>OZ025256.1:19678305-19763398 GCA_964019135.1 Arenicola marina | reverse complement strand
AAGGGCATGGGATCTTTTTCCTGCCAGCGCTCTAAGCCACTGAGCTATCGGGCGGCCCCTTACACTGTATCAAGTGGAACACACTCCCAAAAGAAACAAAAAGAAAAAAGAAGAAAATACATTAAGACATAGTCAATATTCTAAAAACAAACGACGTAACATGCGTCCCCTGACATGTGGAACCCCCGGCTAGAGACAGGACTAGCAAAAAAAGACTCGATATTTAAAATAGTACGTTATGATAAGATATAACAGCACACTGCGACAGCGCGTTATGATACGTTAAGTCTTTCCTCCGGCGGGATTTCATGATACTGTATAGTGTACATTGTAGAAGGGCCAGGGGCGGATCTAGGAATTTGCCAAGGGGGGGGGGTTGCTCTCTGAAAACTTCCGACCGAGGGGTGTGCATTCTGAAAAACTTCCGACCGGGAGGGGGGGAGGGGGGCGGGGGGGAAAGGCGTGCTCGGAGAAGCCGACTACTTTAACAGTGTATGTTCAGGTTCCCAAGCGGAGTGTTGCTCTCTGAAAACTTGTAACCGGGGGGGGGGGGTGCGGGAGGGCTTGGGCTTGAAGAACCCGACCTTAACAGTGTATGTTCAGTTTCCCAAGGGGGGGTTGCTCTCTGAAGACTTGGGACTTTAACATGAACGTTAACATTATGTTGTTTGTTCTGGTTCCCAAGGGGAACCCCCTAGATCCGCCACTGAGGGCTACTATTTCTGTTCACGAACAGCGTTGGGATAATCTCATATAAAAAATCTTGCTAAAAAAGATACATAAATGGATAAACGCTTTCACTGAAGGTTTGTTTATTCGTATACAAACATGACACTTACCGTGTTATTGTCAATTGACGGATCGAGAGCAACATCGAACGCCTCCCCCTGCCCCTTGCTCCCCCCATCTTCCATCCACCCCCATCAGTCACAGGTTGCTTACAGATAACCGAGGATGGAGAGGGGGAGGGGCAATTTCTCATTTTGTCACTAATTATAAATATTATAAAAATTGCCACAGAATATACATGCAAGCAGAGCGTTTGTTCAGGAACAAGAAGTTCTAGACCCACACATTGCCTTAGTTATCTGGGAAAAAAACGATGTAACTGTTTCCAAGAGACCCCACTAGGAGGCAGCACTTCAGTAATCGAGAACCACAGTTGAGGGAGTGGGGGGGGGGCAAGGGGGGGTCGTGTCCTCAGAATAAATTTCTTTATTATCAGGTCACAATGAATTAAAAGCAGAGCTCTTCATACGCAATGCAAGGGCGGATACACGATACTAAATTGACGATTTCCGAAACACGGTTATTTAATATTCAAATTCCCAGTTCACGATTAATGAAAATCCTTGATCACGGCGGTCGGCTAATACCCCATTCCCAGTTCAAGAAGAATTATTTTCCTCATTCCCAGTTCACGGCGAAATGGAAAGCCCAATCCCGAGGAACGCAAATACTCCTTGCCCCCCCCCCCCCCTCCCCCACAGTTGAGGTCTCCTAGAATTGGGCTGGCTGGTTCCACGCCCAAATGTTATAAATGTCAATACGACAGCAATATAAGTATTTATTCATTTACAAGCAGGTATAATATAGGCATTGCCAGATAGTGTGATCGATAGGCACGCCGCTTCGACCGCGCTCTTCCGAAATACTTACTATTTGATTAACGACGTCAAAATCACCGGGGTAAGACCAATCCGCGAAAGGAAATAGTTCTCACAAGCTGCAACGAATTATTATGTTTAAGAACACATTCGATGAAATGAAGGTCAGATTCTACTATTCAAACGTGTACATTTCTGGTTTAGACAATCTCATCGCTTGTTAATATAGCCGGTCGCTTGCTCATCCGACGGTTACATATTTCAGCAACTAACAAGTGGCATTGCGGGGGCGGATCCAGGAGTTTGAAGAGGGAAGGGTCCACTGGAAACTTGCGACCGGGAGGAGGGGTCTGAACAAACTTGGGTTAAGTAAACCTCAGATGGCATAAGTTTTGAATTAAAAAACGGCATTATTCCTACCCCCACCACCCCCTGGGTCCGCCCCTGCATTGCTAACAACAATAGCTTTCACGTACAAACCGCGGCAGTCATTTTGCATGGACCGCCAGGCTCGTGATCAATGCGTATATAGGCCCTAATTCTCCTAGAACACAAAATGAATACAAAATATTGCATTCGACCTTTCACGGAACCATTATGACGCCTCGTATGCGTTATGAAGCCATCAAAGTTTACGGACCCATTGTCATGATTAGAATTTGGTTTCTATACGTTTGGAGACAAGTTGTGGATGCGATGATTTTGAAATTGAAGCTTTTTGAACATTTTCTGGCAACCAAGATGAGCAAAAAGCAAGATATAAGAACAATATATGTAGTGATGTTGATGGTGAGGACAACACAAACGCCAGAAGGATGTTGATGATTCATTCGGTCAATCGCAACCGTGACACGCCCGTAAAACGCCGGTTAAGTACCGGTAAAAAAATTTTTTTAACAGTTTCATCTGTACACACAGCAGTCTTCAGTGTTCCTATCTTTAAATGTGCTTAAAACGTTCCCATCACGCATGATGGCAGAGATTTCCCTGGATAGTGTCTGGTCCTTCGTCCCTTGCTGTCTCTTTCGTTATGTCAAAGTCCCCAGACAGGATAACGCGTCACACGACGTCACACACGTCGCCCAATCGCCAGATGGCGACCCTCAAAAGCTCAGAACGATGCGCTGAGTAATTATGCCCTACCGATCATACATTAGAACTTACACGAATACATTATTACACGAATACATTATGACATAACATAAATAGTGGCTCTGCCGCATATACATCCAAGGTCACAGAAGATGTCTGGCATAGATTCCTCGGAGCTTCAGGTGACTGCATCAGAAATTAACTATGGGTTGCAACTATTTTTGTCAGTATCTGTATTTTAGCTGCCCTTTTGAACATTTTTCTCTCTAAAAGCACCAAGCTGTCCTTCCTCCTTCCAGCCCCCCCCCCCCCCACCCCCCAAATGAACGAAAATGCCTACATAAGGAGAGATATTGTGGCTTAAAGCAACCTAAAACGTTTTGTGAGCGCGCGAAAGAAGCCAGTGCCGGGGGAAGGTATAGCTCCAAATTTTATGGCCATAGGCATCGGCAGTCAAAGATAGCTCAATATTTTCCTCGGTGACCCCCAGCTTTTTTCTCCTGTTTTCGCCCCTTCCTGTAACATGCTACAATTTTCAAAAGAATTTATCTTTAACCACAAATTTCTGCCAGTGTCTATATTTTTAATCCAAAAGTTGTTGTCAGTGTCTATATTTTAGACCATGCTGCTCCCCCCCCCCCCCCCCCACCGCCACCTCACCCCACCCCGAAGGTGCAGCATAGCATTAGACAAATATCATGTTGGCTACTGTAACAATTAATGGATCTAATGGAATTATTTTTGATTCATCAGTTGTCTCAATAATAGCGCTGAAGAAAAGTGGAACGAAAATCCGCGCCCCCCCCCCCCCCCCGGCCCCCGCATGAAGCATTCTGGAAGCGCCAGTGCGCGCGTGCGTGCCCGGACCTGACATGAAGTATGGGCGTTAGCAGCCACCTTTTTGCACAAGGTTTTGTAGTGTGTGAGAGATATGAGGTGGGGTGGGGAGGCAAGGGATGGCCCAATCTGTACCGCATTTGTCGGAGCTTTTTTGGACACGTTGCATCGCCAGTTAAATTTGTTTTCGGCTTTTTGAACATGACCGAACCGTTACTCGTGTGCAACCTGAAAATTCACCATCATGGCCGCCATAGGTCGTTTGGGAATCTCCTTGCTGTCAAAATTGTTACCCACGTCCGCTACCCAAAAGGTATAAGCATCGCTATGTTCGTTCTGTAATCATATTGTTTCGCTAGCAGTAATTTACTGACAGATGACGTAATGCTACCTAACATCGAGCTAAGCAAGTCACAACTGTGGCAGCAGACCGGTGCATGCCGAGAAAAGGTCCATAGCCTAGGATAGCAAACGCTACTATAACCTTTGACCGATCTGTCGCGTTTTAACTCGTAATTGATGGTTTTTTCCGTCTATCTGCGTGCCAGCGCGGTGCCTGCTTGCGTGGTACGTTGGCCTTGAAACTTGGGCTCATGCTTTCTAGCGAGCGCATACACACTCGCTCTCTGCCACCGAATCTCAACACAGCGGGGCTACCAGCACTGGCAGCAGCGTCACCAGGCCTGCCTCTAAGGTCACAAGGTGCAGTCTAACGGCACGCATGCTGCTTGGAGGCAGGCCTAGTAAAAAGCAACCGCAGCCTATATTCTGGCACTGTGAAGCCTGGTGCAATGTAGATGGGTGACCTAGCAAGGTAATAAACCGGTACAGGAATGTCACTGATCTCCTCAGTGGTGATATTAAACGAATGTTTCTTCGCTAAGCGCAGCGACTCCGTACAGGTCCCGAGCCATTTGTCACAGAAAACTTTCAAATGCCATATTTCTCTGAACTGTGAGGGGACATCGGGATACATGGTAAATAGTATGCAGTAGAACTGCAGATTGCACCCCAAGTCCAAAATCAGCTAGATAATTTCAGTTATCTCTATCAGTACTTTGTAACTTAGCAAGTTATAAAGAATGGATAGGGAAGCTAGCTCCCATCTGTATCTTAACTGGGGATTACACTAGCGGTGCAAACAGCTAGGTGTGAGGGGGGGGGGGTTTGTGGGTCCAGAATCAGACTCTTACACAACACGGCAGGAGCAGATTAGCAATGGTCACCCTGGATCACCAGCTGATAATTTAGGTTTGATGTTCTAGAAAAGACTAACCCAGGTATTTAGGGGTTTTCCTTCAAATAATACAATATACAGGCCATGCCACATTTCGTTTAAATTAATATCACATTATTTGTCGGATGTTTCATAATGTTAAGGAGTTCTAGGACACTGGAACCCACCCACTGGCGTACCACTGGTGTACCACAGAGACACTGTTTAAAGCATAGGCACATTTGTGAATTTAATCGAACAGTGTATGCATGTTCCAGTCATTAATTGAGAATAAGTGATCAGCAGGTGTTATGGTGGCGAAGTCGGACCGTTTGACCCGGGTTGCGTGGACTCGACGATGGGGTTATTATTTCATCCCTGGCGTTTATCATACACACAGAATTGGACAACGCTCGGCAAAAATGTTTTATTCCAGGCATCTGTTCACCTTGCCAAAAAGTGTCCTACTACCTTGGTGAATGAGATTTGTCCTTTTATGCTGGGGCCCGAACTGGGCACCCATCTACAGTATCATCATTGACTCACTTTCATGCTTGGTCACAGCTATAGCCTCAAACTATGGTTCACCGCATATTTAAGTGTGTATCAATACATGTAACGAGTTCCACTGACACTTTTAATATGTACGGTTCGTGAAAAAAGGGCACGCAAAGTATGGGAATATATAGCTGAATGTGAACTTCCTCGCCCGGGCGCTTAGTTTTGAGGTTAGACAAGAGTTGCTATGGCGACTGATGTTGTCACATACTCTATCCCCAACAAATAAAAAGTTTTCAATGGTTTCATATTAGAAACGCTAAATAAAATAAAATAAGTTAGAGCCTGCTTTTGTCCCGCTGACATTCACTTTTACTCTATGAATAGATACACTGGGGGTAACTTAATTCCAGCATCAACCTCAGCTGGATCTGTCGCGTCCGTTGTCACAGTCGGGAGTCCTGGACATTGTACACGCTAGGCGACCTCTCCAGTGTGAGCGTGCGGCAGGAACACGGACCGTACGTGTGTACGGTCTGCCGTACGTGTGTACGGTCTGCGCCCGCCGGCCGGGAGGCAGCAGAGAATTAATGGGGTGCTGACAGGGGGGACCCTGTTCATAGGGGGGGGGGGGGGGGCGTCCGGTCGCTAAAGTAGCGGGTTTTTCTCGGCATGACACGGCGTGAGCCGGTGTCGGTGAAGGGGTGAAGCCTGAAACTTGAAAACGAAATCTGCCACATATTCATGTCCAAGATTTATAAGTTCGGTCCATCAAGGGGTCCGAGCTCTATACACATACGTAACAGAGCGTCGCGTAGTGTATCGTGGCGTTTGTTTTCAACGATTGTGGTGACTGTTAGAGCTGTCACGCATTCGCGTAAGACGAGTATCCATTGCCGTTCACGTCGGATGACGTCAGCTGCAAAGTTGATACCTATTGTCCCGGGTAGTCGACGGTGTAACTTGATACAGCTGTTGTCTTTGTCTGTTGGCCATAAAGAAAGTTGATACTGGGTTGGCGCGACGCGACAGTGGTTCTACAATTCGTGCCAGAGTAATTGGCTTCATTCGCCGGATGGGATTATGATAACCGGGGACGATAGAAGAACGACCCCCGATCTCCCGGCCGGGGTCAAGTTTGTAAAGGGGGGCAGGGGTGTGTGTCCGGGAGACAAGCTTAGACTTGGGTCAAATATCGGATGTGACGAAAAAATGTGTGCCTTTAATATACACCGGAAATTACGGTAATATCTTGAAAGTCCCTTTGGAACCTGAATCTGGACTTTAAAATCTGGCATGATAGGTGCATATTTCATTGGTCAAAAGCAGCAATACAGCTTTCAAAAATGAACTCCCACATACCAGTCCGTGATTTTTTGTAGAACTCTTGTACACCCTATCAAATGATGCATAACCACACAAGAGTTCTGGGCTACGGTTATTTTCAATAAACAAAATCCTCTTTATTTCTGTAATAGATGTGTGCACTATTTTATTTCACCAGGCATGCGCACAGTGTGGACATGAGCTGCTGGGTGGACCACAGCAGATGCAGATCAGAACCCGCTACGTTGATTGGAGAATGAGACGTGACGTCATCCGCCGCCAAATGGTGAAGGAGTATGCTCCAATGAGGCTGCGAATCAACTCTCTGAGGAAAAACAGCGTATTACCGGCTGACATCCAGGTGCTTAACTTCTACCAAAATATTTCAGGTCGTATTGCTGGCAAAACATATTCCTTGTATTCTCTTTGATTAGAGCATGAATCATATGTGGCTTGAATCTGATCATACAGTATTTGACCGCTCGTAGCATTCTGTTTACAAATTTAATGGATGCATTTATAATCTTGTTATTATTTTGATCATTTTCGTTTTGCAATGGGAAATGGGTGAAGGAAAGATGTATATTTAACCCATTAGCCATAATTGTGTACATATTTTAACATATGTACAAGATGTATACCGCAATGTCCGAATTTCGTAGTACACAATAAAGCCACAGTTGACCCAAAGAATATACACCAGCATAGACAACATGCCCCATTAATTTACTTTCAATACTTCTGGGGTCCCAGATAAATGTCCAGTTTAGGCTCACATGGTAAAGCGCGGACAACAAAGGAAAATGTTATTTTACACCTTTGTCTAACCCGGGCTGTGTTCCATTACACCACGCAAAGCTCTTCCTCAACTAAGCTATAAAAGTTCCATCCCTCCTCTCTCTACAATAACAAAATCAAGAGAAGAGGCCGCCAGATAGCTCAGTGGGTTAGATAGCTAGCATGGAGCGTTTTGGCCACCCGAGAGCCTAACGGCACGTGGATCGGTGGTTCGCGCGCCGCTGTGGTAATGTGTGTGTGGTCGCAGTATAAGATCCCATGTCCTTGGTTAAAGTGTCCTAAAATATACAACCAACCAACCGCGTTTCGCATAATGAATATTGATAAAAGTAAGGCTTGTAATATATTTATAATAAGTTCAAAAGTTTGCATTCCTATATAGGTTTCAATCAATTGGCCTCGTAGATCTTGAAAAAAAATCTGCTCGCTACCTTCATTATAGGATCGTGGGCGCGAACTAGGGCCGGTATCTTGTATCCTGCATCAGGTCTCATTCAACGCCAACACACTGTCCCTGGGGTCATGTCTGTGTGGTCGCAGGATGAAGATCTCATGTCCTTCGCAAAGAGTAGGAGTTACCCCCGAGGACATGGCTCAACTCTCTCTTTTTTTCCCATTGACGCGATATGACCAGAATTGGCTAAAGCGTCCTGGATATAAAACCAATCAGAAGAATCTAAGGTGTAATGTGCATGCTGTGCTTTCCAGGATATGGCCACTCGGGAGATCGCGGCGTTCCCTCGGGATTCCTGTCCAACCCGGATCGTCAATCGCTGCGTAATGACGTCACGACCGCGCAGCGTCTACCGCCGGTGGAGACTGAGTCGAATAGCGTGGCGACACCTAGCGGATTACAATCAAATTTCTGGCGTGACGAGAGCGTGGTGGTAACGCATATAGAGACTGTTGGGTGGGGTGGTGGGGGGTAGATGGGTGGTAGCTATATATCTGGTATTGACGTCTTTCTGAAGACGAATTAGTCTGATGTTCGGTATAAAAATGTTGCCTCAATAAAGACGATACCGATGAAATTCGGGTTTTGAATGTGTTTTTAAAAATCCCATGCAAAGGTATGTAAGGTAAGCAGCCCATAATAAGTCTCGGCGATTTTGAGCAGACCTCCGTAAACAAGGCGTAAATTACTGATAATTAGTGTGAAATAAGCTGCACCAAAAAATATTTGTGAAATAACATTTTTAAGCTTCAGAACCGGTTTATCAGGAAATTTGCACGGCTACCTCTATGTTTTTTCACTTTTATTACAAGAACTATGTTTTTAGAAGTTTCTAAAAGTGGTTTGGTGTCAAGATTTCAATTTTTATGAAATCAGGCCTATAGCCAATTTTGCGAAAGTGGTGATTTCGAATTTTGCCAAAAACTGTCCTGATTTTACATAATTGCACTTTCTTTTTACCATTCTGTTATTTTCTTGAGGCTACTATTTACATTTTAATAGAATTCCGTATTTCACTGGGGGCCTCCCTGGTGTAGTGGTTAGCGCACTAGACCGCAGATCAGTAGGTCCTGGGTTCGAATCCGGGCTCGGGCACCTAATCTGGGGCATGTTTCATTCCTTCATCCTTCATCGTCTCGGGAGGTTCCTTGGCCCAATTTAGCCTGTATGTGCACAAAAGTGGCCTAAAACACCAACATTCCATTCCGTATTTCACTAGGTTTAAGCTTTCCAGAGCTATTACTGATGATAATAACTTAATATCGAGCTGAATTTTAGCAATTACATATTCGTGGTAGGTGTCAGCGCTGCGTCCTACGGCACAAATATCAGTTGGGTGTGCTGGCAAATCACTTCACAACAGATCAAACCAGCCGTCATCACCGTAGGCACCTGCATCGGCTACAGCCGAAGGTCATTGAGACTGAAGCCGAGACAAATTTGAACGATGGTTTCCTCGAAAGATGAAGCAAAACAGCATCAAAAGCTCACGAGAAGATTGAGAAACCGCAAGTACGTCTGAGCGATAATGCACGAAAACAAATATCGTTGACAATGACAACATACATACTGCTCTGTGAAAATCCCTAGTAGGGCCTACTTTACCAGGCCAATTCTGAATACTGTAGGAATACTGGGCCACTGCCGCATAGGCCTACTGTACCGGGCCAATGCCGCATAGGCCTACTGTACCGGGCCCATGCCGCATACTGTACCGGGCCAATGCCGCATAGGCCTACTGTACCGGGCCAATGCCGCATACTGTACCGGGCCAATGCCGCATACTGTACCGGGCCAATGCCGCATACTTTACCGGACCAATCCCGCATACTGTACCGGGCCAATGCCGCATACTGTACCGGGCCAATTCCGCATACTGTACCGGGCCAATGCCGCATACTGTACCGGACCAATGCCGCATACTGTACCGGGCCAATGCCGCATACTGTACCGGGCCAATGCCGCATACTTTACCGGACCAATCCCGCATACTGTACCAGGCCAATGCCGCATACTGTACCGGGCCAATTCCGCATACTGTACCGGGCCAATGCCGCATACTGTACCGGGCCAATGCCGCATACTGTACCGGGCCAATGCCGCATACTGTACCGGGCCAATGCCGCATACTGTACCGGACCAATGCCGCATACTGTACCGGACCAATCCCGCATACTGTACCGGGCCAATGCCGCATACTGTACCGGACCAATCCCGCATACTGTACCGGGCCAATGCCGCATACTGTACCGGGCCAATGCCGCATACTGTACCGGGCCAATGCCGCATACTGTACCGGGCCAATGCCGCATAGGCATACTGTACCGGGCCAATGCCGCATACTGTACCGGGCCAATGCCGCATAGGCATACTGTACCGGGCCAATGCCGCATAGGCATACTGTACCGGGCCAATGCCGCATAGGCATACTGTACCGGGCCAATGCCGCATACGCCTACTGTACCGGGCCAATGCCGCATACTGTACCGGACCAATGCCGCATACTGTACCTGGCCAATGCCGCATACTGTACCGGACCAATGCCGCATACTGTACTGGGCCAATGCCGCATACTGTACCGGGCCAATGCCGCATACTGTACCGGGCCAATGCCGCATACTGTACCGGGCCAATGCCGCATACTGTACCGGGCCAATGCCGCATACTGTACCGGGCCAATGCCGCATACTGTACCGGACCAATGCCGCATACTGTACCGGACCAATGCCGCATACTGTACCGGACCAATGCCGCATACTGTACCGGGCCAATGCCGCATACTGTACCGGGCCAATGCCTCATAGGCCTACTGTACCGGACCAATGCCGCATACTGTACCGGGCCAATGCCGCATACTGTACCGGGCCAATGCCGCAAACTGTACCGGGCCAATGCCGCATACTGTACCGGGCCAATGCCGCATACTGTACCGGGCCAATGCCGCATACTGTATCGGGCCAATGCCGCATACTGTACCGGGCCAATGCCGCATACTGTGCCGGGCCAATGCCGTATACTGTACTGGGCTAATGACGCATACTGTACCGGGCCAATGCCGCATACTGTACCGGGCCAATGACGCATACTGTACCAGGCCAATGCCACATACTGTACCGGGCCAATGACGCATACTGTACCGGGCCAATGCCGCATACTGTACCGGGCCAATGCCGCATAGGCCTACTGTGCCGGGCCAATGCCGCATACTGTACCGAGCCAATGCCGCATACTGTTCCGGGCCAATGCCGCATACTGTACCGGGCCAATGCCGCATACTGTACCGGGCCAATGCCGCATAGGCCTACTGTACCGGGCCAATGCCGCATACTGTACCGGGCCAATGCCGCATACTGTACCGGGCCAATGCCGCATACTGTACCTGGCCAATGCCGCATACTGTACCGGGCCAATGCCACATACTGTACCGGACCAATGCCGCATACTGTACCGGACCAATGCCGCATACTGTACCGGGCCAATGCCGCATACTGTACCGGGCCAATGCCGCATACTGTGCCGGGCCAATGCCGTATACTGTACCGGGCTAATGACGCATACTGTACCGGGCCAATGCCGCATACTGTACCGGGCCAATGACGCATACTGTACCGGGCCAATGCCGCATACTGTACCGGGCCAATGCCGCATACTGTACCGGGCCAATGCCGCATAGGCCTACTGTACCGGGCCAATGCCGCATACTGTACCGGGCCAATGCCGCATACTGTACCGGGCCAATGCCGCATACTGTACCTGGCCAATGCCGCATACTGTACCGGGCCAATGCCACATACTGTACCGGACCAATGCCGCATACTGTACCGGACCAATGCCGCATACTGTACCGGGCCAATGCCGCATACTGTACCGGGCCAATGCCGCATACTGTGCCGGGCCAATGCCGTATACTGTACCGGGCTAATGACGCATACTGTACCGGGCCAATGCCGCATACTGTACCGGGCCAATGACGCATACTGTACCGGGCCAATGCCGCATACTGTACCGGGCCAATGCCGCATACTGTACCGGGCCAATGCCGCATACTGTACCGGGCTAATGCCGCATACTGTACCGGGCCAATGCCGCATACTGTACCGGGCCAATGCCGCATACTGTACCGAGCCAATGCCGCATACTGTACTAGGCCAATGCCGCATACTGTACCGGGCCAATGCCGCATACTGTTCCGGGCCAATGCCGCATACTGTACCGGGCCAATGCCGCATACTGTACCGGGCCAATGCCGCATACTGTACCGGGCCAATGCCGCATACTGTACCGGGCCAATGCCGCATACTGTGCCGGGCCAATGCCGTATACTGTACCGGGCTAATGACGCATACTGTACCGGGCCAATGCCGCATACTGTACCGGGCCAATGACGCATACTGTACCGGGCCAATGCCGCATACTGTACCGGGCCAATGCCGCATACTGTACCGGGCCAATGCCGCATACTGTACCGGGCCAATGCCGCATACTGTACCGAGCCAATGCCGCATACTGTACCAGGCCAATGCCGCATACTGTACCGGGCCAATGCCGCATACTGTACCGGGCCAATGACGCATACTGTACCAGGCCAATGACGCATACTGTACCGGGCCAATGCCGCATACTGTTCCGGGCCAATGCCGCATACTGTACCGGGCCAATGCCGCATACTGTACCGGGCAAATGCCGCAGAGGCCTACTGTACCGGGCCAATGCCGCATACTTTACCGGGCCAATGCCGCATACTGTACTTTATTGCCCTCCAGCCTCTATCTCGTAGTTCATCTTAGACTTCAGTCATAGTCGATACACTGTTGACAGACATGCCGCATGTATCTAAGTTAGTCGTAACTTTAATGGTTCGTCTTATATTGGAGAGAAAAATAGATAACCGAAAGCAGGGGCGGATCGAGAAAATCTGGATATTGGGGGGCCGGTTTCAGGGTCGGATCCAGATATGCTGGGTAGGGAGGCTCCGCTTCTGGAAAGAAGAATATAGAAGAATGGATAGGCCTACCTCGAGGTGAAAATTTGCCATTATAACTCCATACTAGCTCCTAAGAACTTGCATTTGACTGTTGTAAGCAACTTTAAAGGGGAACTGACAAATTCTTTATCCACCGTCTTCGAGAGAATATAAAACTAAATGTTTGCATTTATAATCGAGATACGGACAACATCCTATGTGTATTCTTGAGGGCGGCCAAGGCGCGGGGGGGGGGGTGTCACAGACTTCGAAGAATACGTTTCAGTCCTCCCAGTTCAGGAAGAATTAAATGATAAATTCCCCGTTCATGAATAATTGAGCCACAGAATCTATTATTAATATTAGTGGAAAGTGAGGACGTACGTGCGCGAAGAACGGTGCAAAATTAGGCCTCTATCGGAGTACTCCTTTAATTTCTGGTGTGACGCAGGTCGCACGCAGGTCGGTAAATTGAGGATTTTCCGATTGACGATTGCATCTAATAAATATTAAAATTCAGTTCAGGATGAATCAAATCCTAAATCTGGAGGGTTGTTTAATGATACAATTTCAGTTCACGATGAATTAGTTTCTTTATTCCCTTCCCAATTCACTGTAGCTAGGGCCTAAATGAAAAGCCTATTCTGCTTGCCCCCCCCCCCCCCCCCTCGCCCCTTATCGGCCTTCTGTCAGACTCTTCCTTGGCCTCTAACTTTGGGTTCTAACGGTTCAAAGCTGTATGCTCTTACAGGACACGGAATAAATACGTTTATCTCCCCCGAAGAGCCTATTATAAACAACAGACATCCCTACATGAGAGAACTGTCTGTCTTGCCGTCGAGTTCCACCTTGCGTTTTGGAGACGTTTTGTGTTTATTTCTCCAATGACGGCACGCGCAGCGATCCTGGCGATCGCGATCCTGGCGATCGCTTTAGAAACTACGACACGTCAAAACGACTTCGGGACATTTTGCTCATTTACGAATGAAAATAATTTGTTTTTGCAACTGTCTTGTTTTCTTTAATTTCACTCGATATTGTCATAGAGGGAAAAAAATTCTTCGCATGTGATTTTTAGGCAGGCGTTTTGCCCCACTATACCCAATAGTTATCAGACCAATGATTGCGCAGGTATCAGTGATTGCACACAAAGTATAATATGGTTAATATAATATGCAGCTTGCTTGGAATCTTATAAAATGGACGTCAAGGTCGCTGTCACATAGGCTATATAGGGGGGGGGGGGGGGTCGGCAAGGGATATTTCCGTTCCTCGGGAATGGGCTTTTTATTTGACCGTGAACTAGAAATGGGATATTATCCGATCGTCGTGATCAAGGATTTTGATTAATCGTGAACCGAGAATCTTAATATTAAACGCTGACCGTGAATTGTGAATTCGCCAATTTATATCATGTATCCGCCCATCCCAATGTATGCGGGGAGTTTTCCATTTGAAGCAATATATTCCGTATTTTTTGGTATTACCAACCTCTTCTCCGTGTCAAATAAGTACATTCTGTCTTGAATTGAAATCCTGAAAGCCTGTGGGCTATCCGGAGACAAGCATTTTGGTCACCGGAGCAGAAGTTGGTGGCCGGCTTTATATCCCTGCGCGCCTGTTCGCCGTTCGGTATTTTGTGTGTGATGTCGACCGCTGCTCGCTATCACGTCCGCGCGCGATATAAATAAACCGCGCAGTTTTATGTTGAAATGTTTGTTTTACAGACTCAAAGAGATATATAACATATGCATCATAACTTTTGAGATAGATCTACTTTTAGTCTTGATTCTAAAATGTAAAAAATCTAAGATGGCGCATGTAAGCATATTGCTTTAATTCAACCTGGGAACAAAGACATTTATTTTTCGTTATTTGGGAACACGCCCCCCCCCCCCCGTCCCTTGACCCCCCCCCCCCCCTATATAGGCATCTGTCTGGTAAACGTTTGGACAAAATTTCATATGAATAAGATAACAAAAGTGCATTTCGTGCGCAATCACTGGTTCATATATATTCAGCTCCTCCCTGACCCGGTCACTTTCAACAGTTTTAGGCCTAGTGAGTGCACGGTACTCAGGTACTGGTGAAGGAGCCCAGCGGAACCTGTCGAAGCACTTTCGCGCCAGAATATACGTCACAATCTCGCCTCGCTCTCACGGGCCCCTCGCAGGCGGACGAGATCACGACGAGAGTTTTGTGCCATCTTTGAGCGAAATTACCTGCATTTCGGCTACATTGTTCCTCAATTTTCGCCTACTCTTGCATCGCGAGCCCTCCCCCGAATCATGTCGGGCCAAAAGGGGGATAGTGGTGGCGCGTATCCCGTGACATTGGTTTCGAATGATAGTTCCAGATCAGAAGATGTTCAAAACACGCTGCTAGTTGCAATGCAGCCTGGAGTTGAGGTTTGTCGCCAGAAAATGGCGTATTTCTTTCAATTATCGACCACGGGTTTTTTGGGCTGGTTACGTTTGTTTACATATTATTCTATGTTATCTTGTAGCCTTCCATCAACTTTTCTTGTTCAGAGTTAGAAAAGCTTTAGTATTTTGTCCTCTAATGCATTTTGTATTCTGTTTTATGCCAATTTGGTAGATCTAATTATGAAAGGATGCAAGAGCAGGCAAGCATGCCTGGCAAACTGGCCGGTTTCAACTGGCCTATACTAAAGTCAAAGTCATAAATGCCGTAGACTCACGTTTCGGCCCATATTTTCCGCGAATTTGGCGCGATCGCTCTAAAAATCACTGACCTGACAAAGCAACCCTGAGCAATTTTAATGATACCAAACTTACGTGCGTACTGCGAGGTTATCCTTTTTTAAGACACAAACAATATTTCTCCATGCTGACACTCCATTGGCAGCAGACACTTTGTGACAAATAGACTAAATCACAGACTATGAAAGGCTGTTGCCATGGCGCGCGTGGCTGGTGCAAATATAGCTCAGAGCACATTCGGCGCCATGGCAACTATGTCATTTTATGACGTGTGCTGTAGTATGTTTACGAAACTACGTTTTGTGCCAATGGATTGTTTTTGTTTGACTTTGTTTGGTTGTTTGACATCAGCAAGTGTAGCTCTGATTCTCCTTTGCTGTGGGAAAAGTTTGATAACAGAAACAAACCTTAATCCTTTTCTTAATACTTCCTGACAAGTAATGACTAATCCCATAAGTAATCTTTGTTGAAAAGCAAAAATAGTCTAGTCTATCACCAGAAATTCATATGAAAACATGCGTTTTCACTGACCCAATGACTGGGTCCCTGAACAATGAACCAATTAGCATGGCTTATAATATCATGTGATGACCTTGCACATGTGCAGTGATCAACTTCCTGTAAAAAAAATGGTGGCATATTGTTGTCCATTTTTAAGCCAGTAGGCAATTATGGCTCCTTTTGAAGAGTTCAACAACCTTGGAAGAGTTCATACATCAGTAATTATATGTAGAAAAGTACTTTTACATTGTTGAAACTAATTATGAAAGCTGTACTTAAACAATTCAATTTGTCATGTGAAGTTGATTTCTCACTATAGAATGCTACATGGCTATGATTCTTCAACCATAGCCATGGATTCATGGCTAGGTTAGCAGTGAAGCAGTAATTCTGATAGGTAGGCCAGTGGGTGCGTCATCCCAGAGCTCTTTCAAAGTATGGGACATCCTAACAATAATTTGACATCATTTGAAATGAAATATTGCGTAGTCTGCTCACTATAATCTCTTTAGCATGTCAAATAAGGATATTGTGCCTTGAATTTAAATCCTGAAAGCCTGAGGGCTATCCGGAGAGAAGGAAATTTGTTCACCAGAGCAGAAGTTAGTGGCTACTTTATATCCTTGCAAGTCTGTTAGCTGTTCAGTATTCTGTGTGATGCCGACCACGGCTCACCAGGACATCATGCGCACAGTTGAAATTGTTGTTTTACAGACTCAACTACTATATGAAACATATATGCATCATAAGTTTGAGATACTTTTAGTCTTGATTCTAAAATGTAAAAAATCTAAGATGGTGCATGTAGGCTGCTTTAACCAAAGTGTGGCAAATTCACCTGTGGTGAGTTAGTCTTGTGGCGAGTTCACTGTAAAGCGATCTAATAATTGCAAAAAAATGCCATATATCTTCATTGTTCAGAAACTTACACTCACTCATAAAGTTATCATGTAAAAGAATGGGGTTACAAGCTTTGGTAAACCGATCCCCTACATATGAGCTGTAATCTCACATTCTCAGAATCTTTACAACATTTAGATTCTGCAGCTGACAGATCTACAATTGAAGGGGCTATATGACAGGCCATTGATTCAATTGGAAAAATAGTGTAAAATCAATCCCTGCAGTCAATAAAGAGAGTGTATAAATTTTAGTATGAAGCTTAAGTCAGTTAATGTAATAGACATAAATAATAAAGGTATGACATATGGTATGGTATGTATTGATTTTGCTCCTGTAAACCTCTTTGTATATCCTCATTCATTTATAACCTACAAAAGAATTCACTGTCAATTTTAAAACTGTATATTTGAGAGGTTTCATTAAGATCAAAGTGGATCTGTACTGAACATATGTGGTTAATGTCACAATGGGAAGTTCCTTCAGAACAACTGGTTTTACCATGAACAAGTAACCAGCCAGAGGTGCACAGCAAGTTAGATAAGTCATGTAAACAACTATGAAAGTAATTGAAGCAAATTTTTTTTATTGCAGCACTGTGAACGTTCAGTTATATGGGCAAAGATGATACTGGACAATGGAGGCATTAAATTATTTTGACTGAGGAACACAGATCTTATTTTATGCAACACTATTTCCGAATTCAATCAGTCAAACATAACCCACTGCTGTCAGTTGTCAGACATTCATTGGTCCATTACAGGTATATACTGTGGTAATAAGATCCCTGTAAGTCAGTTCCAAAGCGATCTTTTCCATCTGGTTAACAGCTTAACTATTTTATGAAAACAGGGAAAAGGAAAAAGTCCTTAATGAACCAGTGATTGCGCACTTGCCAAAATGCACTTTGGTTATCTTATTTATATGAAATTTTGTCTAAACCCAAAAAATGTGTCTTCCAGTTCCTTATCTGAAGCGATTATAGATATATATGCTATGAACGTACTACAAAGTCCAGCAGTATGGAATAAACCTTTTTATTCTTTCCAGTACATGCCCACGGTGGGGGTGGAAGAGGTTGTCGTGGTAACGGACGTCGACGGCGTGGGTGAGATGACGCGTTGCGATGACCTCGAGACGCACGTGGTGGAGGAGGTCCCCGCGGTGGAGATCATGGAGGAGATAGTGATCGAGCCCCTGCCCCTCCCCCCCATGGCCCCCCTGCCCGAGGTCGTCGCCAAGCGGGGCCACATCAAGGTGGAGGACAACTGGGACGCCTCCATGTACGCCAAGTCCCTGCTGTTAAAGGGACTGAAGACCGAGGGGATCCAGGCCAGCAAAGGTCGCCCTCCGGAGAGCTCCGGAGAGTCGGAATCCGAATCATCGGATCAGGAACAACAGCTCATCTACCTCCCGAACCGGAAAAAAGAACCAAAGAAGAGAGATTTCTCTTACAGGTGAGTGTCTTCATGTATACGCGTATCTTAATTTCCGGAAGATCAGTCGCACTGGTGTATAGGTCGCACCCGCCGATTTTGACAAATATTTAGACTTGAGGCATATATAAGTCGCACTGGCAATTTATTGATGGAAATGTGCAATAAAGTGATGTGACCTCTACATGCATTTGTTTTTCACATTTTGTTTTCTATTATAGTATTTGTCTCTCCTGTGTTTATTAAAATGCATTAGTCATTATGGTTTGGCTACACCGCTTCCTACATGTTTACCATACGGTGAGGTGTCGAGTAACCCCGTCTCACCCTGGGAAGCGGACCCTAACGCCGGTCCGGGTAATGTCCAAATCGCCTAATTGACTTTGAACGTGGAGCTTCAGAGGCTTGGGCACTTGCCCCCTGTATCTGCACCATTCATTGAATGACGATCCATGGTATCATAGGTGTCCCCGTCAGTTTTGAATTCCGCCCCCATCCACGCAAATAAAGTTACTCCTTGGGGTATATTTGTAAGCTTTTACCATATGTTACTTAAAAAACGGATATTTATTCGTCATTTATCATCGCTTTTATCCACAGACTACAATGGCACAGCAAGGACATGTTGGATGCCATGAAGTCAGTGGAGGACAAGAAGCTGACTATTCGCGGCGCGGCCAAGAAGTTCACGGTGCCCTACAGTACGTTGAAGGACCGGGTGCACGGCCGGGTACGCCACGGCACCAAGCCTGGCGTGAAGACAGCCCTCTCCCCGGAGGAGGAGGACGAACTCGTCCGCTACATCAAGGTACGTCACCCGTCACGCCCTGGTCTTTCTATGGAGCATCCATGGCCGAGTGGGGCCGCCGCGATAGCCCAGTGGGTTAGAGCGCCGGCATGGAGAAAACGCTCGCATGGAACGCTCTGGCCACCTGGGAGTCTAACGGCCGCAGGATAAAGATTCCATGTTCTTTTTCGCAAAGAGTAAGGGGTTGCCCCGGGAACATGGCTCCGCTCTTCCCTTCCTTATCTTACTGACGCGATATGACCAGAATTGGGTAAAGCGTACGTGTGAGTCCCCGTGGCCGAGTGGCAGAACACGCGGCCTGGACGTGTGAGTCCCCGTGGCCGAGTGGCAGAACACGCGGCCTGGACGTGTGAGTCCCCGTGGCCGAGTGGCAGAACACGCGGCCTGGACGTGTGAGTCCCCGTGGCCGAGTGGCAGAACACGCGGCCTGGACGTGTGAGTCCCCGTGGCCGAGTGGCAGAACACGCGGCCTGGACGTGTGAGTCCCCGTGGCCGAGTGGCAGAACACGCGGCCTGGACGTGTGAGTCCCCGTGGCCGAGTGGCAGAACACGCGGCCTGGACGTGTGAGTCCCCGTGGCCGAGTGGCAGAACACGCGGCCTGGACGTGTGAGTCCCCGTGGCCGAGTGGCAGAACACGCGGCCTGGACGTGTGAGTCCCCGTGGCCGAGTGGCAGAACACGCGGCCTGGACGTGTGAGTCCCCGTGGCCGAGTGGCAGAACACGCGGCCTGGACGTGTGAGTCCCCGTGGCCGAGTGGCAGAACACGCGGCCTGGACGATCTAATCTGCGGCATAGTTCATACAAATCATTCCTTGTCCCCGGCGGCTCCTTGGCATAATTTAGACCAACGATCAATTCAGTTCTTTAGATTAAGATAGATAGACTGAGGTAAAGCCGCTGTGGTCGAGAGATAGCGTTCTCGATTGCAGACCAAAAAGTTGCGGGTTCGAACCCGACCTGTGTCTGGGACCGTTTCATCCGTTCATCCCGTTGTTCCAGGCGTCCCTTGGCTTAATTATTCTTGTTATAAATTGTTTTAGCGTGTGGCTTACCGCGACTTAAACGATACCAAACGATTAACAAATCTTAATCCCGATGACAGATAGGTGTATCTTCTTCACTATACCGTTTTTTTTTTTCTAAATTTACGTTTTGAATGGTCTTACATGTTTTCCTTGAAGTTTTCCTTGATCAATTTCTGACTTCATTTTGTTAGAAAGGTTTCTGGTTGTGTATTTTGAGTTTTCACCTGTTATTTTCGTTGTTACAGGATATGGAGGCGGCTGGCTTCATCATGCGTAACGTAGATGTCCGCGACCGGGCTGGCGAGATTCTCCGCCTGAACCACGGCCACAACAGTCCGTACCGGGAGGGAAGTCCCGGTCACAACTGGCTCTCCGGATTCCTCAAGAGACACCCAGGTTAGCGTGTGTTTATTAGTATGGCCGTTATAGGCCAGTTTTCTATCACCACGAGTAGGGCCACCCCGATAGCTCAGTGGGTTAGACCTGAGAGTTAGGAGCGCTCGTGGATCGGTGGTTCGCGCCCCGCTGTGGTCATGTCTGCGGATAAAGCAAACTCTACTCTTCGCAAAGAGTAGGGGGTTACCCCGAAAAATGGCTCCGCTCTTCCCTTCCTTTTCCCATTGGTGCGATATGACCAGCATTGGTTAAAGCGTCCTGAATATACAACCAACATATCTATCGAGTCAATCGCTCGAGTCAGAAGTCAGACAGAAGATGCCATCACAATAGACCGATACAGGCTGTCAATCATTCCAAGTGCGTTATGTCCGACAGACAAGTCCGACAAACAAAGCAGCATATCACTTTCTTGTCAGTTTCAGACATGTGCGACACTGAGCCCCGCCCACGCTTAAGTGCTTTTTCTTTAGTCGTGAATATAAAATTGACAATCATAGCTCATGGTAGGTACAGTGAGAAGTACTCATCTCTGAAACTGACAACAGAGTGATATTCTGCTTTGTTTGTCCGACTTGTTTGTCCGAGCTAACGCCCGTGGAAGACATTTTTGCACCACACGATTGGATAAAAGCAACAGTGACCTCAGTGAATGATTGACAGCCTGGCTCGGTCTATTGTTTATGAATCTCTGTCGCTTTACAAGCCAAGAATGGTCGTTGTAGTCTAGCTTGCTGTGGCACGAGGTACCGTAAACTGCCTTTTTGAAACCGCATACATAGTGGAAGCGACGCTTGGGCTTTGGCCTCAAAACTGGGACTGCAACCTACAAATCACAAGCCGTATATGGACTTTGGCCTCTGCTGAAGACGCCCCCACCACCTCCCCGCCCCCCGGACCCCCATCTTTCTTTGCCACCCCAGGGCCTGTTCCCGCGTCCTCCCTATCATAATTTATCTATGTCGTAGTCCCATTACCGCGAAGAGCGCTGTAGGTATATCTCTGCTATTTTTGGCCTGCAGTTCCAATGTGTTATGGAGGCTGGCGCGATAGCTAAGTGGGCTGGAGCGCTCGCATTGAGTGCTCTAGCCCCCTGGGAGCCTAACGGCACGTGGGAATGGAATGTTGGTGTTTTAGGCCACTTTTGTGCACATACAGGCTAAATTGGGCCAAGGAACCTCCCGAGACGATGAAGGATGAAGGAATGAAACATGCCCCAGATTAGGTGCCCGAACCCGGATTCGAACCCAGGACCTATTGATCTGCGGTCTAGTGCGCTAACCACTACACCAGGGAGGCCCCCCCCGGCACGTGGGTCGCTGGATCGACCCCTCCTGTGGCCATGTCTGTGTGATCACAGGATAAAGATCCCATGTCTTTCTTCGTAAAGAGTAGGGGGTTACCCCCGGGGACATGGCTCCACTCTCCCTTCCTTCTCCCATTGACGCGATATGACCAAAAGTGGTTTAAGCGTCCTGAATAACCTACCAACCAACCAACCAATGTGTTATGTGATTCACAAATACTGTATTGAATGTTCCTGATCATTGTATCCTATTATTATTATTCCCACAGGTATCGAGTTCAAACGTTCCATCCAGCGCTACATTGTCCCGAGTTGCACCAAACAGAAGCAACTCATAAAGAGGTTCTACGAAATAGCGAATCAGGTGCGTCGCATAGGTCACGTGATCCAAGATCATGCAATAGGAATTGCTTTCAGTAGCCATATATATATATATATATATATATAGATATATACATACACGATTTAGAGGATGTAGAACAGCAAAGATCAATGTAGTAGCTTTATCGTTTCATCTATCATGGCACATTTTCTCAAAACGTGTTATAACTTCTAAAGGACAATGTTGAAAAGGAAGAATAGTGTCGCATGTGCAAGCTGTGAATCCTATGTGTGAAATATGGTATTAAGTATGATATATGTATATCATAAATACCTCGTCTGCCAGAAAGTAACTTAATAACGCTGCACTACTCACATTCGGGGTGCGTTGTAATCGCTATAGTCATGGGTGCACCACAGCGGCCGACATGTTGTTCCTGTTTGTTGACTAGCGTTCTCGTTTTTAACCTACGGCAGGTGTACAGGCGAAACAAGTTGAGCGCCCGTCCGGAGCGGCTATACGCCGTGTCCGAGTGCAACATCAGCGTCTTCCAGAAGGCGTCAATCCTGATGGCGGCCTCGGCCGACGGCCGCGTCCTGCCGCCCTTCGTCGTCTTCAAAGGTCAGCAGAAGCTGAAGCTGACGTCGGCCCGCCAGGCCTACCCCGAGGCTTTCTTCACCAGCACGCAGACCGGCGTCATCGACGAGGACGTCTTCCTCTGGTGGTTCCGGGACCACTTCACGAGGAAGGTGCCGGCGACGGGCAACCGGCCGCTGGTGCTGTTCATCAGCCGGCCCTGCCTGGACGTGTCGCTGCAGATGTTCCAGCTGGCTAAGGAGGAGCGTATCATCTTCATCAGCATTCCGCTGGGCGTGGCCCACCTGCTGCAGCCGCTGGACGACTCGCACAGTCGCTACATGGAGAACTACCTGGAGGACCGGGCCAAACGGTGGCAGCGCGACAACCCGGCCACGCCCTTCTCGCAGAAAATCTTCTCGCAGCTGCTCCACAAGGTGTGGCGCAAGTGCTTCGACGCCGAGGAGATCAAGAGCAAGTTCGAGGACACGGGGATCTACCCGATCAACGCGCAGGCCATCAGCACGGAGAAGATCCTGGCGGCGTCGCACCTGCTGCGGGAGGCGCAGGAACGGGGGTCGACGCCGCCGCTGGCGCATGAAGACCCGCTGTCCGGACTCTCCCTGCTGTCCGCCCTCTCCTCCCACGAGTACGCCACCATGGGTCGCGGCGGCGGGGGCAGCGGCGGGGGCGGCAACGGAGGCAGCAGCTACGGCTCGCAGGAGGGCCTCAACCAGTCGTACGAGCAGGACATGGACGCGACGCCGGAGAAGGGGGATGATCCGGCGGCTGAGGAGGTGTACAGCGGCGGCCGGGCTGGGGCGGCGGCGGGGGGCGGCGGCGGGGGGAAGAGGCGGCGGCTGGACACGGAGGGGGGGTCGGTGCGCGTCGCCGGCGGAGTGATCACGGAGTTCGTGGACCACGCCGGCCAGGGAGGCTCCTCCGCCTCGGGCGACTACGACGACAGCGCTATCGGCGGCCTGGAGGCGGTGGAGGAGGTGATCAAGGTGGAGGATATCGCCGGCCGCTCCAGGCGGAGAGTGCGCCGCGGGGAGCTGGCCCACCACCTTCAGCAGCCCGTCTTGGTGGCCAAACCCTTGGTCGGTCTCAAGCTGGAGCCCAAGTTGGACGTGCAGAACGAGATCGTGCAGGCCAGGGACAACATCGATCAGATCAATCGCGCTATAGACAGTATCCTGGAGCACGACGAGTCGCTGCGGCTCCAGGAACAGGCGGCAGCCAACGCCGAGCTGGAGGGTGGCGGTGGCGGCGGTGGCGGCGGCGGCGGGGTGGGGAAATCCCATGGGATTAAGTTCGTGATGGCCGACCCGCTGACGGACTCGCCCATACCCTCGGCGGCGGGCGGGGTGAGCGGCCGAGGCGGCGGCGGCGGCGGCGGCGGCGCGACGCCTGGGTCCCCGTCCTCCTCGTCGGCGTTCTTGCTGCGAGGCGGCTCGCCGCGCGGGGGCGCCACGCAGAAGATTGTGTTGTCGCTGAGCAAGTCCGGACAACACGACGACGGCCGGCCGCGGTTCGTGCTCACCAAGCAGGACGCGTCGCTTTTGGCCGGGGGCGTCGGGGCCGGGGAGGGGGCCGCCGCCGTCCAGGTGGTCGAGGACCAGGAGGAGGAGGAGGAGGAGGAGGGGGGGGCGCACCACCACCAGCAGCAGCAGCGGCAGCAGCAGCAGCAGCATCAGGAGGAGGAGGAGGAGAAGATACGGCAGGCGCTGGAGACGCATCACCACCTGCTGTGCGTGGGCGGGGAGGGTGGGGGTGAAGAGGAGGAGGGCGTGGTGCTGGAGGGGGAGGAGGTCATCATGGACGGCGCTCAGGTCATCGAGGAAGGGGACTTGGAGACGGGGGAGGAGGGTGATGTCGGCGGGGTGTCGGCGGCGGGGTACGGCGTGGCGGCCGGGGACAGCACCCAGATGGACGAGGGGTACCGGCTGGCGGAGCGGGTACAGGACCAGCCCCCGCAGCAGCTGATGGAGGGGGAAGAGTACCAGGAGATCCAGTCGGTCGAGACGGTCCTCATCAACGGCCAGCTCTTCAAGATAATCCGCACCGTGCCGTCAGCCGCCGTGAAGCAGGAAGACGCTGACGACGACGCCAGCGAACAACAGCAGCAGCTTACCGTCACCGAGGGCGACGTCGACGTTGACGCAGGCGGTTACGCGGTGACGGCTGACGGCGGTGGGGACGCTGACGACATGTCACTCATACAACAAGACGTCGTCCAGGACTTTGAGGTTGTCGACTACCAACAGGTGGTCCATGAAGTGGTCATGGAGGAGCAGGTGGTGTGAGACCATCCTCAGATGTCCTGGGGTGGACAACTTGAAGGGTGGAGGGGGAAGAGAGTAGCAGTGGTGGGAGGGGGAGAGGCGGGGGGGGGCATTGTATAGTATAATTTGACTGGGGAAGCCGCACAAGTCAGGTTATCTTGTGGCACTGGGTGCGCCTACATGTCATTGAAAGACACTGAGCACGAAAGCGTATGTCTGGACGTCGTTGTCATAATTTGTTTGCATAATCGTCTCTCATTAAACGCTCATCCGTGTATTATTATCGTTTTGTCTTCAACATCTCACTTCTCGTAGAGTGATTCTGTTCTATATCCTATGAACCGCGAGACCTTGAGTGTCGTAGAACCGCCGTTGCGTGTTCATGCGGTGTGCATGTGGAGGACTCCTGCCGTATGGCTATGTAGAGAAACGCCTGAGCACGTCCTGGCGGTTTAGGATACCTTGGGCCTGCAAACCGCTACGCATTGCAGCGGTTTAAAAGATATGACCTATTATTGTTCCATTATGTTAATCGCTTCAGGAACGTCGTGGGCCCCCCCGGAGTTGGGGGGGGGGCCACTTAACGCGATATTAATCCTCTAGCCTTAATTGATCCTCCTCACTGCTTAAATATGACCTTGATCGGTTAAGATGCCCTTTCAAATATATGCATAATATAACATAGAGCTTTATTTAACGTCGGTACTAAAAGTCAACAAAAAGCATCAGCAGGTAATTAGGCCATCGATATCTCGACACTGGTATATCATGTGAAACGCTCTTATATATGTAACTCCTGGAGTAATGTAGTTTAGGGTGGGGACGGGTGACCGAATACGTAAGGAAGACTAACGCGGTCTGCTTATAGATTTAAATAGACCAATGCGACATATTCACGATAGTGCACACGATTAGTAATTACCGTTTAGTTACGACCAGATTATCCGGGTTGTGTCTGTACAAACGACCAAGCTGTATATACTGTATATAGACGTACTTCGCTTGTGCCGGGGATCATTCAGTCTCAAACCGCTTCGTTAAGATATTTTTGACGTACAGTGTATATTTATAGGTAATCGCGAGAGCGCGTTGTCAGTGAAGAAGGCCTTCATCGGTGTAAAGCGAGCACTGTTTATTACTAGAAATGCTTTATTGACCTTGCTCTATTTCTGTCAGTGCTTCAAGGTCAAAAGCGTTTATGATGGGTAATTATAAAAAAAATGGCAGTACTGCACTGCATTGTTTAGCCACAAATAAAACATGTTTCATAGACAAGCAGAGCTGCGTTCTGTTTCGTATAGTTTTTGCTCGCAGAAAGTCAGTTGTTTTGTTCCAAAAACAAAGTCTGAGTGAGAATCCTGGGGTATGTGTCGGTTGGTGAAGTCTCTAAACAAGGCTAATGTGGAGGTCTTAGCAACGTATCGTGACACCGTGATCGTGAGGAGTGAAGTGTCTTAGTGAAATAACTTTTGTCATCTCCCCTAAAAGGTTGTCTACAACTTGCAACTCATATAAGCTGGTATGGAGTTCTAATGGTTCCATCCCTTCTATATTCTTTTTTTGGTTCTCCATTTTTCTCTCCAGTATAAGAGGAACAAGTTACGACTAACTTAGATACATGCGTCTGGAAATGGTGTATCGACTATGAAGTCTGGTTTGAACTAAGAGATCGAGGCTCGAGGGCAATACAAAAAACACAACATAACATGTCAAGGTCCTTTATTTATGTTTTGATTTGTGTCGCTATATGCCAGCACACACAACTGATGTTTGTGTTGTAAGACGCAGCGCTGCCTAGCTAACGAGAGCCGAGCAGCGAACGACTGTCACAAATGACGTCACGCACCGGAAATTACCGGAAAATACCGAAAGCGCGGTGGAAAGGTACTCTGAAGGAGGTCATAATGGGAAATTGTCAATGCGACTGCATCTGGAAAAGTGGCAAAGGAGGTTGCACCACAATTGCTAGGCCTACTAGGTCACGGGGTGACCCCCGCATATTCCTCTACAAATACACATTTACCGGCTGAATGTAAGATTCGCTATAGTTATCATATTTAGATCTATCTATTGTTATATTATTTAATTTGTTTAAAGGGGGTTACCATGAGCATAACCACGACGAGCCGGTGAGGCGACTACGAAAACGCAGAAAAGTGCGTAAGTTGCGTGAGGTTTACGAATACGACTCCATAAACGACACGTAGCAGGAGCAAGAGATTATATGCAATATCATTTTAGCAGACTTTCTTCTTCAGAAGACAAATGTTTCACTTGGCGCATATTGAATTGGCGCAGCCTGAGTGTGGTTTATGCATTGTTGTGATCGCTTAAATGTTTACTGTACTAATGTACTAAGACCCAAATTCGACCGCAAAATCCACGCGAACAATTTTGGACACGGATTAAAGTTGGACTCACAGACTCCGCCGATAAGATTAATGAATAACGCACGATATGAAGGTACAGGTACATCAGGGAAAGTTTGAAAAGGTTATATTTTTCGCTTCAAAGTTTCAGAAACTGTATATAGAGTTAAAATGCAAACTTGTTCAAAACTGCAAAGAGTGACCCTTACCCATCAAATTCTAATTTAAAGTAGCAATCCAACAGAACTACATGGCATCAGATCTTGGCGATAATTAATTATAAGAGAACGAGTGTGTCGATAATATTGTACATTATGACAAAAGAAAAAAAACACAAGAGACGCTCGTTAGGCTACGTAAATCTGTATTTATTTTTATGTAAACAGCCTCAGGTATCCGTGAAGTTTGACAGAACGCCTCGAACCTAACGAAATTGATCAGTCATAACACGACGATCCAGAGACCTAGTTAGAAACTGCCAATGTGAACAAGGAGATCAGCGCCCGTACAAACAGGTCCAGACAGACGCACTGAAGTCCTCGGTGACCTGGAGCCGTATTCATAATCCCCTCATAAGTTACGCTCGAAAAGAGCGGTTTCATCTTAGCCTCACCAGCTCGTTGTGCCGGTGCTCATGATTAAACAATTATCTTCAATGGAATTTTAGCACTTTCTTAAGTAAGAAAATCCACTTCTTGTGTGACTACTTTTGTGCTTTGAACCCGATAATTGCTCGACAAATCTTCAACTTAGCGCCAAGTCTAGTGGCGTAGCCTAAGTGGCGATTATGAATACGGCCCCTGGCGTCTGGCGGACCGACATACAACACTACAAGGATTGGTGGCCATGTCGGAAGGAAATGTCAAACCATTTATTATAGCTTTTACGTCAGAGTTTTCATCGTAATATTCATAATTACACAGGTATAACAGTTTATTCTGGAAGTCCAAATGACAGTTGTAACAAAAGTTTAAAAGATTTGGTTACCTTAAATACATGACACGTAACTGCTGTAGGAGTATAACATTGCCTCTCCTTACTAATAATGCAAGATTTTCCCGCGCACAGCGAATGTCAACATTAGGCATATTTATCTGAGAATTCGGTCATATTGCGGACATTCCCTTAAATACATCCCTTATATAGACTATAGTTCTAAACAACTTCAATGACACTTTTATCCCTGGGCTAGACTCACTCAAACAATGAGTTCAAAAATACGGAGAAACTTATCTTAAATTACATGCATGGGCATCAATTGCATCGCGAAGAACAATATCCCAATGTGACACAAAGGTCCAGTATCCGTGCAAGACACACTGCGCACCAACGTCATCCTGTATTACCCCCCCCCCCCCCCCACTCGCTTTAACAAATGTAATGTCCTGGATAGCAGATACAGTAAATATAGGTGACAGGGAAGGTAGTGCATGGAACAAAGCTCTGGGCAATATTGTATCTAGGCACCGGGTGAAACTCCTTGACCCACAAGCCACAGCCATCTTTGCAGTTCACAGGTATTTACAAGCATTTTTCGCAAATAACCTTAACATATCTACACGAGTGAAGGAACAAAAATATATTCATCTTCTAATATTAGTCCTCATTGCCCCAGGATACTTACGTCGTGCCGTTCGCGAAACAAGAGGATCCATGAAATCAACGCCATTGACATTATGTCACACTAAACCTTCCTCATCGGGAGAATAAGTCTTCCATTGGCTGTTCACTTTTTAGCCAAACTGAAGCGAGATTCGAATCGGGCCCCAACATGTATAATACAAATCATTCCATTGGCCATTAGGCAAACCCGTTGAAAGCTTAGTCCTAGCTGCCTCATATAGCCTCAACAAAACCGCTAAACAAAAACATATGGAATCGGTCACATGCCATCTCACATGCAAGCGACGCCACAGTCGGTGAGGACAAACAGTCATGGACACGGCCAGCCCAGTGAAGTTCTCATACAGAATGTTGGTACCTAATCTAACCAACATAGCTTTAAAGAAAAACGATACGCGCTTTGCATCAATAAATAAATTTAGTGCGGAAACACGTGGACAGTTAATTCCTAGTTTGGAGCAGCGAAACAGCAACATGAAAGTCTCCAGTCACTCCTACAGTACAAATCACGTGCGAAGATCAAATGTGGTTCTGTGTTAGGAGGAGGATACGGCCAAATAAATTCTGAAATGCACCAGACCATCAAAAATTACATTTAAGCAGCTGAAAATAAGCGTTTCTACATATTCTTTAGACACAAATTTAAGAAAAACCCATACTCAAAATAACGATAGCTACACACAATTTAAATGTAAACAAGATTCTTGATTGGCTACATATGTCATATTTATCAAAGTGTCACATTTGATAACGTCCCCCCACTTACATCTATCTTTCCAGTTGGTTTCTGTCATATAGGTGCTGCCCTACAGTGGTGAGTTTAGTAATCGAGAGATCGAGACACTCTCTCGCGAGGTGGCGCGGCGAGACCGCCCCACGATACACACGTAACTCCTGCACAGTCATAGCTTCAATGTTGTCATGGTCTCCGATATGCTAACCTTGATGTGAAGACTCCGATACAAGGTTCGGTCACTCACTGACACTCACTCCCCTGGTACACAGACTACAAAGTTTGACCGTACCACTCTGCGCCCCCAACTTCACTACAATTTAGGTCATATTCAGTGTTTGCCTTCCGCATGGGGTGAGGAAGGGGGGGGGGGGGTACTCCCTCGGCTTCAGCGCCATGATAACCACTATTTAGAATAGCCTTCATCCCCTAAAGCAAGTATTAATAGAACCAAGATCCTCCACATCACAAGAGGACTTCCTGCAGCAACAGGAACGACCTTCACGCACCAATCATGTTATAAAGGAACGGTGGCTGTTGCCAGTATGGAATACAAACAAGACCTTTTGTGATCTAGAATTAGAGCTTCAATTACACCATTTGTTGGGGAAGACGCTTCAGCGGGAAAAATCCCCGCCCTCCATCCTCAGAAAGCGTAATCTACTTTCTTCGAAACAAAAAGGAAGTAAACCCCAAATTATTTCTTTAACAAAATCACACGCTACGCCAAAGGCGCCTTGAAGAACCAGCGGCTGTTCGGGCTATTGAACCAAATAATCATCCGAATGACATCTTTATACTAACTGGAAGAAGAAGAAGCTGCCACTTTGAACATTATGTATTATACATCCCTAACAAAATGCGATATCCGCGTGCGTATAACGCTAAACTCGCAAATATACAGGTTATGTGAAAGTCCACTCCTCTCCGTCCAGTTTTAAACTATAACGTCGTGCAATATATTTATATAGAAATATATATATACATATAATAGATAAGGGGTACACATTACTCTCACTGATGCCACAAACATCGACGAAAAGACTATTTGACAACATGGAGCACAAACGCAAACGTCAACGGGACAAAATGGGAAGCTCACGGAAAACAAACAAGGTGGAACGGGCCTCTGGTTACAGAACACTCATGCACCGGTCACTTAATCCATAGGAATCGGTTAGAGACTGCATTGAACAGCTACCTTCAGACAGCAACATGGCCAGTTACCTACAATTTGGCTTATGGTTCAAACTCCAACAAACGAAGTACTACTGACTAAAATAATAATAATTATTATAATAATATGTAATTATATAGTTTTTCACATCCCGAGAAGGTGATACTTTCACCTGAATAAAGCATCTTCGGTTCTTGATAAGACTGAAAGATTGACCACTTCACACGGTAGGTATTACAAACTTTACCCAGTCTAACATACCATGGAACGACACACATAGAAGTGCACTTTAATGTTCATTAAACAGCATAAAACACGCTGTGTACATCGTAATGTTACGTTTCTGCACCGGCTTGGGCTCTTAGCTGCCGCACACGTCGCCCAAGACTGCTGCTTTGCAAGGATCGTCTTAATACGAGAAAATCGACTTGGAAAGACTCCCTAATTGTGCTAAAAAAAAAATCACCGCAAGAATTCACGCTTAGGTACAGATGTCGATCATATAACAAACACTACGATATTTGGGCTACTATACTACAGCCGCGGACAATCACCAGTAAACGCTACTTAAACGCGAATATCAAGGTCGACTTTTTGTCATATTAACACCATGAACAAGTCGCTGCTTCAGTCACACATCAAAATGAAAACAAAATTTACATCCAGTATGAAGAATATAGCAAAACACAACCCAAAGTGCCAGTTTTCAATGCGCTGTGAAGGAGTACGCCGCATGCGCAAGTTAAGGTCAAATATAATACGGCTGAGTCAATCAGAACACTAGCGAAGGGGAGGAGCAATTTTTGCTTTCACACAGATCGAATAGTATATATCCCCAAAAAATTATTTATCGCATTATAAGACACTTATCACACCAAAGCCAGAAAGCACATATTCGCGGATGAAAAAGTAACGACAATGACTTTGGCCAACATTCAGTACTTCACAATTATAGCCAACGCACGCCGACTAAATTTCATCACCACGTCATTTATCAAGGTCACGTGTCCATGGGTGTCTTTTAGCCATACATACCCTTACTGGGAGTACTAAAAAGAAATATTAGTAATGTTAAATATACAATAAATAAACCCATTTAACTTTTTTTTTCACTTGAGCAAATTGCGAAAAACTGAGCAGGCCTCTCCGGCTTTCACGTAAATTGTTTTTAATTGTTTTTTTTCTCGCGCCGACGATCTTTTTTTTTTGTCATTTTATTCATTTTAATCATTTTACTCGCACGAGAAAAATCTGTGCACCTGACGTTGGTGGTCGTTGTCAGCGCTAGGCGGCGAACCCCAGGCCCGGGAACGCGCCAGCCTCCCGCCTCCAGCCTCCAGCCGTACCGCGACCGCCTTCCACCATTGCCGAGCGGTAGGCGGCGAACCCCCGGCCCGGCAACGCGCCAGCCTCCCGCCTCCAGCCTCCAGCCGTACCGCGACCGCCTTCCACCATTGCCGAGCGGTAGGCGGCGAACCCCCGGCCCGGCAACGCGCCAGCCTCCCGCCTCCAGCCTCCAGCCGTACCGCGACCGCCTTCCACCATTGCCGAGCGGTAGGCGGCGAACCCCCGGCCCGGCAACGCGCCAGCCTCCCGCCTCCAGCCTCCAGCCGTACCGCGACCGCCTTCCACCATTGCCGAGCGGTAGGCGCTTGGCGCTTTCAAGCCGCGAGACGGCTTTTCCGTTGCCACCCGCGTGGTGGCGGCAGGAGAGCAGCATCGTGACGTCGATACCACAGGCCTGGATGTGTACATATATATATATATATATGCACATGCTTTTTCCCCCTCTCGACGACAATAGCCCAGTGCCTCCTCACTTGTATTTGGTTTTTCCGTTTTTTATCGTTTTCTTTCCTTAACCCTTTCCACCAGTTTCCTGCTGACCTTGACCCTGAACCTCGGGAAGTGGAGACCAGTGGAGACTACACGGTCTCATTCGACCTTGACCTTAGCATTGATCCAGACACGATCGCCATTTGTTATCTTCAACATGCCCCGACATCACCAATGACCACTGTCGGTCAATAGCAGAGCTAATACTTCATGGTGATTCTGAAATTGACGACGTCAAATCAATCTACATCGTTTTCCCACCAGCCTACACCCCCAACCCTAACCTGCCCTGCCATGCACCAGATTAACAAAAAAAAAAAAAAAAAGAGTACAATTTCCCCCCGCTCAACCAGAACCTTAATGAAATTACCTGGTTCTCCACTTAATTAGTGGCGTAGATAGAAACACACGAAAAAAATAAACATTAATCAGATCTTATATAACCGCTAGGCTCCTCCTGAGCGGCCCGCGGGGAAAAAGTTTTTTATAACGAATCAGATCTTATATAACCGCTAGGCTCCTCCTGAGCGGCCCGCGGGGAAAAAGTTTTTTATTACGAATCAGATCTTATATAACCGCTAGGCTCCTCCTGAGCGGCCCGCGGTCGTGCCGCTAGTGGACATTGAGTGAGGGAGCAAGGCACGTGCGATAAGCTTGTTTTCACTTAAGGACCCTTTGCGACGAGGCGCCACCAGATGGCGCCACTCCAGCCTCACACGGCACTGGTCTCCAACGAGTTGTTGGCTTCCTGCTGTTTCAGCAACGAGCGCCTCTGGGCCGCGGTCTCGTCCTCTTCCTCAATCTTGTCCGCGAGGTCGGCCTGCTCGGCGTGGTTCTCCACGTGGTCCTCCACCAGCACGTCCTTCGTGTTGTGGTCCGGCTTCACGTTCTTGATGAACTCCGCCTTCGACATCGCGTCCTCCAATGGCGTAGTCTCCTTGATCCATTTCTGCAAAAGGTAACAATTTTTCAGAATAATTTTTCATGACAATTTTTCATATCGATCAATATTCGCTCTCTTCCATGGACGACTTCCATCGCAAATTAGATTTATAGTCCACAGTGAGGCATCAGGGTATTCCAAAAGCATTCTGGATATTATTATTCCGGTCTTTACTATGGCGTATTTCTCGAACGCCGTTTAGCCGACTACGGGGCTCAGTCGGCTAAAGTTACCATGTAAATGATAGGCGATGTAAGCCGACTAAGCCCCATAGCCGGCTAAACTAGTCCATGCACGTGAAATGGGCCACTGGTGCGAGGTTGTGATCAATTGAACGGCGGGAGCCTTTTTCTTATATTTCTTGTACTTTTTTTTTATTTCCATAATAATGTTACAGTACATTTTTTTTTTATTTCACATCCATAATGAAAGCATAACATTACAGTACATTGTTTGGTACATCAAAGGCCCAAGTTGTATACCCACAATTATTACGAGTTGGTGGGCATGTTAACTAGTACAATAGCGTTACATCTGAAGGCCTCTAAAATGCCGTATTCTGACCCAAACCGCCCTGCTGCCCATGCAATCGACAATCGTTGCCATGGCGACGCTGCATAGAACAATGAAATATGACGTCACGCACAAAAGAATTGTAGTTATAGCTTTAAATAGCCCGCTTCCATGACTAGTTGCCTAGTTGCACATGCTATGTTTCTTGGCAACATATATATGGTATAAAAAGGCGACTGGCCAACTATATGTGGAAAGGCTTGCGATTTGCGGACAGTCAGTCCCAAAATGCTTTACTTTGGTCGTTGCATGCGGAAATTAAACCAAAGAAGCAGAGACAAGTCAACGCCTTTAATTTAAATTCAACTCGTAATAATAGTAATAGCGCGAGTTTTGCTTGGCGTTAGGCATTTTATTGGCCCTTCATCAAGCTGTAGCAGCCCTTCATTTTCATTATCTGCCCTCGGCCTTGCGGCCTCGGGCCGATAATGAAAATTGGCGGGCTGCTACAGCTTGATGTCGGGCCAATAAAATTGCCTAACGCCCCGCAAACTCGCGCTATTGTCATATTAAAGCAGGACTTAACGATGAAGGGCGGGGTGGGGGGGGGAGCCTACCTCACGCAGCGTCGTGCCTTCGGAGCGCACCAGCTTGTAGATGACGACAACGATGATGGGCAGCACAGAAGCCATAGTCATGCACCAGCCCAGGGAGTCGGCCCAGGCGGGGTAGCGGTAAGACCCGTACGTCGCCGGCTTGTACTCCACAAAGCTGAACACCAGTACGCCCTGCAAGGATAACGTCATTTTACAAGAGACTTTTAGGAATGAAGTTCTATACTTCTAGCAGCACGCCCTGCAAGGATAACGTCATTTTACAAGAGACTTTTAGGAATGAAGTTCTATACTTCTAGCAGCACGCCCGGCAAGGATAACGTCATTTTACAAGAGACTTTAAGGAATGAAGTTCTATACTTCTTGCAGCACGCCCTGCAAGGATAACGTCATTTTACAAGAGACTTTTAGGAATGAAGTTCTATACTTCTTGCAGCACGCCCTGCAAGGATAACGTCATTTTACAAGAGACTTTTAGGAATAAAGTTCTATACTTCTTGCAGCACGCCCTGCAAGGATAACGTCATTTTACAAGATACTTTTATGAATAAAGTTCTATACTTCTTGCAGCACGCCCTGCAAGGATAACGTCATTTTACAAGAAACTTTAAGGAATGAAGTTCTATACTTCTTGCAGCACGCCCTGCAAGGATAACGTCATTTTACAAGAGACTTTAAGGAATGAAGTTCTATACTTCTTGCAGCACGCCCTGCAAGGATAACGTCATTTTACAAGAGACTTTATGAATGAAGTTCTATACTTCTAGCAGCACGCCCGGCAAGGATAACGCCATTTTACAAGAGACTTTTAGGAATGAAGTTCTATACTTCTTGCAGCACGCCCTGCAAGGATAACGTCATTTTACAAGATACTTTTATGAATAAAGTTCTATACTTCTTGCAGCACGCCCTGCAAGGATAACGTCATTTTACAAGATACTTTTAGGAATGAAGTTCTATACTTCTTGCAGCACGCCCTGCAAGGATAACGTCATTTTACAAGATACTTTTATGAATAAAGTTCTATACTTCTAGCAGCACGCCCGGCAAGGATAACGTCATTTTACAAGAGACTTTAAGGAATGAAGTTCTATACTTCTTGCAGCACGCCCTGCAAGGATAACGTCATTTTACAAGAGACTTTAAGGAATGAAGTTCTATACTTCTTGCAGCACGCCCTGCAAGGATAACGTCATTTTACAAGAGACTTTTAGGAATGAAGTTCTATACTTCTTGCAGCACGCCCTGCAAGGATAACGTCATTTTACAAGATACTTTTATGAATAAAGTTCTATACTTCTTGCAGCACGCCCTGCAAGGATAACGTCATTTTACAAGAGACTTTTAGGAATGAAGTTCTATACTTCTTGCAGCACGCCCTGCAAGGATAACGTCATTTTACAAGATACTTTTAGGAATAAAGTTCTATACTTCTTGCAGCCCGCCCTGCAAGGATAACGTCATTTTACAAGAGACTTTCATGAATAAAGTTCTATAAGTTTACTTCTTGGAATAACCTGGGACGACGGCGGAAGATCTTGGTATGTAGCACAACTGACAATATAAGTTTGCTATCATGGATGCAATGTTAAAAACAGTGGTTACATTCTCGCTGTTTAAATATTTTATACTGGTCAGTTATTCATCTACACACAAGTATCTCGTATAGTGGTTAAATTACCCCAAGGAACCTCCAACGACAATGAATGATTTTAATGAAAAATGCCCCAGCTATGATTATTCAGAGCAGGATTCGAACCACAATTAGTTTCACGGTGTTCACGTGGCGTATCCATGACAACTTGTTTGAAAGCTTCTCATGTCGTCATCTGCCTTTACTTGCAAATCTGTCAAGAGGCGAGCATTCCCGTGTATATTTTTCGTTGTTGTAAGCCTCTTAAGAAAAATTAAGCGCCCATAAAATTGGATAATTAATTGAAGCACCACTTCTGACGTACCAGGAGCAGCAAAGGGGAGATGTACTTCCAGCAGATCAGCCACCATTTGCCGGGAAGTTTGCCCAGCATCTCCTTCATGTTACTGGCGAATCGGTCGTTCCCTGACAAAGACAAAACAATTACGTCTCATAAAATTGTACATGTCACGCACAAGTTTTGACTACTGCATGTGCAATGTTTAATTTATCGAAGAAACATATTGTGTTTTCGCTGGGGTGTGTTAGTGACCAGGTTTCAAGGTCAGCTCACTAAAATGGGGAAGGTCATGTGTAAAGCGAAGCAAGGCCTCCTGGAGTGACCTGTGGCCTATTTCACGTACATAGTTTAGCCGGCTACGTGGCTTAGTCGTCTAAAATCGCCCATCATTTACATGGTAACTTTAGTCGACTAAGCCCCGTAGTCGGCTAAAATGCGTTCGTGAAATCCGCCACAGTATACATGATTATTACCTGTATACAGGAGTGTTACCTGTGTACAGGATTGTTACCTGTGTACAGGATTGTTACCAGTGATTTTGTTACCGGTGTACAGGATTGTTACCTGTGATTTTGTTACCTGTGTACAGGATTGTTACCCGTGATTTTGTTACCTGTGTACAGGATTGTTACCCGTGATTTTGTTACCTGTGTACATGATTGTTACCTGTGATTTTGTTACCTGTGTACAGGATTGTTACCAGTGATTTTGTTTCCTGTGTACAGGATTGTTACCAGTGATTTTGTTACCTGTGAATTTGTTTCCTGTGTACAGGATTGCTACCTGTGATTTTGTTTCCTGTGTACAGGATTGTTACCTGTGACTTTGTTTCCTGTGTACATGATTGTTACCTGTGACTTTGTTTCCTGTGTACATGATTGTTACCTGTGACTTTGTTTCCTGTGTACAGGATTGTTACCTGTGACTTTGTTTTCTGTGACTTTGTTTCCTGTGTACAGGATTGCTACCTGTGATTTTGTTTCCTGTGTACAGGATTGTTACCTGTGACTTTGTTTCCTGTGTACATGATTGTTACCTGTGACTTTGTTTCCTGTGTACATGATTGTTACCTGTGACTTTGTTTCCTGTGTACAGGATTGTTACCTGTGACTTTGTTTTCTGTGACTTTGTTTCCTGTGTACAGGATTGCTACCTGTGATTTTGTTTCCTGTGTACAGGATTGTTACCTGTGACTTTGTTTCCTGTGTACATGATTGTTACCTGTGACTTTGTTTCCTGTGTACATGATTGTTACCTGTGACTTTGTTTCCTGTGTACAGGATTGTTACCTGTGACTTTGTTTTCTGTGACTTTGTTTCCTGTGTACAGGATTGCTACCTGTGATTTTGTTTTCTGTGTACAGGATTGTTACCTGTGACTTTGTTTCCTGTGTACATGATTGTTACCTGTGACTTTGTTTCCTGTGTATATGATTGTTACCTGACTTTGTTTCCTGTGTACAGGATTGTTACCTGTGACTTTGTTTTCTGTGACTTTGTTTCCTGTGTACATTATTGTTACCTGTGACTTTGTTTCCTGTGTACAGGATTGTTACCTGTGACTTTGTTTCCTGTGTACAGGATTGTTACTTGTGACTTTGTTACCCGTGTACATGATTGTTACCTGTGACTGTTACCTGTGTACAGGATTTTTACCTGTGACTTTGTTACCTGTGACATTGTTACCTGTGTACAGGATTGTTACCTGTGACTGTTTCCTGTGTACAGGATTGTTACCTGTGTACATTATTGTTACCTGTGACTGTTTCCTGTGTACAGGATTGTTACCTGTGACTTTGTTTCCTGTGTACAGGATTGTTACCTGTGACTTTGTTACCCGTGTACATGATTGTTACCTGTGACTGTTACCTGTGTACATGATCGTTACCTGTGACTTTGTTACCTGTGTACATGATTGTTACCTGTGACTGTTTTCTGTGTACATGATTGTTACCTGTGACTTTGTTACCTGTGTACATGATTGTTACCTGTGACTTTGTTTCCTGTGTACATGATTGTTACCTGTGACTTTGTTTCCTGTATACAGGATTGTTACCTGTGACTGTGTTTTCTGTGACTTTGTTTCCTGTGTACATTATTGTTACCTGTGACTGTTTCCTGTGTACAGGATTGTTACCTGTGACTTTGTTTCCTGTGTACAGGATTGTTACCTGTGACTTTGTTACCCGTGTACATGATTGTTACCTGTGACTGTTACCTGTGTACATGATTGTTACCTGTGACTTTGTTACCTGTGTACATGATTGTTACCTGTGACTGTTTTCTGTGTACAGGATTGTTACCTGTGACTTTGTTTCCTGTGTACAGGATTGTTACCTGTGACTTTGTTTCCTGTGTACATGATTGTTACCTGTGACTTTGTTTCCTGTGTACAGGATCGTTACCTGTGACTTTGTTTTCTGTGACTTTGTTTCCTGTGTACAGGATTGCTACCTGTGATTTTGTTTCCTGTGTACAGGATTGTTACCTGTGACTGTTTTCTGCGACTTTGTTTCCTGTGTACAGGATTGTTACCTGTGACTGTTACCTGTGTACAGGATTGTTACCTGTGACTTTGTTACCTGTGACATTGTTACCTGTGTACAGGATTGTTACCTGTGACTGTTTCCTGTGTACAAGATTGTTACTTGTGACTTTGTTACCCATGTACATGATTGTTACCTATGACTGTTACCTGTGTACAGGATTGTTAATTGTGACTTTGTTACCTGTGACATTGTTACCTGTGTACAGGATTGTTACCTGTGACTGTTTCCTGTGTACAGGATTGTTACCTGTGACTTTGTTACCTGTGTACATTATTGTTACCTGTGACTTTGTTACCTGTGTACATGATTGTTACCTGTGACTGTTTTCTGTGTACATGATTGTTACTTGTGACTTTGTTACCCGTGTACATGATTGTTACCTGTGACTGTTACCTGTGTACAGGATTGTTACCTGTGACTTTGTTACCTGTGACATTGTTACCTGTGTACAGGATTGTTACCTGTGACTGTTTCCTGTGTACAGGATTGTTACCTGTGACTTTGTTACCTGTGTACATTATTGTTACCTGTGACTGTTACCTGTGTACATGATTGTTACCTGTGACTTTGTTACCTGTGTACATGATTGTTACCTGTGACTGTTTTCTGTGTACATGATTGTTACCTGTGACTTTGTTACCTGTGTACATGATTGTTACCTGTGACTTTGTTTCCTGTGTACATGATTGTTACCTGTGACTTTGTTTCCTGTATACAGGATTGTTACCTGTGACTGTGTTTTCTGTGACTTTGTTTCCTGTGTACATTATTGTTACCTGTGTACAGGATTGTTACCTGTGACTTTGTTTCCTGTGTACAGGATTGTTACCTGTGACTTTGTTATCCGTGTACATGATTGTTACCTGTGACTGTTACCTGTGTACATGATTGTTACCTGTGACTTTGTTACCTGTGTACATGATTGTTACCTGTGACTGTTTTCTGTGTACAGGATTGTTACCTGTGATTTTGTTTCCTGTGTACAGGATTGTTACCTGGTACTTTGTTTCCTGTGTACAGGATTGTTACCTGTGACTTTGTTTCCTGTGTACAGGATTGTTACCTGTGACTGTTACCTGTGTACAGGATTGTTACCTGTGACTTTGTTACCTGTGACTTTGTTACCTGTGTACAGGATTGTTACCTGTGACTGTTTCCTGTGTACAGGATTGTTACCTGTGACTTTGTTACCCGTGTACATGATTGTTACCTGTGTACAGGATTGTTACCTGTGACTTTGTTACCTGTGTACAGGATTGTTACCTGTGACTGTTTCCTGTGTACAGGATTGCTACATGTGATTCTGTTACCTGTGTACAGGATTGTTACCTGTGACTTTGTTACCTGTGTACAGGATTGTTACCTGTGACTTTGTTTCCTGTGTACAGGATTGTTACCTGTGACTTTGTTTCCTGTGTACAGGATTGTTACCTGTGACTTTGTTACCTGTGTACAGGATTGTTACCTGTGACTTTGTTACCTGTGTACAGGATTGTTACCTGTCACTGTTTCCTGTGTACAGGATTGTTACCTGTGACTTTGTTACCTGTGTACAGGATTGTTACCTGTGACTTTGTTACCTGTGTACAGGATTGTTACCTGTCACTGTTTCCTGTGTACAGGATTGTTACCTGTGACTTTGTTACCTGTGTACAGGATTGTTACCTGTGATTTTGTTACCTGTGATTTTGTTTCCTGTGTACAGGATTGTTACCTGTGATTTTGTGGTAATCAGTACTTACGGTAGATCCAGTTGATGACGACGCACTCCACAATGGCGATGATGAGGACGCATGCGCCGGCCGCGTACCAGTCCATCAGCTGGAGCACGTGCATGCCTCCCTAGCAACGGAAAGGTACGTAGTCTGTGTGAGGCCACCGGTAGTAACAAGGCACATGGTAACTAACACTGAGCAACACATAGCAACGACACATCGTGCACCATTAGATAGGCACTGAGATATCTTAGATCTTAACTAGTATTAATTAAATGTCACTGCTGAAGAAATAACGCTTGAACAGTAATAAGCATGTGAGGCATAATTGTTCTTTCGTTTCAGCGACCCAACACGGCCGACAGTTTACATACTTTGACAAAACGAGCTGGTATTTTTAAAATAATATGCTGATATATGTAAAGCGACAAGGCTCTTATAATACCGAAAAGGTATAACTTATGTAAAAGGAGGTTATTAACGAGGTCAACGACACAGAATTCGTTAGTTGCAAGAGTTAATCCACCACCGTGTCGAACAAGCCATTCCAGCAGGTAACACACAAAACCACCACATTGATAAGACACGTTACATGAAGATTAAGGTCGAATCGAGATGAACAATTTGAAACGGAAAGTCTTTGGCGTTTACTTGTTTACGCGTTTTTACTTCATATTGAGGCTTGTATTGGATTTGTTACTAGCGAACAACTTTATTTTACATGAGTAAAGGCACTTCTTGGTTTATTTACTGACGGCAGCGTAAAATCTTGTTATCTACAGGGACTGACAATGTAATTCCAAGTTTTGCTATCATGGGTGCAATGTAAAAAATAGTAGTTACATTCTCGCTGTTTAAATACTTTTATCTACACACAAGTTGCGCCTCCAAGAAGCGAGTTCACTACAAAGCCCGACGATTTGAGTAACTATACAAAACTATGTTTTAAGTAAACTACTGCGTATATATACTCGATTTTTAATCTATCCATGCGCCACCACTAAACTACGGCGCATACAGACGTGAGAAGACTTAATTAAGGAATATTTCTGGGTTTGGTTACAGAGCTATTCTGACCAATTTAGTGTATATACACAAATATAAGAACATATACATGTATATATATACATGTATACATATGTGTGTATACATTTATGTAGCTGCCGGTGATATACAATAATAATATAGAGAATTTGTATTATGCCTACCGGTCACACGGCACAGTTGTCCAATGAACTATAGCACAGCATCATTGTTGTGTACACACATATTATTGAACATAACCAAAAGACTCTACGCGGCACCTTCCAACATTACTTGCGCGCCCACGCTTTTAATTTTAAACTTATTCCTATGTCAATCTATTATTATTCAGCTTCGCGTATTAACCAATCATGTGGCTCGTTGTATGAGAGCCATGACGTGACGATCGATGGATTTGCAGCATTGCCTACTCGTCTCGGTGTAAATAATGCATGCAGGGCAAGCGCATCTGGCCTCAATCAAGAAAGCACAGAACACGGAACGCTAGACAAATTCGCGAAACCGGCGTCCGCATGGGAAATATGGCAAACACTAGCAAATATCGCATTTTCTTACGAAGCGATTGCAATCAAATGCTCACCGTACGAGGTTTCGGTGTTTTTTTAAAAAATCGTTTCCGATTAAAAGCCTTTTCATCAAAAGCAAAACGCAACGCTGACGCACACAAAACATTCGTAGAAGAACGGAACAAAAAGTTGCGTGAAGGAGTCGAGAAGCCATGAGAGATCAAGAATGAGGGAAGCCCTGCAGTGAACACCAGATCTTGGTACCCTTCTGTTCGGGTTCTGTACGTGTAAGTACCCGAAATGAGTGACGTCACCAGTCGAAGATATCGCGCAATGGTATGGTATGGGACAAAACGCCCTCTCCTTGGATATCTCACATATAGTGTACACAGTACGTGCCGGTTTGCAAGTGCAGGTGACGTTATTCAGCTCGTGTGCGGTAAGGTCTTTTGCCCTCGTGAATATTTTCCATCTGTGTGTGTGCGCGTCATAGCTTGATTTGTACTGATGTGCAAGGAGCGGAAGTGACGTCAAGGGCGTCATAGCTACTAAAGGTCATCCGTGCAACAGAGCCTCAAACTAGAGGTGCACCCGAAAAACCTACACACTCAACCCAAGAGGACAGAACAATTACACGCGAGCGTGCCTTAAATGTAATGCAGAATGCAACGTATGAGGGTGATCCAATCTCATTGTGAAATAACGATTTACGAATCAGATCTAAGTCTGAAAATGCGTTGTGCGGCACATGTTGTAGCGAAAGTCAACAACCCCAAGCAATGATTGGAACTGAAGGGAGGGTGGGGGGCCGAGGACAACCTATAAACATGCAATGATTGGAACTGAAGGGAGGGTGGGGGCCGAGGACAACCTATAAACATGCAAGGCCCTCATAGGTAAGGTGTGAGGTGGTGCGTTTGACCCATAGAATCTCGCAACAAGCCTTCTTGAATGCAATGAACTATGGGTGTGTTGTCTTGTGTGGTGGGACCAATGTGAAAGAGGCAGGGTCATCAAAGTTCTGTGCCAGCAGAATAAGAAGGATCATTGAAGGATGACAAAGGTGTGGAAGCAAGTCCTTATCTGCGAGGCAAGCAATGCCATGAAGCCAGATGATTATGGGTATAAAGCGTCATCGCACGCCACGGAATTAGGACGAAACCGGTACGCTCTATTATTGCTGCCGGCCGCTCGCACTGTTTATACATCTCCGCACTTGACATGATAGGTCTTCATTTATAATTAATGCATTGTTTTAAGTTAATAAACACAAACCACTTTCCATAAAAGGCCAGTCGTGAACATGAACAACATATCTAAAGTTAGTGTACAAGAAATATACATATCATACACATTGGTATTAATTAGCATTTCCGAGTCCAAATATCTTCAGACTTTCCATTATATTCCAGATGTTGTACCCCGGCGGTTAGCGCTATGATACATTATATTCTACTCAGTCGACGGTCCAATTGAGTAAATTATTTTCTACTTAGTCGCCGATCCAATTGAGTACATTTTTTTGCATAAATATAGCATAAGTGTGGACTGCATGTAGCAACAACTTAGTCAAACAGCGGGAGAGGGTGATAAGGGAGGAGGATTTATGGCCATACCCTTCACGAAAAATGTTAAACACGCGTCAATATATATATTTTTTTAATTTTGGTAGGGTGGGGGTTGGGTGTGAACATTGGATAGTCACTATGGTAACGGGGAGGTTATATGATTATCATGGCCCACGAGCTGACATACGGCTTTTGAAGGCAGCAGTACCTGGGTGCACAGCGGTAGTCCCATTAAGAAAAACGCGGTCGTGACCAGGAGCAAAACCGGGAAGCGTCTCTGGCGCAGGTGGGGGAACTCGTCACAGATGCCGCTCATGACGGTTTCAACGTCCACCATCTAGTCAGGTGAGGTGTAATGAGCAAATAGGTCAATACCAACTGTCGTCGCGTGTTTATCCATATATAAACCGCCCTTGGTTTGAGGTGTTTATCACCATCGAAACCGACAATGTCACAAAGAGAAGATGGCGGTGAACAAAGGTGGATGAGGCAGTGGGCGAAATCTTCCTTAACCTAGCATCCAGTCTGGCGCAACCCACCCTAGCCTAGCCTAGCCTAGCCTAGCCTAGCCTAGCCATAGGCCGAGTGAGCTATGTTCAGCTGTGCCAGCCTGGGCTAAGCTAAGTCAAGCTAGACCAGGGGGTACGCCCGCGGGCTTGGGTAGCTGGCGTAGGAAACGGCCAAGGATTAAGGGGAAAATGTTTCAGGTCACGCCTTCAGGAACTATAGTGATACGGACTGTACGAGAGAGACGGTTGGGGCGGGCGGACGGCGGGGTTCGTCTTTCTTGGCTTCGGATCTCCCAGCCCGAGCCGGAGCAACACTGTCAGGCGCTTAGCCACCAACACTTCAACAAGTCCTCGGCGTCCGCTATCGCTGCCAGACACGAACTCGCCCCATGGTACATACGGCAGGGAGGAATATTATGTAATGGACAAATTAGAGGAGTACTTATAATAAGAAGACATTGCTGAGCTATATGTGCATTCGGGCAACATTCAGGCGTGTCCCAAAAGACTAATACAAAGAAAACAATGTATAAAGTGCAATCTACCACGTGCCATGTCTAATAGTATGCTCTCCGTAAGCAGGATTACGACGGAAAAAAACTGTTTTGTACCTTTGTTTAAGTTTTGTATGTTATAAGTACTGAAGAGCCCAGAGAAAGTCTTGATTCCGCGGGGGTATGTAAACAGCTCGGTGGTGGTAGCTTGGAGGGGAATGTGTTCACGATGCACATACAGATTGGGAACCAGCGTGTCAGGCAGCGGCAGCGGCACCCAGAGACAAGAGCGCAGCATAACACTAGGGTGGGAACTAGTGACTACGGCAATGACAGGCGTGGTAACGACGTTTCCAGGACAGACAGCGAGAGAATGAAGGGGGGGGGGCGAAGACGAACGCCAGCGGCCTCCTCTAAATCAGACCTAAATATAAACAAATACAACAAAAGGAAATAAAATGTACAACATTATGTTGCGTGAGGATAAAATGAAGGCAAAGATTGGGGTGTGTAGGGGCGTGGGGTAGATATACATGCCTTGCCCAGACAGACAGGCAAAGATATGTTCGGCGACATATTTCTCACACCAAAACGCCACTGTTCAGTGGCAGACCACAAACGAAAAGTCAACACTCAAAGAAGGCAATCAGGACAGACCTCTAAGTGGATAGGCTGACACGAGTCGCCGCACAAAGTAATGTAGCACAAGACAAACGCAACCGCAACAACACATCTGTCGGTTTACATATACATATAAAGGTGGTGTACAATCAGTGCAAATCATAATCACTAAAAACTTGATCCAACCGTTCACTGATAGATCAGTCCATCCATCCATTCACTGATAGATCAGCCCATCCATCCATTCACTGATAGCTCAGTCCATCCATTCACTGATAGATCAGTCCATCCATTCACTGATAGATCAGTCCATCCATCCATTCACTGATAGATCAGTCCATCCATCCATTCACTGATAGATCAGTCCATCCATCCATTCACTGATAGATCAGTCCATCCATTCACTGATAGATCAGTCCCTCCATTCACTGATAGATCAGTCCCTCCATTCACTGATAGATCAGTCCATCCATTCACTGATAGATCAGTCCTTCCATTCACTGATAGATCGGTCCCTCCATTCACTGATAGATCAGTCCATTCATTCATTGATAGATCAGTCCTTCCATTCACTGATAGATCAGTCCATCCATTCACTGATAGATCAGTCCATCCATCCATTCACTGATAGATCAGTCCATCCATTCACTGATAGATCAGTCCATCCATCCATTCACTGATAGATCAGTCCATCCATTCATTGATAGATCATCAGTCCATCCATCCATTCACTGATAGATCAGTCCATCCATCCATTCACTGATAGATCAGTCCATCCATCCATTCACTGATAGATCAGTCCATCCATTCACTGATAGATCAGTCCTTCCATTCACTTAGGTTTCATCACCTGCCCATTTACTTCACTTAACTTCAGCTGTCACTGTAATTTGCAGCGGCCTTTCGCGCGCTTAATGGCCTAACCAGATGCAACTAGAAACGAAGACTCCAGAACAGTCACCAAACTCGACGGGGTGCAACAAAGCGCACACATATGCTGCCCAAATGGCCTAGATAACATATGCACAGATGACCAAACCTGCCCTCGGTATAGGACCCACGGGCCGAAACCACGAGCCATTCCTAGTGACAAGCTTAGTCATTAATCGCGTCGGAAATGCAGCAAGGACTCGCTCGTTCACAAATGTACGCCACAAATGGCACCCCACAAGCATGTAGGGGCTCCTCAGAGCATTTGTTTCTTCGGCTCTGTGCTTGGGTTGGTGTGAACAATTAAACTGTTTAATTAGGGTGCTTCAGGCCAGTAGTGTGTATATAAAGGCCAAATTGGACCAAGATATCAAAAAAGGGGTGTGTGAATTGGTGTTACGTGACACTTGCGCCTGATGGTCAGAAAAAAACTGTTTGGATGTACTAGTCGGCGTTAGATTGCTCGACTGTTTTGGCCGCTGCATGAGGCGTTAAGAGTGTTGTGATAGGTAGTCTTGCTAGTGGCTGGCGCTTAAAGACATTTTCTATGGTAATCTATCTGAATTAGCACGTTGAGGTCAATTTTGTCTTTCCTTTCTCTCCCCCCCCCCCCCTCCCCGCGCCCCCCATCCCCCCCTTCCATCGTTAGAGTGACCTGTTCTGTTCATCCAAAACTAAAATATTTCTGTTACATTATAAGGGTTGTGTAATATAATTTCGCATTGTGCGGCAAGTGTGGTGATCATAAAAAAAACATAGAAAGAATATGTTAATAAAATGTAATTGTGTCATATGTAAAATGGGTAGAGTGAATGCATTGAATTGTGGAGTATGCAAGGGTTTCATTCACAAGGTGGATTGAAAAATTTATTCAGGGTTCCCATGGACTAGTCTCCCTATTGATAAAGGTCACTTACAGAAAACCTAGTGGAAACTACCATAACCAAGATCATTGCACAAAACTCGAGACGAAATAATGAGTCATGAATAAGAGAATTCTGACTTTTCCAGTAATTTTTTACCCCATTAACCCCATTCAATTCATGAATTCTTGGAAATTCTACGATCATCTTATTAAATATTAAAGACTATCTAGGAATGTTCATGGAAACCCTGTGTATTATAGAAACATTGGGACGAGAAACAATAACAATGCAAGGAGAGAGGGGGGGGGGGGGCATATCGACAGACAGGGGAACTGAACAGAAAACACACTTTATGCCCCAAGATTACAAGAACAAAATAGTTTTACGCTAGTCTCGTTGTACCTATCAATAGGCTGGCTACATTAATGGGTTCAGCGATCCATCTGTATCATCCACACAAACCATGGGAACCAATTTAAGGATCGGTATCCAACATAAATTGGTGACAAATACACAGAATGGATTGTCCAAACGTCTGTGACTTTGCGTACACTAGCATGCTATACATCTAGGTGAGACATGTCAAATTAACGTTTACCGGTCAAATACGCCATTTAGTCAGCTAAAGACTAAACATTTGACTTTTGATTTGCTTGAAGACACTTGTATTTTAATATTCCAAAACTCAATTCAGTGTCCCAATGACCCAAATTTATAGTAACCAGGGAATGGAATGTTGGTGTTTTAGGCCACTTTTGTGCACATACAGGCTAAATTGGGCCAAGGAACCTCCCGAGACGATGAAGGATGAAGGAATGAAACATGCCCCAGATTAGGTGCCCGAGCCCGGATTCGAACCCAGGACCTATAGATCTGCGGTCTAGTGCGCTAACCACTACACCAGGGAGGCCCCCCCTATAGTAACCAGGGGATCGTTTCACTAAGAGTTACGAGCTCGTAACCCTATCTTTTACATGCTAATTTAACGACAGATCCGAATTTTACGAGCAACGGAAATGAGCGTTATACTGCGATTACTGGGGGGCAGCCGTCTTCGTGAAATTTATTTTCAGCCAATATTATTCAAAAACGTGTTTTCCATATATTGATGATAAATAAAACATTTTTCATTTATCTTCGGGATGGCAATACGATTTTGAAATTTTACGAGCCAAAGTTACGAGATCTTAGTGAAATGACACCCAGGAGTTGATACCAGCAAAGGATAACAATGTACATAGAACAGACATACGACAAACCTGGACTGGTTTACAACGTTAAGATACACGGTGCACGATACAGGGTGCATAGTTAGGATGGCGCAGGTTACGCGTCATGATAAAGCAGGAGGCTGCTATACCACACGGGAGAGAAAGCAAGCGCTGGGAAGCGGCTTCTGGGGGTAAATAAGTAAGTTTGCTTTGTCCTGAACAATGTAAATGCGAAGTATATCAACGCCTTGATGATTTTGATCCCCTGTATATAGTGGTACGTGGCCATAATTAACGGTTGCTGTTGCTATATTCTGTTTAAAACACTAGAACAAATTCTTTAAATAGCTTTGGGAGAACAGGTTTGAGTACTTTACTCTTATCTAGAGATAGGTTTCGTGCGTTTTCACTAATAGAGAACTAAGAAATGACTACCTTGTTAACTAATGAAATATTCATGCTGACATCTAAGAAAATAAGAAAACCGAACGACTCAAAATTTGAAAATCGAAATAATTGGACCGAGGGACCTCAGTACAATTATTCAAAACACTAACTGAGATATAAAAAAAAACTCTTCCAGCACCATTTGCTTCATTATGACATTTGTAAAAGTTGTGCAGACATGTGTTTGCGTGCCGTATGTAGATATGAGGTAGCAATGAACATGCGCAATCATTGTAGAATGATGTTATCTACAAATCATGTTCACACGTCACCCGCACAGATGCCTCGATTCCATATATATCTGGCACCAGGTGACGGTTGCCCTTGGATACAATAGTTTTTTTTTGTTTTATGATCTTTTTTTTGTGTGCAGTGATTATATTTTAATTTTTTCTTTCATTGATACTGGGAGCCGTGGGATACTACTTCGAGCGGGGACGATGACGTCATCATTACGTCACATCAGACTAGGCTCACGTGATACCTGAGTGGTGGCGGGCAGTCCGCAGAAAAAGAAGAGGGTAGCGACTAAGAGGAGCACCACGAAACGGTGCTTTCGCATGGACGGGTACTCGTCGCACAGCCCACTCATGACTGTCTCCACACCGACCATCTGACGTAGAGCAGAGGAAACATCGACGGTTATTACATGGGCAAACAAAAAAACAAAAACCAAAAAAAAAAAAAAAAAAAAAAAACGACAGCGTCCTACGTCATCAGCGGTTGCTACGTGACCAGCACCGCGCGGGATCACGTGCGCGGTATCACGGGACTAATCGCGGTCGGCGTCGAGGAAGTCAAGATACACGGAAGCGATCCCCAGGTCAAGGGGCATCACCCCTGTATATGTGTGCACATTATATATATACAAATATATATATATATGTCCCCATGTGGACAGTTCGGCACTCGCACAAGTCCCCGTGGAGTGGCGAACACACAGGAAATAGATCACATATTATGCGGAAAAAAAATGTATATATCAAATGGAAAAAAAAATGTGTATATAAAGATATATATGATGACAAGGCGAGAATGCTTTGCTGGTTCCCGTGATAGCGGTACAGGTATGGAAAGCACTTTGGTAGGAGAGAGGCAGGCCAGTTAGCAGTATATCGTGCTGTTAAACAGTTCAGGGCGCTGGTGATGGATGCTCGGTGCCAAGCCATCTGCGGACAGGAAAAACGGGTGTGTTCATGTTAGGCAAAAAAGGTGGACGATTTGTAGGTGAAAGCACTCAATATACGATATAGAGACGAGAATGGTAGACATTCAATATGGCGAACTGTAAGTATATATATATATATAAGTGTAAATGCATATATATAACTACAAATCGTCTACTGCGGGTGAAAAAGCCCATCGATAGCAAATGCGCACCACTGAAAGAAAAAAAATGTTCGGCGCGGAGGGGTGGATGAGACAAGTGGAGATTGAGAAGGAGCTATGTCAATGATTAGTTACTAACTTTCGTTGTGAAGTATTTGATTCAATACCAAACTTGGATCGTATTAGATATCAATTATTAGTTTATAACTTTCCCTGTGAAGTATTTGATTCAATACCAAACTGTATTAGATATTAGATTATTATTAGGTAATAGAGTTTTAGAAGTGAGGAATTTCGGAATATTAATTGTTTATTTATATTTAGTTTATAGTGGATTTCTCATGGCATCGCCTGTTATATTTTTAGCGAGGGGCACTGGTGGAGAGTAGAAAAACTGCCCCGATATATTTGACGCCACGTAGAAAGCATCACAACTATGAATAATCTGCATAAGTTACGCAAAACCAAGCGGCGAACAGAGATCTCCGGCAGAAAGAAGCCCCCATACAAAACATATGGAAATGATAAAAATATTGTATTAATAAAAATCTTATAAAAATGAAACGAGATGTAACCCTAAAAAATATATTGCTACAGCAGACTAGTATATCTAAACAACGCCACAATCGTAAAAAGTCTTTTGAAGAAAAGGTCTTGCTTCCAGGAATGGCCCACCATTGACGTGTAGTGTGCTATCGCCATGTGGCTAACTACCGTGAGATGGAACGCTTAATTACCAACCCGATAAATGCATGAAGCAAATTAATATAACTAAAATAAGTTTTTTCTGTTAGCACGTTGTATGCGGGATGTATTATGAATTCCAAACGACATGACATTACATGCCAGGGATTAAGAGGCTGCGTAGACAAGTTGAGGAGGGAGGGGACAGAAGGGAATTAAGCGTTCCACACAATTCTAAATACAAACAGTATAGTAATGTGTTCAAGGGCATATGCATAAAAAAAAATTGGAAGGAGAAAGCACTTATTTGGAGTCACAGAGCACCGAAACTTGCACCAATGAGGAACGAAATCTTAACTACGTCTGTCAGTGAATAAGAACACTGTTAGTTATCAAACATTGCGGCTTGAAGTGATAAGGCTCCAAGTAATTAGTTAGCCCCACTCGAACGAGAGTCCGCAGTATCGGGCAATGGGGGGGGGGGGGGCTCGGTGGGTAAAATTGGTGGTTGTAGTGGTGGTGGTCAAGAGGGTTATGGGAGGGGGGGATGCGGAGTTCGGCAATATCCATGACCGCAGTCCCGATGGACCCGGAGTTCGGCAATATCCATGACCGCAGTGCCGATGGGGCCGGAGTTCGGCAATATCCCGGAGCATTGGGCCGATGGGGAAGAAGGCTCCAGAGTTCGGCAGTTAGGCGGTAGTACCTGGGTCGTGCAGGGCAGGCCGAGAATAAAGCCGAGACTACATATGGCAATGACGGCCAGCAGGCGTCGCTTCCAGGTGAGAGCCACGGAGATGTAGTGGTCAGCGATGGCGGTCATGATAGTCTCGATCTGTACCATCTGTTTCATCGCGCCGCCGTCGTGTGTTTAAAATCCAACACGGGGGGAGGCAACAGGTGAGTGAGATACAAAAAAACGTCACAGAGGTCAGTCGCCACATCCGCATCTTATAACAAACAAAAACCAGGCCTCTAGGATCAGGAAGACGTCCATACATGTCACAATCCACCGCTTCCTGAGGAATTGTCGCCACATCGGGTAAGTAACAAAGGGAGAGGCGGACAGGACATGCGGGGGAAGGCAGGGAGCAGAGACGGGGTGGCGTGGGGAGGGGGAGAGGGGGAGGGGGGCAGCCAGCCTCGAGACGGACCACAGTGGCCAGAAGATGTACACCTCATCCATTCATCCTGCACAACCTGCACTTAAGTAAGGTCCGATGAATCGACACTGACAGGAGCGAGAAGGGAAGCTACGGTAAAGGTTCAAATACAACAATTGCGGAGGATCTGAAAAAACAAAGTTGCATAATGTCATAGAACTATTCCATGGTGGAACAGACATCTTCCAAGCAGCCTTTCATAAGTTTGTCCGTCCAGGTCATTAATTAAAAAAAAGTGTTAGGCAGGTTATGTCAAGGAAAGGACGTGAAATGCAACAACAAATGGGTTAATGGCGTAGGTAACAACCACCGTTGTGACAAAACCATCGACCAGAGTACCTATAAAGATTGGACCGGAAACTGGGCCAACTCAATATCCGGCCTCGACATACCGGAAACTGAAGTTACCATGACAACTCCATATCTGGCGTCGCCATACCGGACCGGAAACTGACGTCACCAAGCCAACTTCCTATGTGACGTCGCCATGCCAACAGGCCCCCTCGATCGCAATAACATGACGGTTCAACGAAAGTTTCAAAGTGAGGTTCACAATACCCATGTAAGCACACGATCATGATAGTCATACACCCACAAGTACATCGGAACAGCGCATCGAACGATTACTGCCAAGATCAACGTGAGTTGCCCAAGTCGTTTAAAGAGTCCACAACTGAAATAGCTGAGCGAGCCAGTAGACGGGGGAAGAGCGGCCAACAGCAGGGCGGGATTGTGGTTTGGATTGCCCAAGTTGTGCTTTGGGTCTTGATTTGTTCACGTACGGTTTAGGCTGGGTGGAGTGTCTTACATCAATCACACAGCGAAATAAACGCCACGCACATTTACTACCTCAAACAGACATTGCCACAACACAGACGGTGTCACTTAAGTCTCGAAGAAATAAAGGTTCATTTGTAGTTGACTTCTCGCGAGTTTTTATCACCCGTTTACGTACTGTTTGTATATTTGCTAGGAGATTTTTTTTTTATCTTACTTGAGCACTGCAGGTGTCATTTCAAAAATCATCGAAGATCGCAGCATGCATTGTTTTCAGACGAAAAACAAAGTTAAAACAAAATTTTAAATAATAATAAAAATAAAATATATAAAAACTTAAAATATTTTAAAAAATCTAATCAAAATAAAGAAATATTGACAAAGTAACAGAAAAAGATTTAAAACAAGTATATTAATGAACGCTTGAATTAGATTAACCAAGTTAAGTTAACCGATGTTAATACCATCACCCTTGCCAAATTCGTGAAAAATTGTCGTAAAGTTCAATAATTTAATATCCTATGATGCCCAATGGGACTTCAAACGTATGAAGCCATAAAATATCTTGATTAAAATCCTTCAAGCGCACTTATGCAAAGTTAAAACCACCAAATTAAGTTTTAGATATTCACTTTAACGAAATAATTTTTATTGTTTATAAGACGCAACGCCACCATTGCTGCAGAACTTAAGGACAGCGATTCGACCGGTACTGATGCATAAACGGGTAAGGCCATTCACACCACATGGAACAAACAGGGATACAGTTTTCCACTACAAGCAGACTACACACTCTAATTTCCTCTGGATTAGAAGAACACCTTTTAGCGCACAGAGCATACAACATAGTCATAAATTTCGAGGTAAATGTGCCCTATAATAAAATAACTACTCGTAGAAATAAATAATTCAAAGAGTGCCACTTGGTGGTAACAGAGCCAAGGCCTCTACGTTGGCGAGGGCCATGGCGGAAGCGGAATGGAAGGGGTGGGGTTAGTACTTAGGGAAGTCCTTACTGGCTATCAATCAAGACGGAGAAAGGCAAACACATGCAAAATGGTGCAAGAAAAAGAGAAAGAGAAAGGGAGAGAAAGCTTATCGAAGGCGACTTAATCGATGGAAAACCACGAGGGAAGGAATCCATAAGGTCATGGTAAAGAGTAGCCGCAGCAGCACTTACAGCAGCAGCAGCCGCAGCAGCAGCCGCAGCAGCAGCCGCAGCAGCAGCCGCAGCAGCAGCCGCAGCAGCCGCAGAAGCCGCAGCAGCCGCAGCAGCAGCCGCAGCAGCCGCAGAAGCAGCAGCCGCAGCAGCCGCAGCAGCAGCCGCAGCAGCAGCAGCAGCAGCAGCAGCAGCAGCAGCAGCAGCCGCAGCCGCAGCCGCAGCCGCAGCAGCAGCAGCAGCAGCAGCAGCCGCAGCCGCAGCCGCAGCCGCAGCAGCAGCAGCAGCATCACCCTGTCTGGCACACAGACATGGGTTGGACTGGCTGGCTGGCTGGCTGGCTGGCCGGCTTACATACTGACCGACTTGCCGGGGCTTAACCAAGGCCCGGAGAAAGGCCCGGAGAAGGGCCCGGAGACCCGAAGTGAATGGATGCCCCCTGTTGATCATATACCTGCGTCGTGCAAGCTATCCCCAGGAAAAAAAACAGAACGCCCACGGTGCACGTTGTGAAGAACCGAATACTGGGACTGACACCCAGGATCGGAAACTCGTCGACGAAGCCGGTGACCACTGTTTCAATCAGAACCATCTGTCCAGTCCAATCGTCGCCCGGTCAGTGTTGGGTGGTCACACAATCAAAACAAAAACAAATTTTGTTGGGGGGGGGGGGGGGGGCGGGGGTTAGGGGGGGGGGGTGGACGGGGAGAGAGGGGCGGAAGGAAAGAAACAAAGAGACAACGAATAAAAAACCTGCACTGCTTGGCGATGATGAAAAAACATAATATTTGACGAGACTAAACGCTGAGAGCACGGTAACAGTAGACGGTAAGCTAGTCCCGGCGCCTGGCTGGGGGATCGCAACTGGACGAGAAATGTGGTCTATTATTAATAACGCCACCTGACGACACAGAGGGCGGGCGGGGGGCGAGCGAAAGGAGGAAAGGGGGTTGGTGGGTAATCATATAATCATATAACGAGGGTGGATCCACGTGGGGTCGTGGCACGTGGAGGAGTTTCTGGCACGTGGACGATTCGCACCCAGCAGATCTGCCTAGTAACAGAACAAAGCACGTGTTTAATTCGTGTTTGATTTACATAATCAGTCAGTATAATCAAAAGCTTATATGATTTCCATGACATCGGTTAGGGCCGTCTATTTAGGCCCCTCTCCTCTCGTGTTCCGACCCCCATCGCTTCCACAGATCTTCTGCTTCATCTGATGTGGTCAGTGGAAGAGGGGGACCGAGCACACCTCCCAGACTTACACCCACCAAAGAAAGGTATTTTAATATTATTTTATTAAAAAAAATACTATATTATATTATATATATATTATTATTTTTTAAATACTATATTATATCATAAATATATTATTTTTTAAATATTATAATATATATATATTATTAAACAAATTACTATATTAATAAAAAAAAAACAAATACCCAAAAAATCATTATAAGGATATGATCGCATACCAGTCCATAACTAAATCGGCGATATAAATATTTTTTTGAATGTTGTTCTAGGGTTAATGGGGAGGCACCGAGGGTGAGGAGACGGCCCAAACCGACGTCCATGGTAACAAAGCTACAGGCACCGGACCACAGAGGGTGGCTGAAGGGGGGGGGGGGGTCGAGATGGAGACCAGGAGGGCACACAGCCGCCCGGCAACAACGCACCAGTCAGCCCCCAGGGGTATTCAGAAATTGACTAAAACATTTATATTACCTTTCAAGTTAGCAGAAAAGTATACTGCTACAGATGTGGATTCATTACTGCTTGCAGAGGGGAGAAGACGATTAACCGTAACTTCAAGCCGAACAAACAGCGCTTTGGGTTAATTACCGGTACAATCATCAGCCTAAAATGGTCATAAAATTAATAGTTTGACCTTTACTTATATTCCATGGCATCCGTACTTCATGTCAAATCACTGACATGTGCTTTTTATTTACATATGTATATTCATGGGGAATTCCAGATGCGGTGCCAAAACGCTGTATGAACGGCTGTGAGGCTTAGTGGGTGGGCACAGCGTGCAAACATGGATTAGAAACCATTGACGATGGTGCAGCTAACTACATCACAAACTAATATTATTGCTGGTGACGAAACATACCAAATTACAAACTAAAACCATTGCTGATGTTGAAGTATAATAAAATTACAAACTAACATCATTGCTGATGGTAAGGCTTACTAAATTACAAACTAAACCCATTGCTGATAGTGAGGCATACTAAATTACAAACTGAAACCATTGCCGATGGTGAGGCATACTAAATTACAAACTAAACTCCTTGGTTCATGCTTCGAGTTACTAAACGACTAAATTAAAATACACTGTGTGCGGAGCCCAGTAACGTAAAAGTTAAGCTAGACGCCGCTAGAGAGATGCTCAGGTCAAGAAAAACAACACGTGTTGATAATGAGGCTTCCGACTTCGATCAAAACAGGGAGTATTTATGGGTAGTCATATAAAGTGGGCTACAGAGCTACAGACGAGCATCCAATAACTGGTTTGTACTTCACAGCTGATTACCGCGGACCTGCCAGTTCACTGAATAGGAGATAGTGCTCCTGCGTCAACCCCATGAAATCGCAAATAACACATGCTGCCGCAACAATCATTTCTCATGGAGGACCAAGTCAACTTAAACCCGTTTTCCGTTATCCTACTGTAAGAAACACAAACGATAGACAGATACCAATGCACCATTTAATAGCCCCAGCAAGAGGGAAGCAGAGGGAGTCTGGCGAACTACTCGAGAAATGTACAGGCAGCCAGCAGGTTCGGCTTGACAGATAGCGGCAGTCCAACGCGCTGCATGAGCTGAAAGGGGCTCGTCGAAGACGAAATCAGGTCAAGGTCAAAACTGAGATGTGCCTTGTGCGTGAAAAAGGAAAAACCTGACAGAAGCAAGTGTGGCAAAAGTCGCTTCAAAACAACGCCCCTTTGTTCCTCCTGAACCATAAGACAACAGATATATATCTTATCAACATGTTAGTAGAGAATATAGACCCTTATTGACAAAAGTTAGTAAAAGGCTTATAGGTATATACATGTATATATATTATGATTCGAATATAGTAGAAGTCCTCGTGATATTTAAAGATCCTCGCGGTACTCATTAGGACACGACAATAGAACATAAGGCGTATCACCGACATGTGCTTAAAATGTGCTTCATATACATGTGCGACCTGAAAGTCATAGACCCGTCCATCTTGGCAATAGTAGCGTTCACTAGGTTTAAAGTGAAGTCCGAATGAGGATGCGAACGCTATGACTGCCAAAAGCTAAGCCCACAAGCGCTGCTACCTTACAGGAATGAAAACGCATCATGCAAGGCAGGGAAAGCCGACAAGCAAAGCCACCGTGTACAGCAACAATGCGGCCTTGGAGGACGTCTATTCTTTATCATGGAACGTTAACGACTTGGTGAGGAGGATTTTCGTGGTCGGGTGTGGACGGGTGTGTGTGTGTGTGGTGGGGGGGGGGGGGGGGTTGCAGGGCCCATTCGTGGTGACATACACGTATATGGATCCTTGATTGTCCCATCCCAGTTGGCGTGTCAGCCCACGGCCGTCGTTGTAACGGATACAATCGGACTTCAGCACCAATTTTACCCAGGTCTCTTCCCCGTATCCCAGTAAATTACCTGTGGCACGGAGCCATATACAGTGTATCTGCCGTGCTTCCACACGAAGTCGATGACTGTACAAAGTACGCGTGAGCAATACGTGAGTCATACCACAGCAGTGGTTCGCGTCAACATGGAAGAACTACTCCATGCCGTGTCACTGAATAGCTACATACGGTCTCCGTCCAAACGTGCAGTCAAAACTATGACAAACGGCACTGCCCCCTTGGGTTTCAGACGGTATGCCACTCTGTTGTTCCCGGTGCGCACGGTCCGATAGAGCGTGCAATTTATAAGTCGATTAATGTCGGCGGTAGGACAAGCCAACCGAATTAATGCAAATGATTGTGTTCAACGCTCACCAAGGTTAGTAACTTGATAATTAAGGTTGTAAAGGTTGCGTCTGTCAGCCATACTCTAGGGTCGGTCTAGCTATAAAGGCTCCGTATGTCAGCCATATTGTTGGGTCGGTGCCGGGGTAGCCTGAAAACAAGACGTTACAGTTGTAAGACAGTTAGGGGATGGGACAACATAGTCCCATCCTCTAACTGTCGATTTGAACGATTGTAATGTCTTGTTTTCAGGCTAGTGCCGGGGTTGTTTCTTGAGTGCGGGTGTGGATGAGGGTGAGGGTGGGGGCGTTGGTGTGGGCGTGCGGGAGGGCGGGCGGGGTGCGTTAGCGCTGTTCACATCGGAGAGACGCGGACGTCACTTTGCTAGAAGTGTCCATGAAGAGGTTCAGTGACGGCTAGAAGGGCAGGAAATCACTGTTCCCCACATGGGAAGCCCGTCGTGCCAGGAGAGGCGAGCAATCATAACAATGAGTGGGTCCAAGTTCTGGCAAGGGGGGATAACGGCCTCTCGGTGCGTGTGTGTGTGGGCGGGGGGTGGGGGGTGGGACGGGTCGGACGAGTATCCTGATCCCATATCGTCTACACATTAGTCAAGAAAGGATCGGAAACGTCTCAGAAATAAGACGTGTTTAAAAAAAGTTCAACTAACCATTGCTTGGGGACTATAGGAAGAGTGGCTTGTCGGGGGGAGGGGGGGGGGGGGGTGTACGGGGACACCATCCGCGGATATCAGTGAGAACAAAGACAAATGACGCGATGGAAAATTCCCAAGACCTGACTTGACTGATTGACTTGATGGGGGGTTGGGGTGAGTGTGGAGGATGGGGGGGCTTCCATGCTCAATATCTCACCAACATATCATCCAGCCGCTACTGGCCATTCCACAAGCCTTATAAACACCCCGGTTGTCTTGACGTCATTTGATACGTGCGCTCTTGACAGTGTCTTACTTCTCCTCAACTGCGCAGAGGAAGCCTTATTAGGCCAGAGACCCAATCCACCTATGTTGAACCAACTCGGCACGAATTATCTTGACAAGGAAATGAACGTTGTGACTTTCCACGACGACAACTGATAACGCCTCATCAACAGATAGATAGCGAAAACAAGTGACTCTTTCACCTTCCGCTCATGTTTGAAGGTAACTGATGACTATCGCTCCAGTTATAGAACACAAACCTTATCAGGCTTATCTCAAGGGGAGTGTTTTTCTGGACGACTTATAACTTATCGAGAGTACAAGCTACTTCAAAGGGCACTCGACAAATCTGGACCAACGAAACATTCCCACAACCAAAGTGCGTATGATATAGAAACTATTGAAAGAAAATCGTGTCTTCATACACATAAACCAAGAAATGTACATGATCCGTTAAGATCAATAAAGGTCGTGAAAAATTTACAAAACCGGAAATGTTCATTCAAGACGAGATGGGTTTATTTAGTTTGCTCAGCTACAATGTTCTACTGAACAATCTACTCTTCCCATTAAATGGGAGCTTATATCTATATAGAAGGCGGACCAATGTATATATATATATATAAGGCGGACCAATGTATATATATATAGAAGGCGGACCAATGTATATATACATAGAAGGCGGACCAATGTATATATATATAGAAGGCGGACCAATATATATATATAGAAGGCGGACCACTATATATATATATATATATATATATATAGAAGGCGGACCAATGATTGCGCACTTGCAGAAATGCACTTTCGTTATTTTATTTATATGAACTTTTCCAAACTTCTAGCAGATAGATCCCATGATGTATGATACCTTGATATCTTTTTTTGTAAGATTTTAAGCGACCTGCATCTCTTGCTCAGTGTGCAATCACTGGTACCTACGAAATCACTGGTCCGATTACTAGATAAGAGATATATATTGCTGTCCAGAGAGACTGGCTTGGTCGGTTGTATATTCAGGACGCTTTAACCACTTTTGGTCATATCGCGTCCATGTGAGAAGGAAGGGAGAGTGGAACCATGTCTCCGAGGGTGTCCCCTACTCTTTGCGAAGAAGAACATGGGATCTTTATCCTGCGACCACACAGACATGGCCACAGCGGGGCTAGAACCACCGATCCACTTGCGTTAGGCTCTCAGGTGACCAGAGCACTCAAGGCGAGCGTTCTAGCCCACTGAGCTATCATGGGCGGCTTCGAGAGACGGCCTTGGCGCATGCGCCGAGATAAACGCCCAGTGGGTATGTTTCCCATCACCTCCTATAAGTACGCAGCCTTATCCTTGTCCTGGCGCAACGAGACGCTGATAAATAAAACTTAAAATACATGAATCATCGCACAATTCGATGCTCAGCCACCGTTCTACCCAGAACGAGCAGGCCTTAGTTAAACCAGCGTGCGCCGAAATCTGAAATCCTTATCAAGACGAAAAAAAAAAAAATATTCGTTTATAACGTAGACGGCAATATCCTGAAAAAAAAAGTTAGCAAGAAAAACTTGCAAGGAAATCACGTGACAAAGCAAGACGACGGGGCACATAATTCGAGCCTGATTGCGTCCATACGTGTTCAAGTAAGAAGCAAGATCGTCATCAGTATAGACGCAGCAAAAATAGGTGTATAATCATTATTCCGCAGCCATCATTGGTTACTAAGCCGATAACACTTCACCAAGTCGTTAACAAGTTCAATACGGGTGGTTACAATGTCACACGGGTGTTGTCGAGGTCTGGAGACAGTGTCATTATCTGTCGGGCTCCTAGAGAAAAATAGTGCTACACACGAAAACACATCAATAATCGTTCAGCAATGTACCTAGTCACTCACCCACCCACTCATCAACAAACTCATCAATCGTAGATGACAGAACCAATGGCATTATCACAAAACACACAAGTTATGTAAAATAGTAATTGTCAAATGCAATATATTTTGGCTGCCAATAATAGAAATTACTTCGACTTCTAAATTTACTGAATTAACTTGTTCATTTTGCCTTTTTATGAACGCCTAACGCAGCTATCAGAGGCCTTAAAAATAGAACATAAACTAGAGACAGGCGTTCATAGCAAAGCCAGATCAGCGTCCAGTATTCCAATTTTCATGGTACAAAAACTTCATAACAAGGGGGGGGGGGTTATAATTAATTACACTTATATTCAAAGGCCACTTTAATAAAGCGGTTTGCGAAGGGACCAACGGGATATAAACAGTGTTTGACCGACCTGGCTTCCGATTCCCAGCAAGAAGAGCATAAAGAAGAAGAGGGCGGACCAGAGCTGGGGGATGGGCATGAGTGACAAGGCACGTGGATACACGATGAACGCCAGCCCGGGACCTGGATATAGAACAGAACAGAACAGTTTACTGTATGTAGCGTATGGCTTCAGGACCATAGTACATTGCCAAATACACATCATTACGAACACTATAAACATACACTAACAAGTTAGGAGAAACACTTTCTGTATCGCATAGCTTGATACACAAAGCAACTTAGTTTTAATATAATATCAGGGTTTTTGTTTGTGATTAGCTGCAAAAAGTAGCAGTTTACATTATCATTGGAGCAGGGTGACAAATACTGAGAGTTCTAAGACTATTATATAAAGGATATACACATAAGACATGACATTTATCTTCTATAATATTTAGATTCTGTGTTTTGCAGGATATACATATTCTTGGATATAAACACAAGACAAAAAAACAGTGAGTTACTGCCGTGAACGCCGTTGTGTTCAGTGGATAGTGGGCCAAAGAACCTCGCGGGATGATTGGTTGGTTGGCTGTATATTCAGGACGCTTTAACCACTTTTGGTCATATCGAGTCAATGTGAGAAAGACGCGAAGAGCGGAGCCATGTCCCCGGGGGTAACCCCCTACTCTTCGCGAAGAAGGACATGGGACCTTTACCCTGCGACCACACAGACATGGCCACAGCAGGGTTCGAACCAGCGATCCACGTGCCGTTAAGCTCTCAGGTGGCCAGAGCACTCAAGGCGAGCGCTTTTAATCCACTGAGCTATCGGGGCGGCCCCTCACGACCACGGGGGACTGGCTACCACGTACCTGATTTGATGACGTCTGCAATATCCTGGTCGTACTCCTTGGCCATGTAGCCTATGATTGCGAACACGGCGAAACCAGCGTAGATACTGGTGAAGAAGCTCACAATGTTGATCATGATGGCATCTCTGCAAGCAACGAGAGAAAAATCCAGGTAAAAAATGATTGATAGGTACGCCAATGGGTGTCCCAGAGCTCCTTAAAATTATGGGACATCCGAAACATAATGGGAAATCATTGCGTAGTCTGTATGCTATTTTAAAGGTTCAGGAAACCTCTTACATAATTACATATAAAATGGTTTCCGATATTTAGCACCTAGACCTAGTTACCTACAATTTCTAACAAGCAATTGCATCATCAGCAGCTGATCATGGGTCACCACGGCCAATCTGTTCCTGTGTGGCGTAAGGCTCTGATTCGGGACAGAAACACCTCTCACACCCAGCTGTCTATATGTATTTACATAGCGTCCCCAGGGGCCGTATTCATAATCGCCACTTAGGCTACGCCACTAGACTTAGCGCTAAGTTGAAGATTTGTCGAGTGATTATTGGGTTTAAATACATAAGTAGTCGCCCAAGAAGTGGATTTTCTCAATTAAGAAAGTGTTAAAATTATATTGAGGAGGATTTCTTAATCATGCCAACCACCACAACGAGCTGGTGAGGCTAAGACGAAAATGCAGTTTTCGTGCGTAACTTACGAGGGGATTATGAATACGGCTCCAGGTCTCCTCACAACTCAATGAAATGCGACATTTGAAATGTGTGCGACAAATGACAGGTTGGGAATGTTTAGCCTGCTTTTGTGCAAATACATTGAGCTACATTGAGCCAAGAAAGTCCCCAGGGACAGTGTGTTGGTACCTGATGCATGATACAAGATACCGGCCCTAGTTCGCGCCCACGATCCTATAATCAACGTAGCGAGCAAATCTTTTTTTAAGATCTACGGGTCTATTGACTGAAACCTATAGAGGAATGCAAACTATTGAACTTAATATAAATATATTAAAAGCCTTACTTTTATCAATATTCATTATGTGAAACGCCGTTGGTTGGTTGTATATTTTAGGACACTTTAATCAAGGTCATGGGATCTTTATCCTGCAACCACACACACATTACCACAGCGGCGCGCGAACCACCTTTCCACGTGCCGTTATGCTCTCAAGTGGACAGAGCACTCAATGCGAGCGATCCAACCCACTGAGCTATGGGGGCGGCCCTATTGGGAACGCGGGCACCATTAATTTGCTGCAGATACGAGGATTCTGCCGAACGTTGTTTAGTTCCTTAACACATGTAAATAGTTCCATTATCGAAGAACAGAAGTTCCTTTCTCACTGTATTATCCTAGGTATACGTAACGCAAAACCATAGTTTTTTTCTTTTTAACCATTTCTGTGGGTTGGTGGATGTCTCCCATCTAACCCCCACTACGGGGCTCGAATCGTGTTCGACAGACAAACGGACCCACCTATAGCAGTTATGGTTGAAGTTGTTGTAGCTGGACATGGTGATCATACCGCCCCAGGCCAGGTTAGTGGAATAGAAGAGCTGAGTGGCGGCTCCGTACCAGATCTGTAAAAATAATCATAATGTTTATTTTCCAAAGGTATGCCTCTCAAGTAAACATAGACACATAACATACACAATAGCAGAAGCCGAAGCTTATATTCTACAAACAAGACACCAAGTTCACAGGTAACTGCACAAAACACAGCACTACAGGGCAGAAGCGATGCTTCTATCGGGTGAAATGAACAAAAAGATCTCAAATGGTTGTATTCATGGGATTTTTTAACGTGAATTTAAGTTTAACCTAAAAAGTATAATAGAAGGTGGACCAGTGATTGCCCACGTACCAGCGATTTGTGCACTTGCCGAAATTGTACTTCAGTTATTTTTTTTTATTTTTTTTTCCCTATTTTTTTTTTTTTACTTCAGTTATTTTATTTATAGGAGTTTGGTTACAAAATGTTACCGGACAGATGCCTTGATGTAGGATAGGTACCTTGAGGTCTATTGTATATTTATTTTTACCATCGTTCACTCAATGCGTATTCACTGGCACCTGTGAAAGCATTGATTCAATTACCATGCAAATGTAGGCAAAAAGAATAGTTTGGTTAATTAGCTACGTTGCAGGTTATGTTACCCGGTATGTATCGCAGTTACATATGGCAAAACATCGTTTACATTGTCCAAAATGTTAAAAACACAAAAAAAATCTATTCATCAATTTACTAAACCGTTGGTAAACCAAGCCATGTTCACGTGTTCGTGCCACGATTTTGTCCTGCTCAGAGTTAACTTGGTTTAGGGAAGATAAACAAATAACAATTTGTTTTAATGGGAGTTTATATTTTTTATCCCACGATATCACTACCAACGCGTTCGTCAAAGTAGAAAAAGTGAGGTATTATTTCTGGGAGCATTGCATCTGAGCGTTATTTGAAATTGACCAATGATGTCACAAGATCGACAGGTGAGCTTTGATGCAGTGCGTAGACATCTGTGGTCGAGGGCGTGTATTGTTTTTATGGTTGAGTGCGTTTCGTTGAGTTCAAGCCAATAAGCAGAGAGAATCTGAGTCTCAATATAAAAGCACATGCGTTTGTATTCCCCTTTGACGTAACTTTCTTCGCTCGCAGAAGTTAAATTGGTAGGTGCGAAAACAAGTGGAAAAAGTATGCCCTTCTACTATTTGTGGCGTTACAGCTCAATCATATAAGCGTGGAAACACAGAAGATTAATATGAGCTAAAGTTGTTTTGGCGTGGAACACTTTAAGGGCAAACGACAAGAGGTGAAATGTTAATTTGTGAGGCGAAATTGTGTGCCAACGACAGAGGGGAAATCTTAATTTGTGAACCGAAATCTTGTGGCAACGACAAAGAGGTGAAATCTTACTTTGTGAATAGAAATATTGTGCCAACAACAAAAGAGGTGAAATCTTAATTTGTGAATCGCAACCTCGTTCCAACGACGAAGAGGTGAGAGATCTTAATAATTGTGAGTCGAACAGGTGAACACATCACTTTAACCTACCGCGGGGTCTTTAAGCATTTCCCAACGTGGACTTATGAAGTAGAGTATTCCTTCTGCCGCCCCTGGCAACGTCACTCCCCGCACGACCAGCACCGTCAACATCACGTAGGGAAACGTGGCCGTGAAGTAGGCCACCTGGTGACAACAATCGATACCAATGGTTAAAATTAACAAATTTTTGGGTCCAAAAAAAAGAGCATAAATCCTTGGCGACTCCTTTAGATTGGTTGTAATATGAATAGCAGACGGTTCTTCAAGTGGACTGAGTCGTAGCATTAATTGTTGCCTACCTTTCCCTTAGATTGGATGCCTGTGTTAACTGTGGCCTAATTTTCCGGTGGACTGGATGCCCGTGTTAACTGTGGCCTACCTTTCCCTTGGATTGGATGCCTGTGTTAACTGTGGCCTACCTTTCCCGTGGACTGGATGCCCGTGTTAACTGTGGCCTACCTTTCCCGTGGACTGGATGCCCGGCTTAACTGTGGCCTACCTTTCCCGTGGACTGGATGCCTGTGTTAACTGTGGCCTACCTTTCCCGTGGACTGGAAGCCCATGTTAACTGTGGCCTACCTTTCCCGTGGACTGGATGCCCATATTAACTGTGACCTACCTTTCCCGTGGACTGAATGCCCGTGTTAACTGTGGCCTACCTTTCCCGTGGATTGGATGCCCATGTTAACTGTGACCTACCTTTCCCGTGGACTGAATGCCCGTGTTAACTGTGGCCTACCTTTCCCGTGGACTGGATGCCCGTGTTAACTGTGGCCTACCTTTACCGTGGACTGGATGCCCATGTTAACTGTGGCCTACCTTTCCCGTGGACTGGATGCCCGTGTTAACTGTGACCTACCTTTCCCGTGGACTGAATGCCCGTGTTAACTGTGGCCTACCTTTCCCGTGGACTGGATGCCCGTGTTAACTGTGGCCTACCTTTACCGTGGATTGGATGCCCATGTTAACTGTGGCCTACCTTTCCCGTGGACTGGATGCCCGTGTTAACTGTGGCCTACCTTTCCCGTGGACTGGATGCCCGTGTTAACTGTGGCCTATGTTTCCCATGTTAACTGTGGCCTACCTTTCCCGTGGACTGGATGCCCGTGTTAACTGTGGCCTACCTTTCCCGTGGACTGGATGCCCGTGTTAACTGTGGCCTACCTTTCCCGTGGACTGGATGCCCCTGCTGACGAAGATGACTACCAGGATCCAGGCGAGAAGCAGACATAGACAGAGACGCCAGCGTATCTGGCCGATATTCTCCACGTTGTGCTCGGGCCCAGCTCCCATCAGCTCGTACCTGTAGTGAACGCAGAGTACACAGCTTTAACAACTACCCTGTGTAAGGTCTAATTGAATCTCGTGCTGATTTCCAACAAGTGTCGTCTTTACGGGAACTGAACACGCATCCAGCAAGATTAACAAGTCAATATCCAGGACTTCCAATTTTGCTATTACCTACAAGTCTATATTCTATTTTTGTTGTCATACACGTTATGCACAAGTTGAGAATAAACGAAGGTTGACGTGACTGTGCATGCTGTGCATGAGGTAAGCGCCTTCACTGGATTCTACGTCACAGAAGACCCGTTAAAGTTACTATTTCAACAAATTTTGCGGCGGGGGTGTTCCGTCAGATCACGTGAGGCGCCGCGGCTGTTGGAACAGCTGTAAACACTGTATAGCACTCTGCCTCAAGGAGGCGCTGCCAGTCGCGAATCCTGGCCAATAACGTCTAGTATATATATGGTTGGTACCAGTGACTTCCGGAAAGTTAGTCGTTGGCGCTCGCCCTGGCGGAGATTACTTCATGCGTGTTACGTCACCAGCACATCAACGTCACTGTACACACGTTATTTCTCCGCCAGATTTGGATCACAATGAATGTTTACTTTTTGTTGTAATAGTAACTTTAATCTATGGACACAGGAAATAGACGCTGTGCATGTTGTGCATGAGGTAAACGCCTTCACTGGATTCTACGTCACGGAAGACCCGTTAATCTATGGACACAGGAAATGGACGCTCTGCATATACTGCCGCTTGAGCTATTTGCTTCGTTCCAACTTGTCCCTCACAAGAAGTATTCGTTTGTCGGGGATGTCCTCTTGGTCACGTTTTGTATCGTCTCATTCCACAATGACATATTGTTGTTGGTGTCCAACATTGACATGGTGCTGCTGGTGTCCCACATTGACATAGTGCTGTTGGTGTCCCACATAGTTCCATTTTCTGCAGACACAAAAACAAAACAGTCAATAATAGTTCAGGAAATAGATATAAAATGTATGATCGACATAAAATTTTCATTTGGAATTTGTCATCTTTTGCTATAGGCATGAATAACTTCCTTGCATTTATTTGTAGGTGCAACATACCCTATATAAATCACTAAATGTGGAGGTAAAATTTACTGCTGTTGCTTTGAAATCCAAATTCGCCACAGCTATGCTCTGCATCTTCATGCAATTATGTATTTCATATTTCATATGCACATCTTAAAAGGGAACCCTTGATCAACGTCTTGCGATGGGGCAGCGAACCGAGAAATGTAGCAATCGTTTTACCAGTCAGATTGCCCTTGATTGGGTCCCCACAGGTCTCTGTGTTCCAGGCATGTCCACAGGCAGCCCAAGGCAGCTCCGCAGAAAATGATGCAAAGAGGTAGTACAATGACATGGCGATGATGACGTTGTAGTATATACAGACCAGGCCATTCAGCACTACGTAACCAATGCCAACGCCTGCAACGACAAAGAGGCAAAACAATGCACCATTAATCGCGGCTTGTAAAAGGACAAAACGAAAAAAGTAATGTAACATTAATGAAAATAGTGGAAAATGGGAAAATAGCCTATAATAATGGGAAAATAGTGTACTACAAAGGAAGATAATGTACTATAGATGAAACATAATGTATCATAAAGGAAAAATAGTTTCATCATTATTGTTTGTAAAAGGAAAAAAAAGGCAAAACAATGTACATGTATATACTTATTTACTGTAAAGTGCTTTAAGTTATGTTAAAGATAATTATTAGTAGTTTCCATTTCATTTAAAGTGGCGATTTAAAATATAATACATACAGATACTGTAATTGTAATAAATGATAATAGGGGTGTCGTAGGGTGGGGGGGTCCAGTGAGGTTTTACTTTCTGGTTAAGTTCAGGGTCAGTTTTTTTTAATCTAAAATGCCACGTCTGTGTCGGTGTGGCTTTTTTAGATCTTCAGTGTCGAATTTTAATTTCTCGCGTGTCGCCTTTACTCCTTCTAGACCCCTGACAATGCGTCAGCTCAATGAAACAGCCGAACTGAACCGAGCCATAATAAACACCATCGACCTTCAAGAAGAAAAACAAAAAACATGTCCTGAAACTGGGCCATTCAGTGGCCAACCTCTGAGTCCCCCCTCCCCCCCACCCGTCCCTCGCAACCACCAAACACGACTCCTGCCCTGGCTAGCCCGATCGATTGCCCGAATCGTTACCATGGCAACATCGCGAGTGCAATTCAAGGTGCCCCGTTGGGGCCCCCGATTCCCACACAGCCCAGTTTTCGACAGGATGACGTCAGTCCGCGCGCGAGACTAGGTCAATGAAGAGAGGCATTTTCACCCCCGGGAAACAATTCGGTTTTCATGTGAACCCACCACATGGCGCGTTGCGTGCATGGAAACTTTTCACGGCGGGGAACGCCCGGAGGAGGAGATCAAGGAGCAAGCAACACGTGGTCACACAAGGTGCCCCCTCCCGCTCCCGCCCCCTGCCCCCCTCCCCCAAGTTGTCCCTCCTTCCGCCGCCGATACGATTCCCCAAGCTTGGGACAGGACCGGTCACCGTCAGGGAACAGATGTAAAACAAGCTAGCCAGTCAAGTCTTCCAGTTTTGGGGGAACACCTGCCTACAGCATGCAGCACCAGTACCACAGCAGCTGCACGGGCAGGCGACGAGAACAGGCTTGCACTCTATAACACGAGCAAGCGTACATGGCCGGCGGAGAGTGCACCCACACGAGCTCCGACAGACCCCGACCCACCCCCCCCCCCCCCAAAAAAAACCGCCCTGGTACGCAGGAAAGGATCGGGGGGGGGGGGGAGGAAGAGGGGGGGGGGTTGAGACGAGGACGTGAGGAGTGGCAAGAGATAAGATCGTGACGGTCACGTGACCTTAAGGGAGAGGCGAGGGCCGGTAGCAAGGACAAAGCCTCGTCGAGCTATTGTGTCGCAGCTGGCCACATCAAACAATCAAAAACAACAATCCCGGTAATTCACCAATAGAAGTGCTCCACGTGGTCGAACGAGAGCGCGTGAGCGTCGTGGCGACCGTTATGACGTAACACCCGGCGCCTAACCGGTGAAAAAAAAAAACAGCAAGCCGCTGGCGTCTGTAGACTAGCTACCACATGGTACTCCCAGGAGTAACAAACCATTAAGAAACGACTTTCAACGCATAAGAAACAACTTTCAACTCATCCGACTTGAACTCCAAACTGAATAGATTTTGGACAATACATACCCAGGACTAATACTTTAAATTTTTCCATGCAGTTCGCCTCACCTCCCCACAGCCCCCCACCCCCTCCCACACACAATCCAACAATCGTTCGTTGCTACCTATATAACCTGTTTTAATGCGCCCGTTGCGGGACGCGAGGGTTACTTCAGTGAAGTTCCTCATAAACCCCAGTCGTTTCAACAGTACTGAAAATCGATGTCAATCGCGCATCTTTTGACGACTATCCCTGCCTGTGTCTACACGGGATTCTCGCGCACTGTAAGTACGTGACCATATGTGAAATATATTATATATATATACATGTTCATTTGTTTTTTTTCTTTTTACACCCGTAGGCAAGCAACCAGGGCGTATGAATAATGGCAGAATTTTTTCACAGTGCAGTCGACTAGCCGGTAGCCGGTCGAAATTCCTGCTACCAGCCACCTCCGCCAATACACTGTTCAATTTTTACGCACGAAGAAAAAATACCCAACAGAAATACATTTATCATGTCCAAGCGTACAAGATCTAATAGTGTCTAGTGTTTGAATTGGTAACTACCCACACTTTGCAAAACGATCTATATCCATTTTCTTATCTAATTTGAACAATATGGGTAGTCAGCCTGTCACACGTCCGCTCACTCCCCATACCTCACGTGATCACACACGCCACGTGATCACACACGCCACGTGATGCTCACACGCGACACCGGAGGTTTCCTCGGCCTCGTGGGCGATAATACAATCGAATGGCCCGATTCAAGGTTTTCTTCTATCAAGTTGATCTACAACGTGTGTTGTTGTCGATTCAGACTTCCTTGTCGATTCTGACAAGATGACTGAGGAGAAATAACAGCTCTCCATGTCCGTCGGCAATGCCGTCACGATCAGAGGAGATTGGCAGGGTCAAGGACGTACGGTGATTTCACAACATTAGCGTCACTCATACTTGCTATTTGTTGAATGTCGTATTTTCTTTGTGGATAGCAGGCATGTTCACATGCACTATTTACTCTTTAGAGCCATCATCTTAAATTAGTGTATTTTATCAATTACATTGAATTATGATTTTAAGATACATTAATAGGCTAGTGGAAATGCTCGAAAATATAGCTGGCCTAGCATAGCACACTCGACAATATAGCTGGCCTAGCCTAGCACACTCGACAATATAGCTGACCTAGCATAGCACACTCGACAATATGGCTGACCTAGCATAACACACTCGACAATATAGCTGACCTAGCATAGCACTCGAAAATATAGCTGGCCTAGCATAGCACACTCGACAATATAGCTGGCCTAGCCTAGCACACTCGACAATATAGCTGACCTAGCATAGCACACTCGACAATATGGCTGACCTAGCATAACACACTCGACAATATAGCTGACCTAGCATAGCACTCGACAATATAGCTGACCTAGCATAGCACACTCGACAATATAGCTGACCTAGCATAGCACACTCGACAATATAACTGGCCAAGCATAGCACACTCGACAATATAGCTGACCTAGCATAGCACACTCGACAATATAGCTGACCAAGCATAGCACACTCGACAATATAGCTGACCGCGTTACGTACTAGGCTACTAGGTGAGGACCCCCCCCCCCCACCCCGCGAGTGGTATTGCGAGTGGTATTAGGAGTGGGTATATTTAGTGGGTACATCGAGTGGGTGGCACGACACCTCTCTCTTCAAGCGTGTGAGGTTCGCTTGCCCAAAGAAGCTAGAGTCCACATATATATCGAATACAGTTGGGGTCGTTAGACTTTAGATAATCGATGTCAATGAATGATACACAATTTCTGAACGTAAAGGTTACTCGGAAGGGTATCGACCGCTACCCACGATTATACCAGCAACACCATAGCTTCATTACTGAGCAATGAGACACACCATAGCTTCATTACTGAGCAATGAGACACCATAGCTTCATTACTGAGCAATGAAACACCATAGCTTCATTACTGAGCAATAAAACACCATAGCTTCATTACTGAGCAATGAAACAGCATAGCTTCATTACTGAGCAATGAAACACACCATAACTTCATTACTGAGCAACGAAACACCATAGCTTCATTAATGAGCAATGAAACACACCATAACTTCATTACAGAGCAATGAAACACCATAGCTTCATTACTGAGCAATGAAACACCATAGCTTCATTACTGAGCAATGAAACACCATAGCTTCATTAGTGAGAAATGAAACACCATAGCTTCATTACTGAGCAATGAAACAGCACAGCTTCATTACTGAGAAATGAAACACCATAACTTCATTACTGAGCAATGAAACAGCATAGCTTCATTACTGAGCAATGACACACACCATAACTTCATTACTGAGCAATGAAACACACCATAGCTTCAGTACTGAGCATTGAGACACGCAATAGCTTCATTACTGAGCAATGAAACACCATAGCTTCATTACTGAGCAATGACACACACCATAACTTCATTACTGAGCAATGAAACACACCATAGCTTCAGTACTGAGCATTGAGACACGCAATAGCTTCATTACTGAGCAATGAAACACCATATCTTAATTACTGAGCAATGAAACACCATAGCTTCATTACTGAGCAATGAAACACCATAGCTTCATTACTGAGCAATGAAACACCATAGCTTCATTACTGAGCAATGAAACACCATAGCTTCATTACTGAGCATTGAGACACACCATAGCCTCATTACTGAGCAATGAAACACCATATCTTCATTACTGAGCAATGAAACACCATATCTTCATTACTGAGCAATGCAACACCATAGCTTCATTACTGAGCATTGAGACACACCATAGCTTCATTACTGAAAAATGAAACACACCATAGCTTCATTACTGAGCATTGAAACAAACCAAAAGCCAAACACACCTCTTCAAATTACGAGTTTTTAACTTTTAATCCCCATTTAATGCGAATCTCATTATATAATGATTATCATCTTCGCCGGCTCATCCAAACCCATCAAAGTGAGATGATGCCAGCCTCCCAGTGTTCCACCTGCACGGTAATATCGGTGCTGGGAGATTAGTCAGATAACCACCCTAGCCTAACGAGGCCTTCAGTTTGTGGGTCCGGTTAGTCCGGGGTCAGGCCAGGGTCAGGTCGGTAAGGTCGGGGTCAAGGCCGGAGTCCGGTCGGGGTAATTGACGTGGGGTCGATCGGGGCCCCGGGGGGGGGGGGGGGGGGAGGCATCATTATTTGCAACCGGCATTATGACACCGCCCCTTCCCTCTCCCTCTCATATTCTGGCTGACGAACCATCTTAAAACCTTATTAGACTTTGGAAAGAAACAAGTCCGGGCTCGATATATTTAAGACCGGCCTCGCCACTATTTTAGCGCGTGGGGCCAACAACGGTACCACCACCCGCGCGAAAGGGGAAGGAATACACAGTCAAAGCGAGGGAGCGGCGGAGACGGGGTGGTGGAAGAGTGAGAGACGGGGTGGTGGAAGAGTGAGCGGCGGGGACGGGGTGGAGGAGGGGTGGTACTGTGGCCCATAGGTACAACGGTTGCGCTGAGGGTATTTCTTCGCTCCGCGCGGTGAAACGGTTTCTCCGCTCCGCGCGGTACATTTCTGCGCTCCGCGCAGTATATTTCTCCGCTCCGCGCGGTAGCCTACATTTCTCTGCGAGCGGAGAAATGTACTGCGCGGAGAAGAGAAATATCACGCGCGGAACGGAGAAATGAACTGCGCGGAGCGGAGAAATTACTGCGCGGAGCGGAGAAATTTACCGCGCGGAGCGGAGTAATGTAGGCCTACTGCGCGGAGCGAAGAAATGACCTCCGCGGAGCGAAGAAATACCCTCAGCGCAACCGTTGTACCTATGGGCCACAGTAGGGGTGGTGGACCGAGTGAGCGGCGGGGACGCTGGTGCAGAAGGAAGGGGGGAGCGGGTCTGGGTCGCCCGTCTCAAGCAGGTCACACCGGCTGGCCCGGTGGGCCCGGCCGGCCCGCCGGCCCGCCCGGTAACCTGGTAACAGACGGAGAGGGGTGGGCGGGGGGTTAGGGGTTCCAAAGTATGGTGAGGGAGGCGGAGGGGGAAGTGGAGGACTGAGGGGGGGGGGGGGGGAAGGGGGCGGTGGCAATGCATAAAGTGCCGGTCTATTTACGTCGCGCACTCCAGCCAGTGCACCCGAGCAAGTCCAACTCGTCAGCAAACCCCCGCCCGCCCCCCCCCTGCTCCCACCCACCCCAAACGTCCCCTTCCCACCACCCGCCGCCTCTGCGCTGCACAGCCATCCAGCCTCCATCGGCACAATCCCAGTCTGGAGGCAGCGGAAGGAATCACGCAAGCCAATTAGGAAGGGAGGGAGGGAGGGCAAGCTCGCTGGAAGCACGGATAGAGGAAGGGAGGAGGCGTGGGGGGGAGTGGTACATAAAGCGGCGCTGGTGGGGGGGGGGGGGGGGAGCTGGGGGTGAAAGACACCCCCATTGAGCACCGCCGCACGGTACAACCCTCGACCCAATTTATGACCTCGACGTCACATGACGTAAGGGTAACAGAGGGCTTAAAATAACGAGCGGGTGCCAGTCGATCGTGTCACGCAGGTAACGTTTTTATTATTACACATAGCTGCGTCCTTTGCCATAAACGATCCTAGGCCAAGACGACTAGACAACGTGACATGTCTACGCAGACCATCCTCGCACCATGGCCATATCGTCCACCAAATCATCCACCGGGTGGTACTTCGTTTACTTGGAGAACGGCTCACCAGGTGGAAGCACTGCATGACCACGGCTGAAAGATGCTATAGCGCCAAAATATAAAAATGCCATCCGGCGGGGTCGAACGAACTACTTAATCTTCCGATTCAAGTCGTAGAATCACGGATTATGATAAAGGCCTTTTCCTCTTTTCTTTTAAAACGCAAAATTTGTTTTATAGCACCTTTTGTAATAATCTAGTTGCAAACCATGGCGAGCTGGGGCCGTAATTTCTTCACGAAAATCACGGAATGTTGGAATGGAATGTTGGTGTTTTAGGCCACTTTTGTGCACATACAGGCTAAATTGGGCCAAGGAACCTCCCGAGACGATGAAGGATGAAGGAATGAAACATGCCCCAGATTAGGTGCCCGAGCCCGGATTCGAACCCAGGACCTATTGATCTGCGGTCTAGTGCGCTAACCACTACACCAGGGAGGCCCGGAGCCGCCTAAGAACCATGTCAATGTCGTACCGTTTCCAACATTTCACTCGCCAAATCACGTCTCCAGAGACCCGGACATTTTTTCCCCAGCACTGACATTCAACCCAACACCAGTGTTGCCACACCCAGTCAGATATCATTACAGCCATGGTCATTACGCTGTGAATTACTTCGCCGCCACACCCAGTACACACACACACATATATACCATATTTTGTCATTTTTTGCCGGCCCGTGGGCGTCGCTTGGGAGCACGGCAAAGGTGCTCAGATATATCGCCTGGTGACTCATAATCCGGTGCGACTCACATGCTTGAATTTACGGTACTTCCTATAGATCGTGTAGCTGTATACACGTCAATAACGACATCCCGCACACCCAGACCCGGCCCGTATAGCACACCACCCACGCCACAGATCACATGACATGAATGGTAGAAAAAGTACATAAATAAATGAAATCAATTGGATTCTATACATAGCTATACATTTTATATAGGGTTCATACAAGCCAGGTTCCATCAAATTAGCGACTTAAGGCGAGGCGAGGGAACAATAGCTGTAAACGCAGATACCCCCGGCCACCCACCCGACCTACGCTATATTTGCCTATATTATACTCACCAATCTCAATCAATTTTCAATTGATGAAAGCCAGCTTCGGAATCGACCCTCGTGCATACAAAGTAGTTTTTGAACGGTGGGAGAAGAGACCGCACGTTTTAACTGTCTGGTTTGGTTTGTTTGAAAATGACCTACTTCACATACAGTAAATTCTCTTTCTGAGAAAAAGAATCAAATACTTTAAACAGAAACGATGCATTCAGGTCCCTATTGCATAAATAGAAGTGTGTGCTGTTTAATAAATGAAAGCAGACATGTTATCTATGGCGGTTGGTTGGCTTGGGTTAGACATACATGTATATACAGCAAAGTATCTCCCTGAGAATAAAATGGAATCTTTTAAACAGAAACTACGTGTTTATAAAGGTCAAAATTGCATAACCAGAAGTGTGTGTTGTGTCATAAACGAAACTGCATTTCCAGACTGATACATAATGTTGGCAAAGTGTGGTTTTTTTCGTGTACTTTGTCCTCAAAATGCGGGCATCCTAGCCATTTTGGGCGTTATACCATGAAGATATACAAGTACAGATTAACATAGAACACTCGGCTAACTCAAATGAAATCAGGCACTGTCCAGCGTATTTTAAGAAAAAAAAAAAGTTGAAAGTCATGATATTGGATTAAGGGTGTCATATGATCAGCCTTAATCCAGGACAATGCATTCTCACCAAGGATAGAGTGGAGTCCCTGTGGGGGATAGATAGATAGACACACCGAGATTGATCTTCGCATAAATAGAATTTATACCAAGTCAACGGCAGTATAAGATAGAGAGCAGTTATATGTACTTCGTGGTGCAACTATGTAACACTCTACGCGTACAGACCACTAGCATAGCCAGTTGAACAACCTATAGAAAGGAAATCTAGGACAGACACTTTGCCAAGGGAAGGGCTGAAGGGAATGTCACTTTTGGCAGGGCTAAGTGGGCCAAGATACTCGAGGGGAAACTACATCATTAATATCACGACAAAGAAGCCCAGTTTCTGGATGTCTGGCTGTGCGCTAGAACCAAGGCCTCCTAATCAGCACCTCCACAGTCTTTCTACTCGGCCACTAGGGCAGTCAGGGTTTAAGTCATGGGGTGGAGTGAGACCGTTGGTTGTATAGTGAGGACGCTTTACGCACTTTTGGTTATATCACGTCAATGGGAGAAGGAACGGAGAGTGGAGCCATGTCCCCGGGGGTAACCCCCCTGCTCTTTGCGAAGAAGCACATAGGATCTTTATCCTGCGACCAAATAGACATACCCACAGCGGGGCTCGAACCATCGATCCATGTGCCGTTAGTCTCTCAGGTGGCCAGAGCACTCAAGGCAAGCGCTCTAACCCACTGAGCTACCGGGCCGGCCCCGTTTATTACAGAGAAGCCTGCCTAGTTTGTAAGCAGGGCACTGAGCTACCGGGTGAAGTATTTACAGAGCATATGTAGAATAGTGCCATATATATGATGATGTAACGTTTTTATAATCTGTTTTATCGCAGTGTGCGAATACCAGGACTTCTTCTTTAAAATAACTGTATCTTGACAAAATGGTTTTACTGTACCCCAAACCCCCGCCAGATCCATCTAGGCGCGCATACGACTTGGGCTGTAGGCGCTATCATGTAAGAACGACCCCTGAGACCTGGTTGCGGTATATCTACAGACCGGGGCAGGTGTCAGCAGTCAGGTGACCGGAGAACTCTGGGCAGCAGACCTACTGGCCGACTTTAACAACGTGACTGTCGTTTGTCACAGTCAGGGACCAACAATAAGTCGCCCCAGATTCTCCCACCAATTGTGGATAGAAACGCATGAAAAGTGAGACAGTAAGGTGAGTATGTAAGCAGGCAGAAAACTGACACCACCCAGGGGGGGGGGGGGCGAGAGATGAGAGGAAATAGTGATGGGGTGGGGGGGACTCAGAGACTAAGTCAGAGACAAGTTGCCGGGTCGTGTTGAAGCTATATCCCTGAGTGGCGTGGCGACCTTCACGCTTGAGATGAGAAGTCACTACCACAGACACATACATCACCATAAGTCACCACACCACACCACCTCACTCCCCTCCCCTCAACGTCTACTCATACCGCCAAGCGCAATCAAGCCCCACCCCCACCCGTCATCATCGAAACAACCCGCTAGCCCCGTCTCCAGCACACCCCACCCATCGCTATGGAGTTCTATTGACATGTACCCGTTCACCCCAAGGATTGTGACCGTCAATCACCCCCTCCCCCCTTCCCCCACCCCTGCGCCACAAGCATCGCGCCATGGCGACAGGTCGGCGGAATCCGTCGCGTGTTTCTTTGGCGCGGACCCCATGCACGAGGGACGCAGGAGGGGCAGGGTATGCGCCCCCCTCCGGTCTATGTCGGCAAGCCCCCCCACCCCACCCCACCCCTCCCCTTCACAACCCCTAACTCGCTCGGCCGTAGTAGGCTATTAGGGCTAATACTATACTATACTATGTTGAGCAAAGAGAAATATTATACTATGCAAATCGCTTAGAATCTGACAAAATAGCCATAAAGATACATCAAAGCATCTGTCAATTAAAAGTTTATATTCAATTTGATAAAACACCGAATAAGTGCAATTTTTCCAGGAGCGCAATCTCTAGTATGTGAGCAATCACTGGACAACCTTCTCTACGTTATAAACGGTAACAATGTCACCCTCCATTCATGCCGAGTCGCGGTCAACACGTGTTGTCCGCTGCCTGCCCGACAACCCTGTCACGCGGTGACGGACAGAGGAGGCGATCATCAGAGTGGCGCGGCTGGGAGACGTGAACGGACCTGGCCCGGCGTCAAGGGTTCCCACCCCCCTCCCGACGTTCAGCTTCCCCTCCCTACCCTCCCCCCCCCCCCCAGCTTCCCCTCCCTACCCTCCCCCCCGCGTTCAGCTCCCCCTCCATACCATTCCCCTACCATATGCTCCAATCTCAGGTCGCAACAAGTCGCTAGGGACAATTCTCGTGGCGACGGGGGTGGGGGGGGGGAGGGCGGTCACACTCCAAGGCGAGCATGAATACTACCGTCGCCACTCCTGTCATTCCCCTCCCCCACCATGCTCCCTCGTATACTATCAGTCACCTCAGCCCACCCAACCGCCATCCCCCCACTACCGATCGCGTCACTGATCGCCCCTACATCGTACGCTGGCAAGGTTACCGCCGGCGCGGCCCATTCATAGAAACCTAGCCCGGTGAGCGGCGTGGCCTGCTCAGGTCATTCACACCCCACCCCACCCCTACCCCCAACCCCACCCCTCCTACCTCATGCTACCAGCACCACGCGTTCAAGCAGGCGCCCGTGAGTCGGGGGTGGGGTGGGGGGGAGCAAATGGGGTGGGGGAGGCAGAGGGGTGGGGGGGGAGGGACTCGTGGTAACTGCCCGCCCCTAGGGTGAACGGGACCACCCTGGCGACCATGAACAGGAGACACGGTGGCTTTATGTTACGCTCCTGTTATAACGGCCAAGTGGCGCGGGAGACGGTGGGTTGCTGCGGATGGCGCGAGGGTCAGGGTACGGGTGGCGTGAGGGTCAGGGTCAGGGTCAGGGTAGCGGATCGACGGACAGGGGGTTGAACGAACTCTCCCTAAGGTTGACTGCCCCACCGGAGACTTATAGCTTCACTGCAATGGGGGTGATGACACAGAGGACGACGGACTTGGGAACAAGCAACACCGTATGAAGAAAACGACAGATGCAAGCCCTCTCCCACCGCCACTCAGACCACTCCTCTTGAGCAACAGGCCTCGGAAACAATCAACGCAGCGTTGGGTTTTTCCACTCCAAAAAAAAGGAATAGTACCTCGTCACCAAGAATGTCACGTGACCCTTCATCCACGCGGTCTGCGTTCGCGCCATATTTCGCCACAAGGAAAAAAAGTACTATGGCATTCACGTTACATTGTTCGATTTCGCGCGCTTTTCAATCACGTAGACGACAATTTAACACCCCCAGCAGTTGCGTTGACACCTCTCCCGGACACACTGCGCGTGAGTCATCCCCCAAGGGTACTTGCGGCAGGACCATTTGATTAGCGATGGGGCGGGGGGGGGGGGGGGCGGAGGCTATTTTAAATTGAGTTCGGATGTGGTCTGTTCGTTGAAATGAAAGGAAGAACACATTTTTAGGTGATAGATTTTGTGTTAGCAAACTTAAAGTATGTGTCCTGCATATTACAAGGCCCCATTATGAATTTAAGCCATACCCCCCCCCCCCCCTCTTCGGGTATCAAATGGTACGTCGTCGTAATTGCTGAAATTGGTACTTGGAAAGCAGACCCGTGCACAGTTTTGTTCCACTCGAATGCGAATGACGGTAGGTTCAGGGGAGTGGGGGGGGGGCACCTCGTTACAGGACCCCCCCCCCCTTGCGACCCTGCACTCCAGGGAGGGGGGTACAGGGGGCACCTCGTTACAGGACCCCCCCCCCCCCCTGTGATCCTGCACTCGAGGGGAACCCTTCGCAACTGTTCGTGATAACAACTACCACGTGAGCGGTAGTTGGACACTGATGTTTGGTCAACACTAATAGTCAAATATCTAACACTGAAGGGTCACATATCTTAATCACTTCTGGGTGTTGTTGAACAAGGACTTTGTGGGTCAGTTCGGGGCAGGGCACCTAGAAATAAAATCAAGGCCAATCGGAGCGAATCACTTACTGGATGGATGCCCTAGCACACCACAGTCGATATCACCACATCCATTATCGCTGCATCCTTTCACATCACAGTCTATATCACCGCATCCCACCACACCACATCCCATATCCCCGCATCCCATATCACCACAGCCCATATCCCCGCCTCCCATCACACCACAGCCCATATCACCGCATCCTACCACACCATATCCCATCACACCACAGCCCATATGTCCGCATCCATTCACGCCAAATCCCATATCACCGCATCCCATCACACCACAGCCCATATCACCGCCTCCCATCACACCACAGCCCATATCACCGCATCCCTTCACACCACATCCCATATCACCGCATTCCCTCACACCACAGCCAATATCACCGCCTCCCATCACACCACATCCCATATCACCGCCTCCCATCACACCACAGCCCATATCACCGCATCACATCACACCACAGCCCATATCACCGCATCCCACCACACCACAGCCCATATCCCCGCATCCTATTACACCACATCCCATATCACCGCATCCCATCACACCACATCCCATATCACCGCATCCCATATCACCGCATCCCATCACACCACAGCCCATATCACCGCATCCCATCACACCACAGCCCATATCACCGTATCCCTTCACACCAGTCCATGTTACCGCATCCCTTCACACCACATCCTATATCACCGCATCCCACCACACCACAGCCCATATCACCGCCTCCCATCACACCACATCCCATATCACCGCCTCCCATCACACCGCCTCCCATCACACCACAGCCTATATCACCGTATCCCCTCACACCACAGCCCATATCACCGCATCCCACCACACCACAGCCCATATCACCGCATCCCATATCACCGCATCCCATCACACCACAGCCCATATCACCGCATCCCACCACACCACAGCCCATATCACCGCATCCCACCACACCACAGCCCATATCACCGCATCCCATCACACCACATCCCATATCACCGTATCCCCTCACACCACAGCCCATATCACCGCATCCCACCACACCACAGCCCATATCACCGCATCCCACCACACCACCGCCCATATCACCGGATCCCACCACACCACCGCCCATATCACCGCATCCTATTACACCACATCCCATATCACCGCATCCCATCACACCGCATCCCATCACACCACGCACCATAACACCACATCCCATATCACCGCATCCCATCACACCACATCCCATATCACCGCATCCCATATCACCGCATCCCATCACACCACAGCCCATATCACCGCATCCCATCACACCACAGCCCATATCACCGTATCCCTTCACACCAGTCCATGTTACCGCATCCCTTCACACCACATCCTATATCACCGCATCCCACCACACCACAGCCCATATCACCGCCTCCCATCACACCACATCCCATATCACCGCCTCCCATCACACCGCCTCCCATCACACCACAGCCTATATCACCGTATCCCCTCACACCACAGCCCATATCACCGCATCCCACCACACCACAGCCCATATCACCGCATCCCATCACACCACATCCCATATCACCGTATCCCCTCACACCACAGCCCATATCACCGCATCCCACCACACCACAGCCCATATCACCGCATCCCACCACACCACCGCCCATATCACCGGATCCCACCACACCACCGCCCATATCACCGCATCCTATTACACCACATCCCATATCACCGCATCCCATCACACCGCATCCCATCACACCACGCACCATAACACCACATCCCATATCACCGCATCCCATCACATCACATCCCATATCACCGCATCCCATCACACCACAGACCATGACATTGCATATCACAATACATCACAGCCTATCACACCACACATCACACTACCGGAGATCAATGAAGACCGCAATAAACCTTTGGCCGTAAACTTAACGACATCACAGCGCCTTTTGAGGGCGTGCGGGGAGACGCGGGGAGGGAGGATGAAGGGGGGGGGGGTGGGGGTACCATTAACGACAAGCCTGGATATAGGATATCACCCACAGTTGTCCGCTCCACAGACCACAGCACCGACCGGCAGCGGGGTCACGCCATGGTGGTGTTTGGACCATAGGTGGCCGAACTTCACACTGAACTCCGCCCACTGAAATAGCCTCGTCTACCTGGAAACACGCTATCATATCGGGTAATATGCTGTGGCAATTGTTGCCATGGAAGCTTTAATATTTATCTTGCAAATAATAATTAATCGCTACGAAAGCATAAATAGTTGTCATGACAACCAATAATCGCTACAAAGGCATAAATATTTGGCATGACAACCAACAATCGTCACGAAGCATAAGTAATTGTCATGACAACAAACAGCCGTTGTGAAGGCATAAATGGTTTCCATGACAATCAATGGTCGCTATGAATGGACAAATTTTATAGCGGGCATTGATTGTGGTTATCATATGGAACCATAAGTAGTAGTCGTGAAGATGGTATTAACTAGTATAAACAGGATTACATTATATGAAGAAAAAATCTTCACTATAGGCTAGAGACAAAAATATTGATCCCGTCTCTCAGGATCGACCCCGGTATTTGTGTACCGCATTCTTAGCTGGTAAACTGGAAGAGTTTTGAGGGAGAGTCTCGGTCTTAACGCCTCCTTTAAGCCGCCCATTGGTTCAGTGCCTGACGGACGAGCCATGACAGCACAAACAGGCCAGAACACGTCGTCAATACAGATCCTTCGCTCCGCCGGTTGACTTTTCAAACAAATACCCACGCCCACGTGGTGGGGACAAAACTAGGGATTTAAACGACCTAGCTGCCACGTCGTCCATCCCGCTACCCCTAACGAGCCGCCCGCATCGACGCTGCCCACGGGAAGTTGGGAGTTGAGATGGGTGGGGGGTGGGTGTGTGAGGGAGGGGGGCAGGCGGGTGGGGGGATTGGGAATCTGGGGAGGGGGCAGGCGGGTGGGGGGATTGGGAATCTGGGGAGGGAGCAGGCGGGTGGGGGGATTGGGAATATCTGCCCCATCGCTCACTTGAGCAGACAGCACCACGCTGGAGTCGGTATCACCCCCACACACCCGCGACTTCACGCGTACCACGTCGACAGGGATAAGACTGGTGGACTCCCCCCCCCCCCCCCCCCCCGTTGCTTTACCTTTAATACTATTGATCCTTGACTGGTGTACACCACCACCATCTGCTGGACTGCCAATGACTAGGTCCACGCAACTGAGCGGCAACAAAAAAAACGGCAAATTGGCGCACGCAGGGGTTTCAAGCCACCACCACCACTACCGAAGCAGCCCACCAAGCCACCTTCAGAAAAGAACAAATAAATCAAATTCTCGACTAGAGAAGCCGGGACATTTTCTGTCCGCAGTTACGCTACACTAATGACCTACCCCACCCCCCCCCCCCCCCATTATCTCCCTGATCGCTTGCCACCGTAGTTTTAAGTTCGATTACTAGGTCGCCTTCCCATCAAATTAGCATTCGGCCGGCTAGAGATCATTGGCGATTGGTGTGTGGGGGGGGGGGGGCGCCTAACAATCTCATCGATAAGTGTTTTGGGGTCAGTACTACTACGATCTGCCGAGTCAGTTGCACAGCGGATACCCGATCTCATCCCAGGGGGCTGTCCAACAATGAATGAATGAGTATAGTGTGTATTTCATTCCTGTTACACACTCCTTGGGAAATTGTTTTAACGTGACGCAGCTTCTCCACGACAAGGTTGTATACATGTATATTCAGGACGTTTTAACCAATTACGGACATATGGCTAATGGAGAAGGAAGGGAAGAGTGGAGCCAAGTTCCCGGGGTTACCCCCTACATATTTGAGTTGACAAAGGACATGGGATCTGTATCCTGCGACCACACAGACATGGCCACACCGGGGCTCGACCTACCGATCCATGTGCCGTTAAGGCTCTCAGGTGGCCAGAGCACTCAAGGCGAGCGCTCTAACCCACTGAGCTACCGGGCCGGCCCCGAGCCTTGTGGCAAGCCCTGGTGGCGAGCATGATGGACGAGATTACCGGATCCCAAGCGTTCCCGGGCGTTTCATCGACACAACATAGCGCAACGATTATCCTACAACAGCATCACCGTGGTCCCACCCACCTCCACCTCCACCCGGGCCCCCGGCGTCCAATTAGTTGTCCCTGATACAGGTACCTGTTCTGTGCTCAAATGTTATCTTATCCTGGCTACCCCGCATCCCTGGGAGTCACCCCGTGGCCGACTTGGTAGCGCATTCCGCCGCCATTGCCAGCGATACATGTAATTTCAACGAGTGGGGGGGGGGGGTGGTTGAGGGGGATACAGTAGGGAGGAGCCTATGGGGGGGGAAGGCAGGGGGGGGGTGACCGTCGGGGGCATATCTATCTACCCTTAATCCAACCCACCGCCCTACAGCTTAATCAAAATGCCCTCCTTCTAAACCAACCTGAACCAGGCAACTTTACTCCGTGCCTGTTTTATTGAATCCACAGTAATTCCTGGTAGTCATTTACCTACCGACTGAACTGATCGGGCCACACCCTTCAAGCCCCCCCCCCCACCCGTCCAGCCCTCCACCCCCATGGTATACGACCAACATGGGGCGGGCCTCTCATAGCATTTAGCCCGGCAGAGTGCCAGCAGCACATG
>OZ025256.1:19409306-19678105 GCA_964019135.1 Arenicola marina | reverse complement strand
ACCTTGCCCTGGATGCGGGTGTCAAGGCTACGACAGTGGCAACCTGTTCACCTGCAGCTCAGCCTGCTTAAATCAGGGGATCCAGGGAGGCTCTTGCTAAACACAAATATGACAGGATTACCTAGTAATTACTTACCTTACTTAGCCGGGATATTGATTCTGGGACAGTGAGCTGAGCCTAAGCCCCCCCCCCCCACCCACCGCCCTCACACTCCTATAAATCTCCATGGCAACCATTGGCGGTAGCAGGAGACCTTGGATCAGTGTGTTCGGGGTCCAGTCGCCTTGACAACCACTCAAAGCAGTGCCCTGGACGGTGTTTCCACATAGATCGGCAGGAAGAGTTACGTCTGCCCATGCGGAGAGGACACCATCTGGTGCACGGACGTAATACGTTACAACTGTGCGACTGTCGACTAACATAAAGCGTTTGAAACTCGAAATGTCTCGGTATTAATTACAACCACCAAACCCTTTAGTCAAGGGAGTAGGTTTAGAAGGAGGCCATTCTGGTCAAGCTGTAGGGCGGTGGGTGGGGTTAAGGGTGGATCGATTCTATGCCCCCGACGGTCACTCCCTACCACCACCACCCCTCCCCCTCCCCCCTCCAGGGTTGCACAGACAGCCGGGGATCGCACCTCAGGCCTACAAACATGCATAGTGGCCCTAAAGCAGGTCAAATACAATAATATAAAACCAGGCAGTCAGTCGGAGCCGGTAAATATGGGACATCCCATAGTGTTCTCCACGACAGCGAAGAAAAGGAAACGTTTTGTAATAGGCCAAACCACGTTCTGGGTTGGCAACCGCTAGGCCCCTATTGTTTTGCGCAACGGCAAAATCTAGATAGACCCAATCAACCTGCAAGCCAGTTAGATTTATGGTGGTCCGGTGGTTAGCAGCGGGGTTTGGGATGGTTTGGGGGGGGGGGGGGGGAGAGAGACGTTTGCCAGGCTTTAAATAACGCAGTAATTCTATGGATGCCAGTCGTTATATACCGAGGCGACGGGAAGCACATGGCCAGACCGAGGAGGCTCTGTTGGCGATGGCGAATTTTGTATCGGACGCGTTGACTTCTGTTCCGTTATATACCTCGAGGCCCAATCTGATATTTATTATAAAAGGATCTGAAAACTGGATACGTTGAAGGGGAGAGTTATTATGAGCAACTGACAAAGATATGAGATATCGCGAGATATCGTAAGAAAATGAGAAGCCAGGGTATATATGATGAAATACTAGTGAAGAATAGGCTGCTTTCCTCTAATGTTACAGGTTTCGAGATTACCTTCGAGGGTAAACTGAGCAGGTTTTTTTCATCCTCTAATCAGGTTCATCGTTGTCTAGCACGTCACATGAGACTTGGTTTCCGCCCCACACAAGACTTTTGGAACGGTGCCCGCCGACGCTGCACCCCCCCCCCCCCACCCCCCTCGCCCGGCCACCCACCGTCTCATTTTCTCAGTCATACACACGCACGCACCCTCCGACCTTCTCAGTCGTCCGCCCTCGCACCCTCGCGCCGGCCCCTGTCTGCCCCGCCCCCTCTCCTGGCTGGCTGGATGCCTGCAGTTCTAACTTCTCACTTCTCGCTGGCCGACTTGGCAAGAGTCGGTAAATATGGAACATACACACAACGGCGCTAAGCCAAGCAGAGCAAGCAAGATAGGTAGGTAGGTGGAGAGAGCCTATAGCCTCCCACCCCCTACCTCCTCTCATCTGCCTTCGCCGGAGCCCATCCTTTCTTCCTGCTCCCTCCCCGCCCCACCCCCCCCCCCCCCCCCCTCCCACTCCCCTGCACATCAAGCCCTCTCCCAACCCTAGCTCTTTTCCTCCTTGAACACCTTTGCAGCCAGCAAGGCACTTCGACCTACTGCCCCTCCTCCCCCACCCCCCCATCCCCGCCCATCTGCCAGTGAGGGCCTACGGCAGCCGGCAAGCCCTGGCAGCTCACCCCTCAACGACTAGCGGTGAGGTGGGATATAGGTTGTGGGGGTAGGGTGGGGTGGTTACAGGTACGGGAGGGGCGAAGAGGTTCATAGTAAAAAAATAAAAGGCGTCCAACCTTTGTCAGCCAAGGTGTTCTCGGTGTCCTCTAGACCGCCATTGACGCCATTAAAGCTGATAACAGACCCACCACACCCACCCCGCCTTACTCCACCCTCACAGCGTAAAGCACGCTATCTCTCCCCCAGCCCTCAACTACACATTGCCCTATATATACGCCCCCACCCCCACCCAGCAAATCAGTCACTATATGATTGGGTCAATGAACCTATCTATAAATACCGCCCCCCCCCCGCGCCATATCACTGGAAGGCTTGGATTTCGTCCCAGAAAACGAACGCAAAACCTTCCGACGAGGTCCAGTTGACTATCGAACTGCGCCTGCAGCGCGAGTAAACATAATCAAACATCCACCGGCCATTAAATCCTTAACCTACAGGGAATAAGGCTGCTATAGCTGGGATGGTCCCCTTGAGCTGTCATTTACGCATATCGATCACACCACGTGACCACTGGGGTCGTAGAGACTGACATTACAGGACCACTGGGGTCGTAGAGACGGGCAGACCAGAAACGCGCGTGTCACTGCTACATACTTATAAATATTCATATTAATATATTATAAATAATTGATATCTCGTTGGTTGGCTGGCGCCATTGTTATCTCCATGGCAGCTTCCAGCGGCGTAGATCGCGGATAAGGAAAAAGTTTTACTCGCGTTTTAGGCGTGGTCATTAATACCTTCCATATTAAGCCCTCCAGAAAGCACCAATAAGTAACATTGGACCGTACCCGACAATAGTTAATAGTAGGGCGACTTTGCTTGGGAGCCGAAAGCCAAGTTAACCCTTTAAGGTCAGATATGGCGCCACTGAGTGATGGGAATCCCGTCCCCGGGGACAAATAATGACCATCTGACCAGGTATAAAAACAACCTAGATATATCCTGTACTGCCATGCATATTGACGTGTACAACAAACACCGCGTGGTGTTTACTCCGAAACCGTGGCTAGCAAATAAAAAAAATTACTCCCTGTCACAAAAAATCAGAACTCACATGTTGGTTAGTTTGTTGTGTATAGCGCGTGGGGCACTCCGCACTCGGGGTAGATGGAAGGTGTTGGGTGTGAGGGCACTCCTCACTCGGGGTAGATGGAAGGTGTTGGGTGTCAGGGCACTCCTCACTCGGGGTAGATGGAAGGTGTTGGGTGTGAGGGCACTCCTCACTCGGGGTAGATGGAAGGTGTTGGGTGTGAGGGCACTCCTCACTCGGGGTAGATGGAAGGTGTTGGGTGTGAGGGCACTCCTCACTCGGGGTAGATGGAAGGTGTTGGGTGTGAGGGCACTCCTCACTCGGGGTAGATGGAAGGTGTTGGGTGTGAGGGCACTCCTCACTCGGGGTAGATGGAAGGTGTTGGGTGTGAGGGCACTCCTCACTCGGGGTAGATGGAAGGTGTTGGGTGTGAGGGCACTCCTCACTCGGGGTAGATGGAAGGTGTTGGGTGTCAGGGCACTCCTCACTCGGGGTAGATGGAAGGTGTTGGGTGTGAGGGCACTCCTCACTCGGGGTAGATGGAAGGTGTTGGGTGTCAGGGCACTCCTCACTCGGGGTAGATGGAAGGTGTTGGGTGTGAGGGCACTCCTCACTCGGGGTAGATGGAAGGTGTTGGGTGTGAGGGCACTCCTCACTCGGGGTAGATGGAAGGTGTTGGGTGTGAGGGCACTCCTCACTCGGGGTAGATGGAAGGTGTTGGGTGTGAGGGCACTCCTCACTCGGGGTAGATGGAAGGTGTTGGGTGTCAGGGCACTCCTCACTCGGGGTAGATGGAAGGTGTTGGGTGTGAGGGCACTCCTCACTCGGGGTAGATGGAAGGTGTTGGGTGTGAGGGCACTCCTCACTCGGGGTAGATGGAAGGTGTTGGGCGTGAGGACACGTGCCGGGCCAACCGATCTACAACCTGCACCTAAGTCGGAAGAACACTCGATCGCACTCTGCAATAAGCCGACCCTCGATTGGAGTGGATGATAGGGCTATTTAATATATATTTGTGTGGCACACGCACGCCACTGTCAGTCGGCCGCACTACCTACTTCTGAAATTTCCCACAAGATTACCGATCGTTCTGCGCTACTAATAACACAAAAGTGTCCATCGCGGAATAGCTCATTTATTACTCGCCACGTTTGTCACGGCTACCACCCGTCACGATGTCTCAGCACGTGGGAAGGACCAACTCTTCCTCTTACAATAGACATATGGTATACGCACGCAACTGTCAGTCGGCCACAAATGTCCATCGCGGAATAGCTCATGTATTACTCGCCATGTTTGTCACGGCTACCACGCGTCTCGTTGTTCCTGGCTCTTCCTCCAAGGCATAAGTGTCTCCTATCTTCCCTACACGCTATCTATTTCAAGGAATGTCCTACACCTTGGTGATAATCGCTGTAAGCCAGAATAGCGTATTATTGTCCCCCAGAACAAAAGCACGACTTTCCCCTGGCTGCCCCACAAATCCCAAAATCCTAACCTCCCCTGTATGTTTCCCCGACCTTCATAAATTCCCGGACATGTCCAGGTTTTGCAATCATCTGGAAACTCCCGCCTGGTAGTTGCGTTATTATATTTGCAGCAAGCAATAGTCAATGTAGAAGGGAGCCATGTCTCAGGGAGTGACCCCCCTACTCTTCGCGACGAAAAAATACATTTGAGTCCTGGGCCTGCACAAACATAGACATACACATGTGGACAGGTGGGGCTCGAACCTCGCACCGACCGCTTGGGTTCGCCCAGCAGAGAACCCTCGACAACAGCCCAACGCGCTACCAACTAGGCCACGGGGTGACCCACTAGCGCTGGAGAGCAACTGGACGGGGGTGAGGGGGGAGGGGGGGGCAGCCTCGGTATCGGTACCACGGCAGGCCATGTGACCCGCACTCACCTTGAAACAAGGGACAGACTTTCTTGAAGATGGAGAGACTGCCAACGCCGAAGTATTGACCGAATCCGTATTCCATGAAGAGTAGCGGCATTCCGATAATGAAGATCATGATGACGTAGGGGATGAGAAAGGCTCCTGGGGGAGAACACCATTATCAGAATGGAATACGGAAGGCTCCCAAAGGACAATGCACTTATCACAAAATACGGAAAACTCCTGAAAGAAGATGCACTTATCACAAATTACGGAAGGCTCCCAAAGGATAATGCACTTATCACAAAATACGGAAGACTCCTGAAAGATAATGCACTTATCACAAAATACGGAAGGCTCCCAAAGGATAATGCACTTATCACAAAATACGGAAGACTCCTGAAAGATAATGCACTTATCACAAAATACGGAAGAATCCTGAAAGATAATGCAGTCATCACGATATACAGAAGGCTCCCGAAAGAAAATACAATTAATACGGAGTATGGAAGATTCCGGGAAGAAATTAGACTAACATAATGGAATACGGAGGTTTTTTTTACGACACAATACGATTTACTGATTAAAAGTTATGTCAAATAGCGAACATTGGACAGGCAGGGCGGCACAAATGTGGCAAAAGAGTAAACCACTTACCGCCTCCACTCTTGTAGAACAGGTAAACAGGTAAACCACTTACCGCCTCCACTCTTGTAGAACAGGTAAACCACTTACCGCCTCCACTCTTGTAGCACAGGTAAACCACTTACCGCCTCCACTCTTGTAGAACAGGTAAACCACTTACCGCCTCCACTCTTGTAGAACAGGTAAACCACTTACCGCCTCCACTCTTGTAGTACAGGTAAACCACTTACCGCCTCCACTCTTGTAGAACAGGTAAACCACTTACCGCCTCCACTCTTGTAGAACAGGTAAACCACTTACCACCTCCACTCTTGTAGTACAGGTAAACCACTTACCGCCTCCACTCTTGTAGAACAGGTAAACCACTTACCGCCTCCACTCTTGTAGAACAGGTAAACCACTTACCGCCTCCACTCTTGTAGTACAGGTAAACCACTTACCACCTCCACTCTTGTAGTACAGATAAACCACTTACCGCCTCCACTCTTGTAGAACAGGTAAACCACTTACCGCCTCCACCCTTGTAGCACAGGTAAACCACTTACCGCCTCCACTCTTGTAGCACAGGTAAACCACTTACCGCCTCCACTCTTGTAGCACAGGTAAACCACTTACCGCCTCCACTCTTGTAGAACAGGTAAACAGGTAAACCACTTACCGCCTCCACTCTTGTAGAACAGGTAAACCACTTACCGCCTCCACTCTTGTAGCACAGGTAAACCACTTACCGCCTCCACCCTTGTAGCACAGGTAAACAACTTACCGCCTCCACTCTTGTAGCACAGGTAAACCACTTACCGCCTCCACTCTTGTAGTACAGGTAAACCACTTACCGCCTCCACTCTTGTAGAACAGGTAAACCACTTACCGCCTCCACTCTTGTAGAACAGGTAAACCACTTACCGCCTCCACTCTTGTAGTACAGGTAAACCACTTACCGCCTCCACTCTTGTAGAACAGGTAAACCACTTACTGCCTCCACTCTTGTAGTACAGGTAAACCACTTACCGCCTCCACTCTTGTAGTACAGGTAAACCACTTACCGCCTCCACTCTTGTAGAACAGGTAAACCACTTACCGCCTCCACTCTTGTAGTACAGGTAAACCACTTACCGCCTCCACTCTTGTAGTACAGGTAAACCACTTACCGCCTCCACTCTTGTAGAACAGGTAAACCACTTACCGCCTCCACTCTTGTAGTACAGGTAAACCACTTACCGCCTCCACCCTTGTAGCACAGGTAAACCACTTACCGCCTCCACTCTTGTAGCACAGGTAAACCACTTACCGCCTCCACTCTTGTAGCACAGGTAAACCACTTACCGCCTCCAATCATGTAGCACAGGTAAACCACTTACCGCCTCCACTCTTGTAGCACAGGTAAACCACTTACCTCCTCCACTCTTGTAGCACAGGTAAACCACTTACCTCCTCCACTCTTGTACCACAGGTAAACCACTTACCACCTCCACTCTGGTAGCACAGGTAAATCACTTACCACATCCACTCTTGTAGCACAGGTAAGGGGGAGGGGCACTGAACCACTTACCACCTCCATTTGTGTCGCCTCCACTCTTGTAGCACAGGTAAGGGGGGGAGGGGGGGGCACTGAACCACTTACCGCCTCCACTCTTGTAGCACAGGTAAACCACTTACCGCCTCCACTCTTGTAGCACAGGTAAACCACTTACCGCCTCCAATCATGTAGCACAGGTAAACCACTTACCGCCTCCACTCTTGTAGCACAGGTAAACCACTTACCTCCTCCACTCTTGTAGCACAGGTAAACCACTTACCTCCTCCACTCTTGTACCACAGGTAAACCACTTACCACCTCCACTCTGGTAGCACAGGTAAATCACTTACCACATCCACTCTTGTAGCACAGGTAAGGGGGAGGGGCACTGAACCACTTACCACCTCCATTTGTGTAGCACAGGTAAGGGGGGGGGGCACCGAACCACTTACCGCCTCCACTCTTGTAGCACAGGTAAGGGGGGGAGGGGGGGGCACTGAACCACTTACCGCCTCCACTCTTGTAGCACAGGTAAGGGGGGGAGGGGGGGGCACTGAACCACTTACCGCCTCCACTCTTGTAGCACAGGCAAGGGGGGGGGGGGGGGGGGGGGCACCGAACCACTTACCGCTTCCACTCTTGTAGCACAGGTAAACCACTTACCTCCTCCACTCTTGTAGCACAGGTAAACCACTTACCTCCTCCACTCTTGTAGCACAGGTAAACCACTTACCACCTCCACTCTGGTAGCACAGGTAAATCACTTACCACATCCACTCTTGTAGCACAGGTAAGGGGGAGGGGCACTGAACCACTTACCGCCTTCACTCTTGTAGCACAGGTAAGGGGGGGGGGGGGCACCGAACCACTTCCCGCCTCCCACAGGTAAGGGGGGGTAGGGGGCACTGAACCACTTACCGCCTCCACTCTTGTAGCACAGGTAAGGGGGGGGGGGCACCTAACCACTTACCGCCTCCACTCTTGTAGCACAGGTAAGGGGGGGGGGGGCACTGAACCACTTACCGTTTCCACTCTTGTAGCACAGGTAAGGGGGGGGGGGGGCACTGAACCACTTACCACCTCCACTCTTGTAGCACAGGTAAGGGGGGGGGGGCACTGAACCACTTACCGCCTCTACTCATGTAGCACAGGTAAAGAGGGAGGGGGCACTGAACCACTTACCGCCTCCACTCTTGTAGCACAGGTAAAGGGGGAGGGGGCACTGAACCACTTACCGCCTCCACTCTTGTAGCACAGATAAGGGAAGCGCCAGACGTTGCCTAGACCGACGCTATATCCTATGCACGTTAGGAGAAACTCAGTCGGTGAGGCCCACTGGATACGACCCGTCTCTGGAGGGTTCTTCTCCACCTTATCGGGATCCTGACTGGCATCCGGATCCTCCTTGGTGTCTACATCCTTGGTGTCTACCTCCATTGATCCTTTTTTGCCACAACATCTGCGAATTCGATCTGTAAACCCCATGTTGCTTTTTTCCGGCGCTTGCTTTTTCTTCTTTTAATTAGCGCAAAAATACACCGACGCAATATAAAGCTTAATATTGAGAACTGGTGAATCCGTTCGCTATTGTCTTCACACAACTGTCAAACAGAACGCTCGAGAAATGTGTAATTCTAAGGTATAACGAGAGTTCGTACAATTATCAATACAATTCGACAACAATAATGCTTCGTTCGATAGCGTCGACAGGGTAAAAATCTCGAGGATTTTTCAGTTCGTCGACAACCAAATCACAAGGTTAACGTCAAGGCGGCGATATGCTGTAGCTGCCAGGAAACGGTTTCCGGAAGAATGTCAAAAACTCAAACTCTTCAGCGTTCCTTGGAGGAGTTTCGATATACCTCACGCACTGGGCAGTCGGAACGGACACAACAGCTAAAAATACTGCACAATCAACAAATATTCACTTCCAACAAAACCAACAAACAACAAACTTGATCGCTTGTCGCGCTAATAATTAGCAGATAAAAACAAACAAAAATCGGTAGTGATTTTACCGGCTAACTAACGAAAAAACAAGGTGTTAGTTGTGGTGATAATGCTTTCAGCGCAGTGGTGCCGCTTTCGTGTTAGCTTTTCTTCAAGGTAGGGGTCCGGAACGGGTAGGCTGCCGAAAGGCGCGCCCGCGGGTTTCTCGATGCTACACGCGACAGGCCAGGACACCATCTACAGCGGGTATCCGTTGTCGTCGCGATTCAGGACCACGGCGACAAGCCGCGATTCCCGACGCTAATCCCGACACTATAGAGGAGCCAGAAGATCGCCGGTCGGTCTCTCTCAACCGGCGAGCGGGTGATGTCGCGCGAACGAGATCTCAAACGAGAGGAGGTCGGAGCGACAGAGAGGCGGTCACTGACCACCGTCGTGGATACGGTAGAAGCACCCCGAGTGATGATCCTACGACGCCAATCCCCGTATCCGCAATACCAATACCCGGATGATCCTTCACGGGTGGTTGCCGTTGGTGACGTCCCGCGGGTAGACCAGGAAGCTGGTTGGGTAGTAGCGACGGTCGTCGGTCGGCCTGGCCTGGGAGGTCGGGTGGTCGTGGGTGGCTGGACCAGAGCAGAACTTGCACTGAGCTCACGCTGCTCTTAGGCTACACTGAGCCTCAAGAGTTTCCTAGAAAGGGCAACCAATAAGGAACATTAGTATATAAACAAATCTTTTCTTTCAAAAATGCATGCTATAAAAAAGATCTTTCGCTAATAGTAGAAAAAAATCATAAAAGCTAGATACAAATCTACGCTTCTTAAAAGGTAGATATATATATATACAGATATCCCAAATATTGTAAGATACAAAACGATATCGTAAACGCACAGTTAATATATAGTGAAAACGCAATCATGGTAATCACACATAGGCCGTAATTTCCTACGTCTGTCATACCTATTTATTCCTGACAACTGATGATCAATTACTGATGAATCATATCACTCAAATGTGATATGGTTCCTTGCTGACAAGGGCCTCACTACCGCTACCGAAGCCGCATCGCAAGAAGCCTCAATAGAACTTTTAAATGTTGGCATCATTAAAGCAAACCATTCCACATTGAGGCACGTCATCAGGTGAAGAGTGAAAAAAAAAAATGTTTTAGTGTTTTAGGCCACTATTGTGCCCATAAAGGCTACACCAGGCCAAGACACCTCCCGGAACAATAATATAAGGATTCATGAAGCATGCTCCAAAATGCAGGTACCAGGGAGGTGAACCCACGACCTGTTGATCTCCAGCCAAGGGCGTGAACCTACGACCTGTTGATCTCCAGCCAAGGGCGTGAACCTACGACCTGTTGATCTGCAGCCAAGGGCGTGAACCCACGACCTGTTGATCTGCAGCCAAGGGCGTGAACCCACGACCTGTTGATCTGCAGCCAAGGGCGTGAACCCACGACCTGTTGATCTGCAGCCAAGGGCGTGAACCCACGACCTGTTGATCTCCAGCCAAGGGCGTGAACCTACGACCTGTTGATCTGCAGCCAAGGGCGTGAACCCACGACCTGTTGATCTGCAGCCAAGGGCGTGAACCCACGACCTGTTGATCTGCAGCCAAGGGCGTGAACCCACGACCTGTTGATCTGCAGCCAAGGGCGTGAACCCACGACCTGTTGATCTGCAGCCAAGAGCGTGAACCCACGACCTGTTGATCTGCAGCCAAGGGCGTGAACCCACGACCTGTTGATCTGCAGCCTAGGGCGTGAACCCACGATCTGTTGATCTGCAGCCAAGGGCGTGAACCCACGACCTGTTGATCTGCAGCCAAGGGCGTGAACCCACAACCTGTTGATCCGCAGCCAAGGGCGTGAACCCACGACCTGTTGATCTGCAGCCAAGGGCGTGAACCCACGACCTGGTGATCTGCAGCCTAGGGGCGTGAACCCACGACCTGTTGATCTGCAGCCAAGGGTGTGAACCCACGACCTGTTGATCTGCAGCCCAGGGCGTGAACCCACGACCTGGTGATCTACAGCCAAGGGCGTGAACCCACGACCTGTTGATCTGTAGCTTAGGGGCGTGAACCCACGACCTGTTGATCTCCAGCCAAGGGCGTGAACCTACGACCTGTTGATCTGCAGCCCAGAGCGTGAACCCACGACCTGTTGATCTGCAGTCAAGGGCGTGAACCCACGACCTGTTGATCTGCAGCCAAGGGCGTGAACCCACGACCTGTTCATCTGCAGCCAAGGGCGTAAACCCACGACCTGTTCATCTGCAGCCAAGGGCGTGAACCCACGACCTGTTCATCTGCAGCCAAGGGCGTGAACCCACGACCTGTTGATCTGCAGCCAAGGGCGAGAACCCACGACCTGTTGATCTGCAGCCAAGGGCGAGAACCCACGACTTGTTGATCTGCAGCCAAGGGCGTGAACCCACGATCTGATGATCTGCAGCCAAGGGCGTGAACCCACGACTTGTTGATCTGCAGCCTAGGGGCGTGAACCCACGACCTGTTGATCTGCAGCCAAGGGTGTGAACCCACGACCTGTTGATCTGCAGCCCAGGGCGTGAACCCACGACCTGGTGATCTACAGCCAAGGGCGTGAACCCACGACCTGGTGATCTGTAGCCTAGGGGCGTGAACCCACGACCTGTTGATCTCCAGCCAAGGGCGTGAACCCACGACCTGTTGATCCGCAGCCAAGGGCGTGAACCCACGACCTGTTGATCCGCAGCCAAGGGCGTGAACCAACGACCTGTTGATCTGCAGCCCAGGGGGGCCTCCCTGGTGTAGTGGTTAGCGCACTAGACCGCAGATCAATAGGTCCTGGGTTCGAATCCGGGCTCGGGCACCTAATCTGGGGCATGTTTCATTCCTTCATCCTTCATCGTCTCGGGAGGTTCCTTGGCCCACTTTAGCCTGTATGTGCACATAAGTGGCCTAAAACACCAACATTCCATTCTGCAGCCCAGGGCGTGAACCCACGACCTGGTGATCTGCAGACAGGGGCGCCCACTCACGATATCTTGATCTGCAGTTAGGAGTGCGAACCTACGACTACGATCCTAGCTCCTGCAGTGCGAGAGAACACTCAAGACCAGAAGAATGCGCCATCTACCAAAGCTACGGAGAGGACCCCAAGAAAGACCCGAGAGCTTTGAGGCAGACCATGGAAACGAAAGAGCCATCGTCGTCCCACCCCGACTGGCCGCACAGGCCGACCCACCCACAGGCGGACTGCGGGCTGCTGCCCCCCCCCCCCCCCAACCCCAACCCCCTCAACCATTCTCCCTAAACACTCACACTCCTCAGCTTCTGTAGGGAACAGGACGCCCTGGATTCCCGCAAGATTGCAGCACGCGTCAGAGGGCAGCACACAGCCCTCATTGGGGATGGGGAGGGGGGGGGGGCAGAGGCAACATCTCAATCACCAGACCACAACTCACCCACACGGAAAGAAGGAAAGGAGAACGGTAGGTAGGTGAGCGGCGCAGACAGTGAGATTATCTCGGGGGGGGGGGGGGGGGCTCACCGTCAATTCTCTGACGTAAGATCAGGTAAAAAACGCATGCAACAAACGGAGGTTTTACTATTAGTCATCATACCTTCTAGCTTAAAAACAGGGCAGTCGGTGCCAAATATCCAGAGAGCTCAGTATGAACGCGTCCCGCACGCAAACTGTCCGCTATAAATACCTATACATTCAGGTATATATAGCAAGATACATATTTCGGCTTTCACGCCATACTATCTTACCGTGTAAAATGCACTCCGCTCAGCTTAATCGCAACATTTGTTGGACTACCAAACGTATATCCGACCGTAACTTCAGTTCACCAAACGTCAGAAATATTGAAATCGTATTCTTATCAAGAGACCATCGTCAGCGGAGCACTCAGCGGCTGTGGTAAGCTGGCAGGTACAAGGCAATGACAAGGGATAACCAGTGGTCTTGTATTGATACTAGTCAGGTCATCTATACATAACCCTTTTCGTCATTTTTCATTGATACTTATTAACCCCATCCTTGTACTTCGCCGTACTATAAAAAAAGGAGAACGTCGCATTTTGTGTCTTATTTCATAACGCGATAACCATGATAACAAAAAAAAAATGTATCTCCCGAGTGTCAATAACTGATGTGACAACAACGTGTTAAGCCATCCTTCACCAGTCTCATAGGGTCATTGGCCACTCAGCATTGTAACAACACACACGACCGGCGTTTGCTTCCTCTCGCACCTGGTGCGATGATAAGATACACAGGCTCCTCATCGGCGACTATCTCTCAAGTGATAAATTAAGAAGCACACAGCCGGTTACTATTAAGTCCCACTTAGCGGGAGGCGATGACCCTACAGCCGACGAACTAACAGAACACCTATTATATTTACAAAAGAAGTACTTGGCCCAAAAAAAGCGCAGTGGCAGGTACTGGGGGAAGGTACAGCAAGTATCGGGCGCCGTTATTGGTGGCGCCCGCACACGGGAGTCAGGGCGGCCAACATAGTCACACCCATACTATACTCATTGTCTGCGCAGCAGTATAGCTACCAGTACAGAGACGCTGGTTGCACACATACCGTGAACCCTCCGCGCCATGTCCACGCGCGCTTCCTCCAATCAACAGGCTATTCCACATACATGTTATTTCATCACAAATAGCCTTTACCTTTCCATTTGTATTCGCGCATTCGTCCAAACTGACAATCATATTTGAAATAATTCTGTTGGACCAATATACTCGCTATTTACGCACACAGTTTTGTGAAAATCGTGTATATAACGAGCTTTAGCCGCTCGACACGAACTCGGTCACACCAGCGCAAACCGCAGTTCAACATGTCGTAAGGGGTGAATGAATCTGCATTTAAATCCACCGTTGCAACTGATCGTTGTCGCTGTCAATAGGTACCACTACTCGCTTCAACTAACCTGCCATTGACTAGCGTCAAGATGTTACTATGTACGGATTATTACCTACTAAAAACACCGCGACTAGAAAGCCAAGTCGCGCCAATCGACACATTCAACCGATCTCCGCCCACCTTTATGATCGACAGTCTATCGACACTCCGTCCGCTGCCGCTAAATCCTGTGCGATGGCGCTGGAGTTGATCCGAGCAATAACTCCCTACCTCTAAATCTCACTTATAAATGTGATATATATCCCAACATCGCCCCCGACGGAAGTACCAGTATGCAGGCCTCGAATCGCAGCGGACCCGTATATACCGTCCAACTGTTCTGCCCATAGTAACCTACCGCAAGGTAAATGACAGCTCCCCTCCTGACCCCTGGCTGCTGTCTGCCACTATGCCTCCCCCACCCCAACCCCACACATCGCCCCCCCCCCCCCTGCCCAGTCTCACATATCCTCCCCCTCCCCACCTCCACCCATTTCTTTCTTCCTTGCTGGCAACGGAGGCATTCTGCAGCCGATATGCCAGACGACCGCACTACGAGCGCGGAGATAGCGTCCCTCAATTGGCGAAGGTACACAGTAACAGAGACTAATAGATAAAAATATAGTATCTCTCCTACTAATGACTTGGCTCCTTTAAACCCTAAATACGGCGAAGAAAGTAAAGGATTAGATGCATGTGCGCAAGACATTCTTCAAGGTTTGTCATGCGCACGGTGCTGAACGAGGCAGCGTTAATCTTGCAATGTTCGCTGCCACAGGGTTGTGGACAGCCATGTACCAAGTGCAGTAGTATCTTATCTTCCAAGATTATTGTCGAATAAATTTCACATTGGACTTTATACCAGAACTTGTTTTTTGGCTCCGACGGATAATTCCAACGATTGTTTGGAAGTAATAAGGTCCGTTCAAGCTGTTGAACGGACCGTTGTTACAAAGAAGTTCTGCCGCGTACGAATATCTCAAATTTGAAAAAAGAAATCCTTAACCCAATAAACTTGCGAAGTGCTAGTGAGAAAAACAGCATGGCTTTGACATTTTCTTAACCCTGATATAGCCGGATTTCATAACCGCCTTTCCTTTACTAAAATTTGCAGTGGAGTTCTCAAGACTCCGCAGAGCAAATCATTATAATAACACTACAATACGGATTCATGATACCACTGTAATACGGCGTCTCAAGCAGACAGCGCTTCTATCCTTAGCTGGCATATTGCCACGAGTTATCAGACTCACACTGTACTAAAGAGCTTGCTGCCAAAGGAAGGGTCCGTAAGGTGAGGCGGTGGGAGGAGATCTAGATGCAGGACCAGGCAGCAGCGTCCCAAAAGGTGAGACTATGGTGGAGATAACAAAAAACAGGCAACCCGACGACTTCACGTGGGCGTCGTGGATGCCCTGGAAGCAGGAATTCCTTTGCAGAGTACCATGGCTTCTGGCATGAAGGTGCTCCATGCACTTAGGGAGTCTCATAGCGAGTACTGTGTATATGCCACTGCCCTACAATGGGAACCCATTTATAACGGGGTCCGTGACAACTCTGCTACACGCGAAACATTTCGTGGCTCCATAAGCAAGTTCCGTACATCGCCGTTACGTCAGCACGAGTGACGCAGCCCGTAAGAACCCCTGCAGTACGGGTAGTGGAAAAATCATTGGAACAAGAGAGGTTTTGCCATATTTAATGGTGCCCTACGGTCGTCCAAAGACCGCCCCCCCCCCCCCCAACACCGGTACTACTACAGCCAACTTTGCGCCACGCAAAACTTTCTGGCTGCTAATTGGAACATTTAGAGGCGGTTTTTAAGACGATCAAAGAGAAAAAGGGTCAGTGAAATGCATTTTAAAATTAATTTGTCATTCTGAATGCTTCCGCCACGAGCGCGAGAAGTTAAGGGCGAAAGAGAGGATTACGAATATCACCCCTGGTCTGGTCCCTATGAGATCAGCTATCGTCGACAATGTCGTCAACGTACCACTGATCAGAACGTAACGTCGTAAAAGCTATATCCGATACGATGGCACTCCAAATATCATAACAATCGGCATGGAAATTTCCAGTGTCATCAAATATATCGTGAATCCAACTATCTTTGTCCTTGTTAAAGTGATTGAACTATTGGGATAAACACAAACAAATCCCGGATGGGTTCCATCTTCACACACAGTAAAATATCATCGATTTTTTTTGGCTAACCTTGCCAAAGATCGGGCTTAAACGTTACCCAAAAGGCAAATAACAATACTGCTGAGGCATAAAAGTGGTTCTCCAGGTTTGTCTTGATTTGGCCAAAACAATGAAACTGCACCTACATCGGCCTCAGAACACCCCCCCCCCCCCCCCCCCCAACCCCTTAAAAACTTTTTTTCACGTGAATGTTCTTTTCTGGCCCCAGTTGACGACAGTAAGGCCACTAGACTGTCGCCATAGGGTCCAGCTGTCCCAAGCCTGGGTCGGCGGGCAGCCTGCGTAGAGGCCGACGACAAAGCGCTTTCCGCAGCGGCCTGCGCCTTCTTTCCGCCCCGGGGTGCGGAGAAGGGTCACACGGGATAGATACCGCGATGATTTAACAAGCAATTAATCTCCCGACATGGGGGACTTATTCTACCGTTTTGCGCCTGGGAGAAAAGAAATCAATAGAATTCTGCTTCCGTGCCGCGCTCTGCAATGTCTCAAAAACAACAGGCCGATAGCGCCACAATTAATGAAGTGGCAGTCACCCAGGGGGAGACCAGCTGGCAACTTCTGGAAGGAGAGAGGACAGCCGAGAACGTCTCTCTGGTCGGGATTGGGTCCTTACTATGGGGACCACAAGTTTTAAGTTAGTCATGTTTCCCATGAGAAGGCAGATGTCAGCGCTACGTGAATATTAGGGGTCTAGAAGGGGGGATAATTAGGGGTCTGGAAGGGGGGATAGTTAGGGGTCTGGAAGGGGGGTAACTTAGGGGTGGATAATTAGGGGTCTGGAAGGGGGGATAATTAGGGGCCTGGAAGGGGGGATAATTAGGGGTCTGGAAGGGGGGATAATTAGGGGTCTGAAAGGGGGGGAAATTAGGGGTCTGAAAGGGGGGAAATTAGGGGTCTGAAAGGGGGGGAAATTAGGGGTCTGGAAGGGGGGATAATTAGGGGTCTGGAAGGGGGGATAGTTAGGGGTCTGGAAGGGGGGATAGTTAGGGGTCTGGAAGGGGGGATAATTAGGGGTCTGGAAGGGGGGTAACTTAGGGGTGGATAATTAGGGGTCTGGAAGGGGGGACAATTAGAGACCTGGAAGGGGGGATAATTAGGGGTCTGAAAGGGGGGATAATTAGGGGTGTGAAAGGGGGGGAAATTAGGGGTCTGAAAGGGGAGAAATTAGGGGTCTGAAAGGGGGGAAAATTAGGGGTCTGCAAGGGGGGATAATTAGGGGTCTGGAAGGGGGGATAGTTAGGGGTCTGGAAGGGGGGATAGTTAGGGGTCTGGAAGGGGGGATAGTTAGGGGTCTGGAAGGGGGGATAATTAGGGGTCTGGAAGGGGGGATAATTAGGGTTCTGGAAGGGGGGATAATTAGGGGTCTGGAAGGGGGGATAATTAGGGGTCTAAAAGGGGGGTAACTTAGGGGTGGATAATTAGGGGTCTGGAAGGGGGGATAATTAGGGGTCTGGAAGGGATGATAATTAGGGGTCTGAAAGGGGGGGAAATTAGGGGTCTGAAAGGGGGGGGAAATTAGGGGTGGATAATTAGGGGTCTGGAAGGGGGGATAATTAGGGGTCTGGAAGTGGGGGGTAATTAGGGGTCTGGAAGGGGGGATAAATAGGGGTCTGAAAGGGGGGGGGGGAATTAGGGGTCCGGAAGGGGGATAATTAGGGGCCTGGAAGGGGGGGGTCAAGTGTCCAGTGTCGATTTCTAAAAATTGTCACGTGTCGGCTGTCGATTTTTCCCAATGTTCCGTGACGCTTTTTGGCCAAGTTCAGTGCCGTTTTTTCAAAAATTTGTGTCGATGTCGCTGGTTAGATCCTCAGTGTCGAATATGGTGGTCAATGTCGAATGTCGATTTTTTTTTTAAATACGTCTGTGTCGCGTGCGCTATTTACCCCTTCCACACCCCTAATATTCCTTCGTCCATATTCACCAAAGAAAATGAATTACAATGTACGATTGTGACCGCTGCAGGCGTGTGAGTGACCACCCAAAAAATAATGAAAAACGCGGCCTGTTTTTTCATATTTCCATCCCGAGACATTGAGGCGTACGTTAATGTCTTATTATATGAGCAAGGTTCATTCAACTGACGCGCGGTGACCATCGCATTAAAGTTCCTTACATTTGTACACTATTTAATGGAGACCTAGTTATGTTAGGAGATCTAATGAAGGAGACTTCGCAGCAAAATGTTCCAACGACATTGCGTGAAACGTTGAAAGTACTCCATCAGACAGGTTAACTGTGGCCCTAGGTCAACCGCAATGGAAATTTCCACATCGGACGGAAAAAAAGGATGGGACACGCGAAGCTAGTCATATAGCCCCCAGGGGATCGGACCAGCAGCGTCGCCATGAATGGAGAGCGGAAACAGTGCGGGCAGCACCTCCATATAGCCAGCCAATCTGACGTCCATCTCGAAAGGATACTGATGCGGGTGAATGAGCCACCCGTGTACCATGTGTGTATGAAAAAGGTCGCGCGCCAGCATCCTTTTTAACCCGTTTCACTTTGTTGCGGAGGCGTGTGCATACATACATGTAAAGAACCATAGTATCAGCCCAACGAAAGATTGCACCGGGTTACTAAAGCGGGGGTGGGGTGTGTGGGTGGGGCGCGGCTGGGGATGAATGGGAATGGCCGGGGAGGTCAGAGTGAGCGACAGCGCCCTTATGTCATTGGTCAGTCCCCAGCTATCCCAGTCGTCTCTCCCGACACTTCGTCCTCGCGAAAGGCCAGTCATGGCACACAAAAAAAGATCCATTCATAAAATTTCGAGAGCGCGAAGAATCGTCAAGCATGTCATTGGCCCTAATGGTTACATCAATAGATCAATGAAAGGCCTTTGGTCGTAGCGGCAGGGTTTCGCAGGCACGTGTCTCACGCCCACGCCCCGCATTTTCATTCTACATTTTAAAAATGGGTTGTAGTCACGTGCTTGCTTTGGGTGGATTTACATGTAAATATACCGAAGTAGTAGTCTAGTGTGCTCTTCCATATAGTCGTGTTGACTAACTCTTTGTGTTTGATACTGGCCGATTTTAGACAAAAATTAATTGCCTTAGTCACCTGTGATTGTGTCCATGCACTTTAGTTGGGCGATAATATAAAGATATAGTTGATCGCTTCGATGTTGTGTTGACAAAAACGACCTACAACACCAAATCATCTACCCATATATGACACTTCATTGGTGCAAGGTACATATTTCACCGATCCTACTTTCGTCCCTTTGGGATTTGAATGACGAACAAGCCTTGCTATTGTGTGGCTCATGAATAGTCATGAGCTGTATTTCCCGAACAATTTACAAGCGACGTGTTGACGCAGTTGTTTACCAGTTACCTGTCATACAATCAAATGGCGGACTGGGAGCCAGGACATGGTCGGTATGCCCGATTATTGCAAATCAATACCAGCATGACGGTGACCAATGGTAATCCTACGTGCTGCAGCTGGATACTGGCGAATTCAACCATGGGCACATAATGCAAAACACGGATATACAAAGCAGACACCACCAACTCAATGCTAAAAACAAGAAAAAAAAAATCGACAAAAATATTGGTATGCAAAATTTTACTAGTTATTGGTGTTCGTCACATGCAATATTCAGGGTTCATACAGGCAAGGTTCCATCAAATTCAAGCCTTTTTAAGGTTAGCATTAGAAACATTCAAAGACTTTCAAGGTCAATTTTTACCTTCTCTGGTCTATTTTAAGCATACAAATTGCAAAACTTGGGACTAAATTTTAGGCATACAATCTATGATATGCGGAAATAATGAATGACAACGAGAAGGCAGTGTCCATGTTTATTTATTACCAACCAACAGCATTTATTAGAGGACATACTATATCCGACCTTAGAATAAACCAATAAATAACACACTTGATAAGACCAGGATATTTACCAGGTGCATCGCAGTAATATTTAATTTATCATTGAATAAGGACTACATTAGACTGACTGACGGCCTCCCGCCACCCCCCCCCCCCCCCCCCCCTCCAGTAAACTGACACCATCCCGCAGGCACACACTATGTGATATGGCTTCCCCCACCCAAAAAAATACCCTCAAAATACCTCACTAATTGATATCACCCAAAAAAACGTATGCATAGCAATTACTCTTCATCCCCACACCTCATTGTATTGCAATGCCAAGGTACACCATGGGCCACACTGACTTGAGCAAGCTTTCGCTGCCCTGGAGGGAGAGTCCTCGTGAAACCAGGCAGGACAGCGGTCGCAGCCTACCCAGGACCCACTAGTGTTGGTGAAACAAACTAGACAGACAACTGTTTCATCATCCTGCTCTGCTCCTTGTGGTGAGGAGGGAGGCGACAACAAGTGCACCTGTGGTGTATCTGTGCAGTTACTTCTGACAGACATCCGCTTTGAAGGCCCAGCTTGGGGGGAGTGGGACAAAGTCATTGGTGCAGCTGCACTCTCTTGGACTTGGGGGGGTAATACTTGGGGTCTTTTGCGCCTTTTTTGGTTTTGGGGTTGTTTGCGTCTTTTTGAGTTTTGGGTTTGTTTGGGTCTTTGGACCTATTGCTGGAGAAGATGCCAAATCTTTTGCCGTTATGAGCTTCGCACCATTGAGCTTGTCCTTTCTTGTGCGCCATTTCTGTGGAACTGGAGGGGGCAGAAAGATTGATCGTCTTCTACATGTGGCTTTGGTGGGGGTGCAGTGGAACATCTTGTTGCGGGGATTATGTCTGTGTTAAAGCGGTACGTCTAATTACCGAAGGGGGCTGGAGGGGGCCGGGATTTACCGAAGGGGGCTGGAGGGGGCCGGGATTTACCGACGGGGGCTCGATGGAGGGGGTCGATGATTAAATGGAAGTGGCTCCCCAGAATGGTCAGTGGGGCCCTCGTCGGTGACTGTGCCTGTTATACCGATCAGATCGTCAGTCTTTGGCGATGTATCCTGATTTTGATGCTCTGCCGAGGTTGTGAAGTGAAGTCCGCGGAGCAAGGTGCACCTCTGGCGAACTCAGAAACGACGAATCTTCACGCTTGGGAAGTTCAGGCCACCCTTCGCCACGAATGGGACTGTCCAGAAAGAGAGGGTCAACATCTGGTGAAATCGGTCTGGACACCTCCTTTAGTTTATCTGCGTATTTAACTTTCTTCAACTTCTCAGGACGAGGTGTCGACGACCGTTTAATAGGGGAGAAGTCCAGACGCCGGCGTCTCTTTTTCAGCGGCTTCTCTGCCTTTGCAGCTGTCTTTACTGTGGGTTGCGAAGACTCCAGGAGTGGCACAGAATGGTTGGGTACCCATGTGCCGCTGATTTCGCGTGACGCCGAGCTAGTCCACATGATGTATAGCGGAACTTTAGTCTTTTGCCTTTCTGGTCGCAGCGTAGCATTAAGTATGCGCAGGGTCTTGTCGAGGAGGCCGTTGAGTGCCGGGTACACCGACACCGGCAAATACCCGTTGACCTGAAGGAGGATTGGACAACACTGGGGCTTATTTGAAGTATGGCTTGATGCAGTACTTTGGGGAATTTCGTTTTGGGGAGAGTTTTCATCCCAGCATACCCGAGGGAGACACTCAGGCTGTCCAGCACACCCTCATGAAAAAGTATGACAAAAGTAGGAATGGAAATACAGAAAAAGTATATCAAAAGTAGGAAAACGACATTTTGAAATTGCGCCTGGTGAAGCAAATACCAAAAAGTAGGAAAATGCAGGTAAAGTAGGAAAAAAAGGATGGAGACAAAAAGTAGGATCATTGGACAGCCTGGACACTGATACGCGCAACTTGGGCTTTTAATTGAGCAAAGTAAATGCAGTCGAGTGGCTGGATGAGATGGGGGGAATGGGGTGGCAAACACAATAATTCTACATCATTTTCCCGGGCCATTTGGATGACAACATTGGACAAGTGGCTGACATAGTTATCCATAACTAAAAGAACAGGTCTGTTTATTCCGCAATTTGGCAAAAAACATTTCTGAAACCAAAGTTCAAATAAGTCAGTTTTTATGTAGCCGGAATCCGAAGACGTAAACAACCAATTATCTGGGACCTGAAAATCAACGTGCGGCAACGATTTGTCCAAGACGATGAGGGGCGGAAGGACCCGCCCAGAAGCTGCTGCTGCCAGGTGAACAGTTGTATGAATGTTACCGATCGTTGGTAGGGGTGCTTGGTGCCCTTTCTCACAATCACTTTCCAACAAGCCCCTAGTCTTCCGGAGAATCCAGTCTCATCCGCGTTAAATATTCTTTCTGGTAGGTCTTTAATTTCCCGTTTAGTAAGGGTGCAATCCAACAGAAGAAAGAAATCAATTATCGCGGAGTACAGGATGTCAGCCCTGGCTGCTTCCAGTTGATTGCACTAATTATCTGTGTCGCTTGACAAACCTACTAGCCCACTTGTCGGGAGAGCCCTTTCAGCAGGTTGACAAAGGTCTCCCAACCTGACCGCGTGATGATTTGCATGGCCAAGGTTTTTAGCATTGAACGTGTCAGGGGAAAGCCACAGTCCGCCATGTAAATTAAATAGTTAACGAGGGTCTCCTTTTCCTCATCCGTGAGACACCTGTCCGGCCCGAAGCATGTGTCGTAGTCTGCGTACTGGCCATCCGCAGTGTGCGATTTCAGCGTTGACTCCGGTACGCCAAACATGCAAGATACCGCCCTCCTCAAAATGACGTACAGCGGCGATTAAAACATCTTGGTTAAAGGGAGCGTACCCCTGCTGCCGTTGTTTTGGCATCTTCCTTTTGAAAATGAATGAAAATCACTTTAAATTTTATGTTTTGTTGCTATTGTAGTTTGTAATAAGAAATATTTTTCTGATCACAGAATTTTCTAAAGGCGGATAATTATTTATTATCGACTCTGGTGATTGTCTGACTGTCTCTTATTCCGATCATACGCGCGTATCTAGCGATTACTTTGTATTGAATACCTTTGTATAACCAGAAAATATAATAATTATTTCCTGAAAATGTATTTTCCCAATTAAAATTTTTTTTTTCACAGTTTGTTCTTTTTTGTGACATATTTATTACATGTACCTGTGTTGAAGGGTAGACGATCGTAGCGCCCCAAGTGAATACCTGTGTCGTCTGCATTACCGGAAGTGTTAATTGCTCATGTCCGGAACATGATTTCTTAAGAGGAATAAACACTGATGAATGCTGTCTTTGGGAGTACTTTTTATTTTAGCTTATAATCATACTTCGTTTGAAATTGAGATCATTTGTATAAAGTGCGCAATCACTGGTACCTGCGCAATCACTGGTCCAATTACTAAATGTGAAAGATTAGTTTATGCTGTCCTGCCAATATGCATATTTACATTTTATTGTAATAATATCTTAACATGGTCTCAAGTGTCTCATATTGTCATACCTTTATAACTTACTGCAGGCAATAATAGATCTATAGATCTTCAAAGTTCAAATTTTAAGTAATTTATTTTACACCAAATTAACTGTCTGCAAATGCTGGCCCCATAAAAACTGATAAGGCCCATTCCAGACACAGTCTTCTAAATTTATAGTTATCTCCCCCCAAAATGATTCATTCCCATTATTGTTTGTTTTTTCTGGCAGAGACATTAAAAATTATGGCGGATAGATGTCACAAGACAGTGAGCTTAATTATAATATCACTCGCCAAACGGTCAAAAACAAGACGAAACTTGGCCTTAATTCGTCTCTGTTGCTATGCGTTCATTTGATTACAGGCGGTGAACAGAGCTGCTGAGTACTGTCTGGCGGGCCAGCGCGCCACGAGTGAAACGGCTACGAAAGCAAGACATCCGGCATGGCTTGCATGTTTTACAACCAGAAATGGCTAGGAAAACTGCAAACTGTTCTCTTCAACCAACCATATTGCTTCCCGAATATCACTATTTCGTATTGAGTAAACTTGCAACTAGTGCGGTCATGGTTTAACCCACATTTTTATTATAAGCTCAGAGCTTTTCCCGGGGTTTGGGTCGACATATTGAGAATAATTTCTGTAACGTCGTGTTGCGAGCCGGGGCCGCACAGGGGGCACTTTTGGCAACTAGCCAAGGCGCCAGGCCTTTTCATATTTTCCGACAAATGTTCGCTATTATTCCTTCTTCTAAACACTTACCGTTAAGTAATATTCTCTTGAATGTCCTCCAGAACCTCTTCTATTTAATTATGGTTTAAATTTATAGCCAGACACGCACGGCGATGGAGATAACCGAGACAGATCTTGTGCCAGCAATCCAATCCCACGTGTGCCACCGCCACTGCTCTTTCCAGACACCCCAAGGCGCCACCAGGCGGAGCAGCGGACGGGTGGGGGGGAGTTAGGGGGGGTGATGGGGGGGGAGAATCGGGGCGTCAGACCAGGCGCCACCATACGCATGTACACTAACTAACTGATGCTGGGACGAAAGCGTGGAGCCCTGCACTGGGTGTTCGACCGACCCACTAGATCTACACCATGGGGTCTGTTCTTAATAAATTAGTCGTATTCTTATTAAGCTTACGTCTATTCGAAATAAAGCCTACTCTTTATCTGTCCCACTCAACTGTTAACAAATTAATGGAAGCTTATATTAGTTTAGAGCTTCTGTTTTGCCATGAAGGGCAACTTTTTTTGCTGTCTAAAGACTATATATATACTAATGCTAATAATAGATTTCGTCTGTCGATCTATATGATATGGTTTACACACTTTTTGCTATTAATATTAAAGTATTATTGGCATTGGTTAAACCCAATTGTCCCCCATCCGCGGCCCCAACTCCAACCCCCACATGGAAAGCCATGACCGTTCTGGGCGAAAATAAGCATATACAGGGAAATGGGTCAAGATTCCTTAGTTCAAATGCTTCTCTCCTCCCCCGCCATATCACAAAAAATTGATCGGCCCCTTGTCCAGGTTTTGAGCTAGACCTAAACCCCGAGCTTTGTCACGCGCGACCGACCTTAGCATTGAATGCAGTGCATGGCACACGTGCTCATAGAATAGATCTATGGCATACATAGCTGTCTATTAATTAACGAAAATTGATGTCTGCTCTACTTTGGCCCAATTAACGCATTATGGACCTCACATCTAACATTTGACCATACCAATATTTACGTTCACAAATATGAAGCTACAATGGAAACAATTTCCATATCTATAATTTAGTAAATCTAAATGTTGTATTTGGCACCATATTGTTCTAATGCCATTTGTCGATAATACAAAATGTCACCTACAGAGGCGGCTCCGAAAATACTGACGACTGAATACTGAATTAGGCCAATATCATTTTTCTCTGCAAGCCTTTTCAGGGCCAAAACACTTTGAAAGGCAGGTTTTGTTTCAGGGCCAAAACAGGGCGGAATTAGGGCGTATCTAGAACATCTATCTAAATTGACCATTTGGGGCGAAAAAGACGGGCAAAATTGGGGCGAAATCAGGGGCAATTTAACGTCGCCCTGGCTGAGGCATTTTTTTCGCCCTGAAAATCACCCCGTTTTGCCACATCATCACAAGGGCCACATCATCACATCATCACAATTGGATGAGCAGTGAAATAAAGTGCCAGACGAATTAAGGCACGACTCGTTGAAAATGTACACCTTAAAAAGAAGTATACCAGACCTGTGCAACCGACCATTTATATGTAATTAATGAATTAGCTACATGTGAGCAAAAATGATAATTCGCGGGTCCTTTGCAAGGCGGCCGCATAACATGTACTGTGACTCGCTAAAGTGACATATTTCTTCGCTACACGTTTCTTTGCATGCGATTTTTAGGTGCCTTGTGACGTATTTGCGGATTAGAGATCCACCCAGTATAAGTTCACTCCGATGGACAATCTGACGTGACATATGTCCGTCGACCTGCATAATATACAGGTCAAAATGTGTCCTTCGCCGTAACTTGAATGGGTCGGCGCAAGAAAAGAAGCTCATGTTTGTCTATAATATCAGGCTTTTACTTAGGCTTTTATCCTCATTCTCTTCACTAGACATTGATTGCTTGATTGATGATATCGCCACACTGGGAAGGGTAAAGGCGGTTGGGGAGGTTCGCGCATAGACAATGATTGAGTTACAGCCGCTCATATCGCTTTTTTCACATCTACTTTGAATCTGAAGAATCTGGTTATCTTTGAACATCAAAGTTCAACGATGATATAACGAAGAAAAAATTGCGATAGAATAGTAAATCTTTGAGGTGAAAAACATGTATTAATTGTCAATATCTGCGGTACGGTAACAGCTATGATTGCCTTTTTTTTGTATACAGAATAGAATGCAATGTAATTGCATAATCATCAATCTTAAAGTTAGTATTTCAACAGCAAGTAAACATTGATGAAGAGCCGGGAGGCAAACATTTGGCGGGAAAGTTTGCAGGTGCTGGCCCACTTAATTGACACTACCACATTGTATGAAGCCTGGGTGGTGCAGTCAGTAGAGTTGCCGCATTCTTATCGTAGGGTTCAATGGGGACGATTGTTTTTTTTAAATCATTATCTACTGATGACAGCAACCTTAATGTATTTAGGCTGAAATTATGGTTTTCCATATATTGCACTTGTTGGATAACACTCTCATGAATGGCGCCGCACTGGTCGAGTTCCAAGCTCCTCGCACGGTGGCGCTACGCAAGCTAGCCTAGCGGAGAATCAAAGGCAGAGAGTGGTCAAGTTTATGCTCATTTCATCCGCTAGGGGGCGCATCGCCTAAACCGTTCAAGTTGTAGTAACTTGCACAGCTCACCGCTACGTGGCGGCGGGCTGCATCTGACGGTATCTTTCTCGTCGCATCCATGGGCGGATCCAGGTGGGGGAGTCTAGGGTGTCCTGACCCCCCCCCCCCCCCCTCCTTGTTGAGGAAGAATGCTACCTTAGGCGTGGACCCCACCGCCCCGGTCGTCAACACATTGGTGGAACCCCTGGTCGCAATTTTGCTTAGGCCCCCGCCCCCCGGTGGCAAATCTTCAATGGACCCCATCCCCCCCCCCCCCCACCACCCGTTTTTGAGGAAGAACGCTATCTGAGGCGTAGTTAGCATCGGGAGAGAGATGGAGGCAGCTAGAGGACGATACAAAGAAAAGGGGGGGGGTCAACAAAAAGAGGGGGGGGCTCCTGTACAGAATGGATGGGGTGGGGGCGGGGCGTACATTTTCTATTGACACATGACCTCTTCGCTCGTAATACTGGTTGGTGCTCGTACGATATCAACCACTCCATTCCACACGTACCGTAAATCCTGACCCAGTGGCGGATCTAGTGGGGGGGGGTTAAGGGGGTTGTACCCCCCCCCCCTCTTGGGAACCAGAACATACAACATACATGTTAACATACATGTTAAAGTCTCAAGTCTTCAGAGAGCCACCCCCCCCCCTTGGGAAACTGAACATACACTGTTAAAGTCGGGTTCTCCAAGCCCCCCCCCCCCCCCCCCATTGACGCGATATGACCAAAACTGGTTAAAGCGTCCTGAATAACCAACCCACCAACCAAGAAGAATAGATTTGGTACGTTGATTTCTTTACTTCCAGGTCGCTGAATTAAAATGAGAACTCCCCGGCATACAAAGGAAGGGCGATTTCCCGATACCCCCCCCCCCCCCCCCCACCCCCTCCCATAACAGTCATGACATGTCAGAAACGAAACATTTCGAAAAATGCATGATTTTGAAGTCCTTACCTTGGGCTTGGGAATGGTGGCTGTTAGCATTTTTGATCATAATGTTTTGGCAATATAATTGTTTTCATGGCATAATTTAGACACGTGAGCAAAAACTATACAATGTATCAGTTATGACCTATAAAACTTTATGTTGCTTGGCAACTACACGGGCAATGATAGTGCCCAAAGAGACGTGACGCACGACACCAGAAACAAACATAATGACAGTTTCACATGTTGGAGACGAATCATTAGATATTGTATAAGGGCAACTCTCCTAATTTTTGCAAGCATTTTTTGTGTCTATATAAAAGAAAAATGTTTCCGGAGACAAACCCCCCCCCCCCCCCCTCCTCCACCCACACACACACACACGGAGACAATTTAATGGCATGTCCCTTGGAAGCAGACAACCATTTGTAGCGGGATGGAAATAGCAATAAAATGTTGTCTAGACATTAGGTCTAGACATCAATTTGACCTTGTAGCCCGGTTTCCAATTCACGAACGTGTCCAATTTACATGACACCAAAACCATGAAGAACCGAAACTGGTTTGCTCGAAGCCGTGAAACCATGTCGGATAGCTTGTTTGATGGTTTTCCTTTAAGCAGAACTCTCGGTTCTATCAATATATCACCCCCACGTTAATCATAAATGTAATAAATAGAGACTTCGCGACGTCGATCTGAGACAAATTGATTAACGGACAGTTCAATCGTGGATAGCAAATGCAACAATAAACGGCATATTGGTTCCGGCACATGTAGTTGCATTCAAGCACATGCATGGTCATGACCTAACCTCACGATACCCTCTCCCGAGGCTAGGTCATGACCCATACCACGGTCCAAAATAATCTTTGCTATGTTGAAACTGCAAACAAACGATGCGCTTTCCTTCAGATGAGCAAACCGTTGAAACCAGTTTCAAAACGGTTTCGATATTCCGTCGGTTTCATGGAAATCCAACGCACCCCAAATGGGCAAACTGTTTCAATTCATCTGCTGCTGAGACCCATCCAAATTTCAACACAATCCCAGTTAACACGATTCCACCAGGTCAGTGCCGGGCCAGTGCCGCATGGCCGGTGCCCCTGTGATGGCATCCAGCACTGCATGGCCCAGACACCGGCGTGCAAATTGGCGCAACACTGGCCCGACGCTGGCTGGCCAGAGCAAAACCGACGCTTGCCAGCACTTGTCCGATGCCGTCCTCTACCATGGATTGTCACAGGCCCAGCGTCGGCTACCTGGAACTCACCCGCATTTTTCAATGGCCTTCCAACGTTTATTGATCTGAGTATCAGTTATGTACTGTGACATAAACTGTACAGTCTGTAAAAAAAAAAGGTGACGAGAATACATGTTGCGCGCTGTATATTTCCCAGGTATTTCACGTGTATCACAGGCGTCTGGCGTCTGGCCTAAATAAGGTAGCCTACATAATGCCCATATAGGATTAGGGACCATAGTCAGAAACTGAGCCTCTGGCTGTCCGTATGTCTCCCTGTCACCGTCCATGTCTGTCACTTGTCAATTCCGGCTGTGTGACAATTCGATTCAAGGTCTCGATACCAGTCACAGTATGATTGTAAAGTGAAGTACGTGATCATATTATGTCATTACAGTAAGCAATTGGAGTCACAGAAATGTCAATGAAGGTTTGATTTCAAATCGATAAAACATAAACACACCGAAATGTCACATCCCGAGTGGAAAGTAACAACGAACAGTCAGATTTACTTCAACCCGAAACGAAATTCAAATAGTGTCGGCAGCGGCGCATTATCAGACGCAAGTTTTCATATATCCCTCAGATCGATTAAAACTAATGATTTTTGATATTTCGAGGATGTCAAACGTTCAGCTTGAGGCACTTTCTATCTGGAGATTAGCCAAACGTTCCGTAAACCGCTACAGCGCCAATTTGTGTTATAGTCATATTCTACTTCACGCGCACGCGTTTGCCGTCACTCGCGCGACATCAGCCCAGCACATGAGCGGTTGATGACACGTGACTGATCCAACGCTGGCCCGACGTCGGCAGCGCCGGCTCACACTTGCCGGCGTTGCCGCCTCCAGGCCATAGGGCTGTACAGTCACTTCGGGATCTTATCGAGACCCCACGAAACGGGGATACCTATGCTCTGCGTCAATGCCTAGCATCAACGGCCTGTAGGTGCTGATTACCTTCCGGTTGTTTGCCTTCACTCGCCTCACACACAAGATCGGCTAAAGCCGTCCTTGGAAGCACAACTAACCGCTGAAGTTCTGTGCATATCCGAATTATAACCATTCGAGTAGATTTATGTAATGTATGAGCGGTTAGGCAGTTCATAAACCAGAATGCGGTTGTCTCATGAGTGACTGTCAGTGTCAGGCGATCTAATCATAGATAATACGACAATAATTATTATCCATGATCTAATGTAATGTGCTGCGCGAGGTTTTCTATGTCGTATGACGTAATAAACATCATGACGCGCGTGTCTGCGCGCGGTATCTATGGTTACGTAACAACGCTCCTTGGCCTCGTTCGCAAGCGACCGTTAGGCCTAGTCGACTAATGGTTGACGATTTGGCTGCCGAACGGTGATTTGTCCAACCATCTAGTCGACCAGAACGAACCATGCCGCCACCCACGGTTCCTCTGGTCGATTGTCGTCCAATATGGCGGAGGGAAATGAGCAGTAAGCGGTGTTCGCGTCATCTTTGTGGCGTATACTTAATCTGTAACTTCGTTTGCAACTTGATATCCATTTAAACGAATTAAAATATAGCATGGTTCATACGTAGATCTAATTGCTTATTTTGCCAATTTATCATGTTTTCGTGCTAAATGTTCACATGATCGAACTAACTGTACGCTCGTTTACAGTACCCTTATCTCTACTGTTTCGATTTTTGTTTGGGGGGGCGTTGGTACTCCGGTCACCAAGCCGATACAGTGAGGCTCTAGCCAAAGGACACAGGGTGAAATGTTCTTTGTAATACAATTCAGTGACGATCCAGAATTTTGCACAAGAGGGTCAGGACACACGGCGGTTAAAGGTGCTTGTTATTGGTGTTATTTCCGCCATGAGACCGATTGTCAACCCTTTTCGACTATCCCGCGTTCGGCATTAGGCTGTAATGCGCAGGCGCAATGGCGAAATCTAGGTCAAGAAATAGTCGACTAGCTGTCGCTTGCGAACGAGGCCCTTATGGACTGAGCGGCTCCGTTTGTCGTACAACTGTAAACATCGATGATTTGGCTCCAAATACAACGCTTCCAACAGTCTCATCGAACGGACCACATGCATTATGGAGAGATAAATGTCTTATCTTTAACTATATTATGATTTTATATTTAACAATGCCTGGACCAAAGCAAACAAAAAATAGTTTCACACCCACTCGATTGTTTACGCAAAACCGCGCAGCTGGCCGGTTCCCAACACTAAAACGTTGACTACAATGATTGCGCGTCACGCAGTTGCAGCAAGGCACCAGCGTGATGCGCACTCGTTCTAAGTGCACGTGTTTTTTTGTTGGTCCCCAAAAGACCTAAACCGGAAATAGACCCCCCCCCCCCCCCGAGAACTGTACAGCCCTATAGGGCTATACAGTTCTCGCGATCGGGCCGCGAGACTTCAGTTTTGGGGACAAGCAAACACACGTGCTCCATGTTGAAGTATAGGCAGCTATAAGTCAATTTCTTTCCAGCTTTATTCTAAAGACTATGAGTACCATATCACTAAACATGGCAGAACTTTGGGAATATACAAGGGAAAATCAGTCTTCAAAACACTCGAAAGCTAAAAATAACGTTCTAAATTTAGCCCTGAACCCGGGCTTTCGCAAGTTCACCAAGCAGAATGACGTCACAGAGTTTCGTGTGCCTCCGCGGTAACAAAAATGGCGAGAGCAAGTGATCGACTTAACCATTCCGCTGTCAAAATGTGCAGTGCATGGAGTAACAACACACGGGTGCGTCATTAAACCACATGGTAAAGATAAAATAAAACCGGTTGGATGTTTCGTATCACTTTTGGATCACGAAAAGACCAAGTTTCTTCATTTTTGTAAGTTTTCTGTTTGAAGCGTTGCGCCAACGTTGTCACCGGGGAGAATCCGTGTGACATCATAATGCCTCGTTTTCGTAGGAAATGCAAAAAAATGTTATTTTCTCAGTCGTATTGTCCCGTCGTAACAAATATTCGTCATTGTGATGGCGCAAACGAATAAAAAATATTTCATCTATCCGTTTTGTGAAGCTATATTTCTTAAATATTCTTAATCATAGCGCTAGACCTTCCGCAATGGACCCACCTCTCGGCGCCTGGCTTTTGCGCAGGTAGTCTGGTTCCCAGTCTTTCTCTTTGCGTAACATATACGTCACGCCTACGTCACAGATAGTCAGGATACCAGTGTGCGCAGAGATTCTAAACTCGTTCCGAACACGTGCTTCGTTTGTTTGTCCCCAAAATGAGTAAACCGGAAGTCTAATCGAACGAGACTTTATAGCCCTATTGTCAGGCGGCACTGGCCCGGTGATGTCATGTTTACTGGGATGGCTACAACGACACTTATATACATTTACATGCAACCATCTTGAATTTCAAAATGGCCGTCGTGTTACATAATGTCAAATTGCTAATATGGATCCAGGCATATTAATATCTGAATCACCATAAATGCTTATAATAACAAGGCAGTGGATGGTTGCGTTTTAGGTTTTTTGAAAGGCCACTATCGTGCATTTCACTATGGCGTCATCAGCGATAACAAGGATGTCCCCAATAGGCGGGGGGGGGGGGGGGGACGTTAGGGTCGTTTGGACCGCCCTTTCGAAAACTAGGATGCACCTTTAAAGTCAAGATCGTTTGACAAGATACACTGTTAAAGTCGATATCGATTGGAAAGGTGCATTGTTTAGGTTGAAGTCCGACCCCCCTCCCCCTAACCTCCTGCTGAAAATGTTATAAGAACGCCCCCCCCCCGCCCCACGGGGGGGGGGGGCGGCACTACATATATAGTTAGGTATAGCCTACACATATGTGCCGCCGAAATAAACCCATTTAGCATAAACCGACATTTTGTGCCAATTGAGATTGAAAATGTCTGTCTGTCCTCAAAGGAATAAAATGTTCCATTTTTCCCTCGCATGCTCTTGTGATTTCTGCGCCCAGATATCTCAATCAGTTGCTCCCTTCCCCCATATAGGCCTACCTTGCATAATAGTGTATAATTTGGATGCAAATATTGTTTCTCGACGAACACAAAATCGCGCACTTTTCTCCCTCTCTCTATATACCATGGGGGCTGGCGCCATAGCTCCGTGGGCTAGAGCCCTCGCATTGAGTGCATTGTGTGGTCGCAGGATAAAGATCCCATGTCTTTCTTTGTAAAGAATAGGGGATTACCCCCAGGGGACATGGCTACACTCTCCCTTTCTTCTCCCATTGACGCCATATGATCAAAAGTGGTTAAAGCGTTCTGAATAACCAACCAACCAACCATATGCCATAGGCGGCATACCCCCAACACTGCAGTAAGCCCCCCCCCCCCCCCCCCGCCCCAGCCCCTCGTGGCAAGCAAAACACACTTAGAACAGCACGTTATGATACGTTGATCCACTTCATCTGCTTTCGGTCAACGTGCTGAATTTCATAGTTTATAATATTGGCTTTTAACTAGATATCGGCGGTAAAAACAAATTGATGGTGTTATTATAAGACAACACACTACCGTCGTTTTTCATACTGCCATAACTAACTGTTGATTAGCTATTTATTTTCAAATTTTAACGTTCGTTGCATGCAATAGAAGACGCCCCACCGTCCTGGTCCCAAGATTTAAAATATCCGCTCTGTAGGGGTATCCTTTTCATCATAAATGTGCGCTCTATAGGGGTATCCTTTTCATCATAAATGTGCGCTCTATGGGGGTATCTTTTTCATCACAACTATCCGTTCTCTCAGGCATCCGCGGAGCCCCCCCCCCCCCTCCCCACCAGATTTGTATAATAGTGCCCCTCCCCCACCCCGGGGCCCCCGCCCCCCTTTTAGGACCAAACTTTATACCATTTAACATATGAAAACCGAAAACTTGGCTATCATTCGAAACCCTAACCAGCATATATAGGGCTATATATGGATCTGACCTTGCGTCCAGTGTCTAGTGTCGATTCTTATCGCTAAATGTCGATTTTTTTTCACCACGTTCCGTGTAACTTTTTTGCTAATTCCAGTGTCGTTTTTTTCTAAAATGCCTTTATATGTGTCGATGTCGCGTTTTCCGATCCCCAGTGTCGGAATTTGGGGGTCAATGTCGAATGTTGATTTTTCAGATATGCCTGTGTCTCCATTTACCCCTTCCAGACCCTTAAATATGTAGACGTTCCAGCAATTAAGCGGAAATATATCTTAGAGTAATATGGGATCAAAATTTAAAGCGCCTCACGATTTTTGCCTCAGTCGAACTCAAAAATGAAAGTAATCCAAATGGAATCAACTTGTTCGGTACGCTACGTTGCAGTAGCATACTGTGAATCGTATAATTTTCACGTATGAAAGTTCATTTTAATGGTTAAAGGCCCTCTGCCGGGAGATCGCCCCCACCTACCCCCCAGGGCGGCCCCAGCTCCCCCCCCCCCCACACCCCCCCGCCCCCTGGATCGACGCGAGCATACGAAAAGTCTGAAAAAGTGATCGCGCGGCTTCTCTCTCTGAACATGATGGGAACCGTGCTGCAAGACGTACAAGGATCCTTCAAGCCGTCAAGACCCCCTTCACCTCATGAGGAGGTATTCACTATATAATTAAGTAGGCGAACACAAAAGCCGAACACCCTAGCTGATTTAGCGTCCTGAATATACAACCAACCCTAGCTGATCTCAGACTATAAACCTATTTCCATAATGCGACCACTATAAGACACGTATCGATTTCAGAGCTCACGTTTAATCTTATTCAGACCCTGTTAAACATCACACTGAAGCAGTTGTGGATATAATCGGTATTGCTCATGATAAAGCCGTCCGGTAATACCCCGTGCGATCATCCAATTAATGCCATAATTTGTACTTTGAGAGGATTTGGAAGCCGGATTTGCGAAGATTTTGGCCATGCGATATGGGTCCGATTACAGAGGGATCATGGTTGCACTGCAGCTAGCACCTCAGTAATAACCTGTTGTCAATGTGTCGTGTGAGGTGGATGCATGCATATTAACGGGCTATATATATATATGCTAGCTAGAGACGACAACCCGAAGGTAGCCTGTGGCGTCACTTGTTTGCGCGGCCTCAGCTCTGAAGGTGGTTAGTTGATCATGAAGCCTGGTCGCAGAAAAAACTGGGCTTAATTAGCTCAGTTGTGGATTCTTATCCTGGAATCCTTAAAGTCAGGAAAATCTTCCTTCATACCCATTGGTCGCATAAAGAAGTTAAGGTGCGTATGTAGGACAGAAGACTATGCACTAGCATGCATAAACATCAAATATTTTATTGTGTGACTATGAAGTAATTAATTATGACCTTAATTAGGAAGTATGAATACAGTACAGCACTAAACAGTACTTCTTGCTCTCAAACGGTTCTAATTAAAACCAGACATATACCCGGGGGCATGTAGCGGCAACGCTTCGCAGAACCTTAATAAGCAAACCAATTGCTATCATATTCTCCTTACAATCGGTATAGAAAAAGAAGCGGGTTTCATAAATTTCTATTCATAGTCTAAAGCCTAATTAAGCACCTTATTCCCCAGCAATAATTATTATAACAAATAATTCCTCATTAGTCTTTCAAGTTTGTCTTGTCCATGAACATTTTACTATAAATAAGCATTATTTTGTTAGTTCATTTGGACGGGTGCGACATTGTGGGAAGAAAGAGTGTCGGTGGGATGTAAATTCTGACATGTTTCTGGTTGGCTAGCGGTAAGTCACATATGCGGGGCCTGTTTGTATTTATTCGTAATGTGGAAGAACGTAGTTATAGTCATTGGGGTAGGTTTATTGTTTTCTTTCGAGCTTCGATACCTTTTGTAAAGTAACACTTGCTATCGCCATGTGTCCAAATAAAACTAGTATAGACTATTAATAGTGCAGAATATAATGTCAACGGAATAATGCCACACAAGAAACCACAGGGCTTACTTCAATAATGCACCCAGCTAAACCCCGACCCGGGCGTTAATTAGTTACTTGGAGAGTATATGTGACGTCCCAAGATGGAGCGGACGGACGCAGATGGAATAATGGCCCTATTGGGCGAAGGTGAGAACAGTCAACACGCACCGCCTGACGACCACCGTGAACACCTTCTCTATCCCACGTCTCCACGGCAACACGCATACACCAGGGAGCCACTGGATTGCTATAGCCACAGATCGACACGTGACCTGGTAAAGAATCCGGCAAATATATTAATGTATGTCTTCTGAAAAACACCCTTGCTGGTCAACCATTCTTGACTGGTTGAATCTAAATAAATTCCATTCCAGGATGGGAGAATTACTAAATTGGCCTTTGGTTTTTGAAATGAAGTGGCTTATTTATTATTATCACCCCCCCCCCCCCACACACACACACACACCCACCCTCCCAGCCCCCGTTCTTGGTATTATGAATAAATGTGTATAACTGACAGTAAAGAAATTCATTAAGCTAATTAAAATAGGAAGCAAACAAGTTCATAGCCCATCACGATCGTGAATTGTAGATAGGGGCCTACAACACGCAAACTATCTCTTACATGAAAAAATGTCATTACAGAATCCAGCACTGGTACACCACCATCGATCAGCTGTCACATGGTTACATCCCGAAAATGGAGATCTTGTTGCTGTGACGACCCATAGAGCGCCTTGCGACAACAGTCCCATGGGACCCCAAATTATCCCTTGTTACACATTCAACCACAACATTGTTGGCATGGAGACGTGGTTACCAAGGCAAAGGGACGCCGCCTTCGGTTATCTTGCTCACCAAAGGAGCCATCTTCATCAACTTCATCCCAACCAAATGTTGAGCCGCCAAACCCCGTCAACTGGTATGCAGGGAGATCCATTAGGAGGCCAGATCGCCCGCTGTTCTCACGTGGAGACGCACGTGTTTCCAAGTCACCATGGCAACATAGTGGCGCCACAAGTGCATTACTCTGCGCATGCGCGGCTTCCCGAGACACCTCGAAGCGGTATCGTCAGTGATGATCGCAATGAACGCAGCGGCGGTACATTTTTCACTGAAAAGGGATCTGATTGCCACCCAGCTCTGGGCCTACCCCTCCCTGGCGACCGGACCCCCAGCGCTGGGATGGAGGGGGTTCTCCGCTACCACCCCCCACTACCATATTGTGGAGCCCATCAAACGATGTCCAGATCTTCGCACTCCTGCACATCACAAGGGGCGGTAAATAGCGCGTTAGGTAAGCGACTGTATCTACGTTTGCTTGTTTTTGCGATATATTTGTGTGAAAACGGTCATCCATATAAAGCACTCGTTACTAATTTTGTTTTCGAATATTTAACAGCGGTGGATCATCTTTAGATCAGCCTCCCCCCCCCCCCCCACCCCCAACTCCCCCGCCCTTCCTTCCCGCATGGTAAAACAACTACCGCACGGGTAAAGGATGGGCGGTCGGGGGGTTCCAAAACATTCATTCCTTCGCTGTAGGTAGCCCAATTAGTCGGCGGTTTTTCGATTTCAGTGTTTCAGCGTAGGTCTAGACTTCCAGTTGACTAGAATTTTACCACAATAAACGGCTTAGTGATGGCCAATTTCGAAGATGGATCGTACCGCTATTTTACTTCACGATTATTGAAGTATGGTCACATAATTTTCTAATAGCAGTTAACTATATTGATCTAAGCATTTTACGAATTATTTGTTCATTATTAAACCGAACGCACTTAACCGTAATACACCGGTGCGACCAGTTTATTTCAAACTATATTCTTCATGCGAGAAACACTGGTGCATGGACAAAGAATTTTATTTAACTCCCCTCGCACTATACGTAATGCAGGTAATGCTACGATTACAAGTCATATCCGTCCAGATTCTGAAACACCGAATCACCTGGAATACAATCGGCTGATCAAGAATGACGGATCAACAGGCAACGCACCTTCTTTGCAGCAGATGGAAGCCGAAAGAGTTATCAAGCGGGCGAGACGAAATCGAACTTGCTTCACCAGATTTCAAGTAGGCTGTTATAATACAAATCAAATCTCGATCAATCTTGATAAACGAAGCTATTTATTTGGAATTTTACATAATGAACAAAATTGGAGCCGCAAACGTAAGTATTTAAGTTATCTTTTCAAATCATACTTCCCGGCATATATGACTGACTAACGGTTGAGGAGTGGGAACATCGGAAAGGGGAGAGGGGGAGGATAATATACGCAATGTTCTACCATTTCAAAACAATTCCTAAATATTCGGCCTCATTGTCCTTGGGGCAGAAAGTGTGTGGGCAACCTCCAGCTCATCACTCACCAAAACTTATACTTATATTTATCGGGTTTCATGGGCATGTCCAGGAGGTGGGGTGGCACAGGGGGCACGTACCCCTCCCCCCTTTCAGACCTTAGGGCGTATGTGCCCCCTCCCCCTTCAGACCTTAGGGCGTATGTGCCCCCCCCCCCCCCTCCACACCATTTTTCAAATTATGTGCCCCTTGGCTTCTCCTTCTATATTACAATGCATCAAGCTGTTCTTTTTTTACCAACGATTATAAAGCGTGCACTCTCAGGCTTTTCTACACGCATTTTTTGTTGAACAGTTTATTGTGCCCCCCCCCCCCTCTTTCCCCGACACACACACTTTCCAGAATTCCTGCACACGCCCCTAGGTTTAATCCCAATATATTCGGAGGAGGAAATAGTGGAAGTGTAGGCCTTGTTTGGGAGTCAAATGAAGCAGTAATTTAGTCGCTGGCTTCTTAGCATTGCGATAAAAACAAGGCACAACATTTAAGTTTAGTTAACGTTATAAACTCCCCGTTGGATCTGTGTATGGTTTCTGACAGACTGATGGGCTGGAAGCCGTGTTCCTCGATGAGAAGTACCCGGACGTGGTTAAACGCGAAGAGATTGCCACCCACCTCACTCTGAAGGAAGAGACTGTGAGGGTGAGTACCTTAATTACTGGATTCGTGTGCGTAGAAGTTTTGGTCGCGTCTGGGTCGAGTACGCCAAGCTGCCGCATGATTTGTGCCCCGAAACCAGAATCCAAAGTTGGACGAAGAACCGGCATAAATTGGCCAGTGAAAGCCATTAACCCATCTTCCATTGCCACTAAGGTCGTGGGTTTGAATCATGGCAATCTTGGGTTAGGTATGAATTGATCAATATTTGATTAGAACACTACCCATGAATAAAACACCCGACTTGCAAACAACCTGCGAGAACGGTTCTATCCATTGAAGACGATGGCACTCGGAATAGCTTCAACCGGGCTATTGGTATTTTGCGGAACGGAACGGAACGACGCCCTCACCGACACGGAGTACCAGTGACCGGCTAGCTGGCGCACACCCACTCCCTCACCGACACGGAGTACCAGTGACCGGCTAGCTGGCGCACACCCACTCTCTCACCGACACGGAGTACCAGTGACCGGCTCGCTGGCGCACACCCACTCTCTCACCGACACGGAGTACCAGTGACCGGCTAGCTGGCGCACACCCACTCTCTCACCGACACGGAGTACCAGTGACCGGCTAGCTGGCGCACACCCACTCTCTCACCGACACGGAGTACCAGTGACCGGCTAGCTGGCGCACACCCACTCTCTCACCGACACGGAGTACCAGTGACCGGCTAGCTGGCGCACACCCACTCTCTCATCGACACGGAGTACCAGTGACCGGCTCGCTGGCGCACACCCACTCTCTCACCGACACGGAGTACCAGTGACCGGCTCGCTGGCGCACACCCACTCTCTCACCGACACGGAGTACCAGTGACCGGCTAGCTGGCGCACACCCACTCTCTCACCGACACGGAGTACCAGTGACCGGCTAGCTGGCGCACACCCACTCTCTCACCGACACGGAGTACCAGTGACCGGCTAGCTGGCGCACACCCACTCTCTCATCGACACGGAGTACCAGTGACCGGCTAGCTGGCGCACACCCACTCTCTCATCGACACGGAGTACCAGTGACCGGCTCGCTGGCGTACACCCACTCTCTCATCGACACGGAGTACCAGTGACCGGCTCGCTGGCGTACACCCACTCTCTCACCGACACGGAGTACCAGTGACCGGCTCGCTGGCGCACACCCACTCTCTCACCGACACGGAGTACCAGTGACCGGCTAGCTGGCGCACACCCACTCTCTCACCGACACGGAGTACCAGTGACCGGCTAGCTGGCGCACACCCACTCTCTCACCGACACGGAGTACCAGTGACCGGCTCGCTGGCGCACACCCACTCTCTCACCGACACGGAGTACCAGTGACCGGCTAGCTGGCGCACACCCACTCTCTCACCGACACGGAGTACCAGTGACCGGCTAGCTGGCGCACACCCACTCTCTCACCGACACGGAGTACCAGTGACCGGCTAGCTGGCGCACACCCACTCTCTCACCGACACGGAGTACCAGTGACCGGCTAGCTGGCGCACACCCACTCTCTCACCGACACGGAGTACCAGTGACCGGCTCGCTGGCGCACACCCACTCTCTCATCGACACGGAGTACCAGTGACCGGCTAGCTGGCGCACACCCACTCTCTCACCGACACGGAGTACCAGTGACCGGCTAGCTGGCGCACACCCACTCTCTCACCGACACGGAGTACCAGTGACCGGCTAGCTGGCGCACACCCACTCTCTCACCGACACGGAGTACCAGTGACCGGCTAGCTGGCGCACACCCACTCTCTCACCGACACGGAGTACCAGTGACCGGCTCGCTGGCGCACACCCACTCTCTCACCGACACGGAGTACCAGTGACCGGCTAGCTGGCGCACACCCACTCTCTCACCGACACGGAGTACCAGTGACCGGCTAGCTGGCGCACACCCACTCTCTCACCGACACGGAGTACCAGTGACCGGCTAGCTGGCGCACACCCACTCTCTCACCGACACGGAGTACCAGTGACCGGCTAGCTGGCGCACACCCACTCTCTCACCGACACGGAGTACCAGTGACCGGCTAGCTGGCGCACACCCACTCTCTCACCGACACGGAGTACCAGTGACCGGCTAGCTGGCGCACACCCACTCTCTCACCGACACGGAGTACCAGTGACCGGCTAGCTGGCGCACACCCACTCTCTCACCGACACGGAGTACCAGTGACCGGCTAGCTGGCGCACACCCACTCTCTCATCGACACGGAGTACCAGTGACCGGCTCGCTGGCGCACACCCACTCTCTCATCGACACGGAGTACCAGTGACCGGCTAGCTGGCGCACACCCACTCTCTCACCGACACGGAGTACCAGTGACCGGCTAGCTGGCGCACACCCACTCTCTCACCGACACGGAGTACCAGTGACCGGCTAGCTGGCGCACACCCACTCTCTCACCGACACGGAGTACCAGTGACCGGCTAGCTGGCGCACACCCACTCTCTCACCGACACGGAGTACCAGTGACCGGCTAGCTGGCGCACACCCACTCTCTCACCGACACGGAGTACCAGTGACCGGCTAGCTGGCGCACACCCACTCCCTCATCGACACGGAGTACCAGTGACCGGCTAGCTGGCGCACACCCACTCTCTCACCGACACGGAGTACCAGTGACCGGCTAGCTGGCGCACACCCACTCTCTCACCGACACGGAGTACCAGTGACCGGCTAGCTGGCGCACACCCACTCTCTCACCGACACGGAGTACCAGTGACCGGCTCGCTGGCGCACACCCACTCTCTCATCGACACGGAGTACCAGTGACCGGCTCGCTGGCGCACACCCACTCTCTCACCGACACGGAGTACCAGTGACCGGCTAGCTGGCGCACACCCACTCTCTCACCGACACGGAGTACCAGTGACCGGCTCGCTGGCGCACACCCACTCTCTCACCGACACGGAGTACCAGTGACCGGCTCGCTGGCGCACACCCACTCTCTCACCGACACGGAGTACCAGTGACCGGCTAGCTGGCGCACACCCACTCTCTCATCGACACGGAGTACCAGTGACCGGCTCGCTGGCGTACACCCACTCTCTCACCGACACGGAGTACCAGTGACCGGCTAGCTGGCGCACACCCACTCTCTCACCGACACGGAGTACCAGTGACCGGCTCGCTGGCGTACACCCACTCTCTCACCGACACGGAGTACCAGTGACCGGCTAGCTGGCGCACACCCACTCTCTCACCGACACGGAGTACCAGTGACCGGCTCGCTGGCGCACACCCACTCTCTCACCGACACGGAGTACCAGTGACCGGCTCGCTGGCGTACACCCACTCTCTCACCGACACGGAGTACCAGTGACCGGCTAGCTGGCGCACACCCACTCTCTCACCGACACGGAGTACCAGTGACCGGCTCGCTGGCGTACACCCACTCTCTCACCGACACGGAGTACCAGTGACCGGCTAGCTGGCGCACACCCACTCTCTCACCGACACGGAGTACCAGTGACCGGCTCGCTGGCGCACACCCACTCTCTCATCGACACGGAGTACCAGTGACCGGCCCGCTGGCGCACACCCACTCCCTCATCGACACGGAGTACCAGTGACCGGCTAGCTGGCGCACACCCACTCTCTCATCGACACGGAGTACCAGTGACCGGCTAGCTGGCGCACACCCACTCTCTCACCGACACGGAGTACCAGTGACCGGCTAGCTGGCGCACACCCACTCTCTCACCGACACGGAGTACCAGTGACCGGCTAGCTGGCGTACACCCACTCTCTCACCGACACGGAGTACCAGTGACCGGCTAGCTGGCGCACACCCACTCTCTCATCGACACGGAGTACCAGTGACCGGCTCGCTGGCGTACACCCACTCTCTCACCGACACGGAGTACCAGTGACCGGCTCGCTGGCGTACACCCACTCTCTCACCGACACGGAGTACCAGTGACCGGCTAGCTGGCGCACACCCACTCTCTCACCGACACGGAGTACCAGTGACCGGCTAGCTGGCGCACACCCACTCTCTCATCGACACGGAGTACCAGTGACCGGCTAGCTGGCGCACACCCACTCTCTCACCGACACGGAGTACCAGTGACCGGCTAGCTGGCGCACACCCACTCTCTCACCGACACGGAGTACCAGTGACCGGCTCGCTGGCGCACACCCACTCTCTCACCGACACGGAGTACCAGTGACCGGCTAGCTGGCGCACACCCACTCTCTCACCGACACGGAGTACCAGTGACCGGCTAGCTGGCGCACACCCACTCTCTCATCGACACGGAGTACCAGTGACCGGCTCGCTGGCGCACACCCACTCTCTCATCGACACGGAGTACCAGTGACCGGCTCGCTGGCGCACACCCACTCTCTCACCGACACGGAGTACCAGTGACCGGCTAGCTGGCGCACACCCACTCTCTCACCGACACGGAGTACCAGTGACCGGCTAGCTGGCGCACACCCACTCTCTCATCGACACGGAGTACCAGTGACCGGCTAGCTGGCGCACACCCACTCCCTCACCGACACGGAGTACCAGTGACCGGCTAGCTGGCGCACACCCACTCTCTCACCGACACGGAGTACCAGTGACCGGCTAGCTGGCGCACACCCACTCTCTCATCGACACGGAGTACCAGTGACCGGCTCGCTGGCGCACACCCACTCTCTCACCGACACGGAGTACCAGTGACCGGCTAGCTGGCGCACACCCACTCTCTCACCGACACGGAGTACCAGTGACCGGCTAGCTGGCGCACACCCACTCTCTCATCGACACGGAGTACCAGTGACCGGCTAGCTGGCGCACACCCACTCTCTCATCGACACGGAGTACCAGTGACCGGCTCGCTGGCGCACACCCACTCTCTCACCGACACGGAGTACCAGTGACCGGCTAGCTGGCGTACACCCACTCTCTCACCGACACGGAGTACCAGTGACCGGCTAGCTGGCGCACACCCACTCTCTCATCGACACGGAGTACCAGTGACCGGCTAGCTGGCGCACACCCACTCTCTCACCGACACGGAGTACCAGTGACCGGCTAGCTGGCGCACACCCACTCCCTCATCGACACGGAGTACCAGTGACCGGCTAGCTGGCGTACACCCACTCTCTCACCGACACGGAGTACCAGTGACCGGCTAGCTGGCGCACACCCACTCTCTCATCGACACGGAGTACCAGTGACCGGCTCGCTGGCGCACACCCACTCTCTCACCGACACGGAGTACCAGTGACCGGCTAGCTGGCGTACACCCACTCTCTCACCGACACGGAGTACCAGTGACCGGCTAGCTGGCGCACACCCACTCTCTCATCGACACGGAGTACCAGTGACCGGCTAGCTGGCGCACACCCACTCCCTCATCGACACGGAGTACCAGTGACCGGCTAGCTGGCGTACACCCACTCTCTCACCGACACGGAGTACCAGTGACCGGCTAGCTGGCGCACACCCACTCTCTCATCGACACGGAGTACCAGTGACCGGCTCGCTGGCGCACACCCACTCTCTCATCGACACGGAGTACCAGTGACCGGCTAGCTGGCGCACACCCACTCTCTCACCGACACGGAGTACCAGTGACCGGCTAGCTGGCGCACACCCACTCTCTCATCGACACGGAGTACCAGTGACCGGCTAGCTGGCGCACACCCACTCCCTCATCGACACGGAGTACCAGTGACCGGCTAGCTGGCGTACACCCACTCTCTCACCGACACGGAGTACCAGTGACCGGCTAGCTGGCGCACACCCACTCTCTCATCGACACGGAGTACCAGTGACCGGCTCGCTGGCGCACACCCACTCTCTCACCGACACGGAGTACCAGTGACCGGCTAGCTGGCGCACACCCACTCTCTCATCGACACGGAGTACCAGTGACCGGCTAGCTGGCGCACACCCACTCCCTCATCGACACGGAGTACCAGTGACCGGCTAGCTGGCGTACACCCACTCTCTCACCGACACGGAGTACCAGTGACCGGCTAGCTGGCGCACACCCACTCTCTCATCGACACGGAGTACCAGTGACCGGCTCGCTGGCGCACACCCACTCTCTCACCGACACGGAGTACCAGTGACCGGCTAGCTGGCGCACACCCACTCTCTCACCGACACGGAGTACCAGTGACCGGCTCGCTGGCGCACACCCACTCTCTCACCGACACGGAGTACCAGTGACCGGCTAGCTGGCGTACACCCACTCTCTCACCGACACGGAGTACCAGTGACCGGCTAGCTGGCGCACACCCACTCTCTCATCGACACGGAGTACCAGTGACCGGCTAGCTGGCGCACACCCACTCCCTCATCGACACGGAGTACCAGTGACCGGCTAGCTGGCGTACACCCACTCTCTCACCGACACGGAGTACCAGTGACCGGCTAGCTGGCGCACACCCACTCTCTCATCGACACGGAGTACCAGTGACCGGCTAGCTGGCGCACACCCACTCTCTCACCGACACGGAGTACCAGTGACCGGCTCGCTGGCGCACACCCACTCTCTCATCGACACGGAGTACCAGTGACCGGCTCGCTGGCGCACACCCACTCTCTCACCGACACGGAGTACCAGTGACCGGCTAGCTGGCGCACACCCACTCTCTCACCGACACGGAGTACCAGTGACCGGCTAGCTGGCGCACACCCACTCTCTCACCGACACGGAGTACCAGTGACCGGCTCGCTGGCGCACACCCACTCTCTCATCGACACGGAGTACCAGTGACCGGCTCGCTGGCGCACACCCACTCTCTCACCGACACGGAGTACCAGTGACCGGCTCGCTGGCGCACACCCACTCTCTCATCGACACGGAGTACCAGTGACCGGCTAGCTGGCGCACACCCACTCCCTCATCGACACGGAGTACCAGTGACCGGCTAGCTGGCGTACACCCACTCTCTCACCGACACGGAGTACCAGTGACCGGCTAGCTGGCGCACACCCACTCTCTCATCGACACGGAGTACCAGTGACCGGCTCGCTGGCGCACACCCACTCTCTCACCGACACGGAGTACCAGTGACCGGCTAGCTGGCGTACACCCACTCTCTCACCGACACGGAGTACCAGTGACCGGCTAGCTGGCGCACACCCACTCTCTCATCGACACGGAGTACCAGTGACCGGCTAGCTGGCGCACACCCACTCTCTCACCGACACGGAGTACCAGTGACCGGCTAGCTGGCGCACACCCACTCTCTCACCGACACGGAGTACCAGTGACCGGCTAGCTGGCGTACACCCACTCTCTCACCGACACGGAGTACCAGTGACCGGCTAGCTGGCGCACACCCACTCTCTCATCGACACGGAGTACCAGTGACCGGCTAGCTGGCGCACACCCACTCCCTCATCGACACGGAGTACCAGTGACCGGCTAGCTGGCGTACACCCACTCTCTCACCGACACGGAGTACCAGTGACCGGCTAGCTGGCGCACACCCACTCTCTCATCGACACGGAGTACCAGTGACCGGCTAGCTGGCGCACACCCACTCTCTCATCGACACGGAGTACCAGTGACCGGCTAGCTGGCGCACACCCACTCTCTCACCGACACGGAGTACCAGTGACCGGCTAGCTGGCGCACACCCACTCTCTCACCGACACGGTAGTACCAGTGACCGGCTAGCTGGCGTACACCCACTCTCTCACCGACACGGAGTACCAGTGACCGGCTAGCTGGCGCACACCCACTCTCTCATCGACACGGAGTACCAGTGACCGGCTAGCTGGCGCACACCCACTCTCCCTCATCGACACGGAGTACCAGTGACCGGCTAGCTGGCGCACACCCACTCTCTCACCGACACGGAGTACCAGTGACCGGCTAGCTGGCGCACACCCACTCTCTCATCGACACGGAGTACCAGTGACCGGCTAGCTGGCGCACACCCACTCCCTCATCGACACGGAGTACCAGTGACCGGCTAGCTGGCGTACACCCACTCTCTCACCGACACGGAGTACCAGTGACCGGCTAGCTGGCGCACACCCACTCTCTCATCGACACGGAGTACCAGTGACCGGCTCGCTGGCGCACACCCACTCTCTCACCGACACGGAGTACCAGTGACCGGCTAGCTGGCGTACACCCACTCTCTCACCGACACGGAGTACCAGTGACCGGCTAGCTGGCGCACACCCACTCTCTCATCGACACGGAGTACCAGTGACCGGCTAGCTGGCGCACACCCACTCCCTCATCGACACGGAGTACCAGTGACCGGCTAGCTGGCGTACACCCACTCTCTCACCGACACGGAGTACCAGTGACCGGCTAGCTGGCGCACACCCACTCTCTCATCGACACGGAGTACCAGTGACCGGCTAGCTGGCGCACACCCACTCTCTCCCCACCGACACGGAGTACCAGTGACCGGCTCGCTGGCGCACACCCACTCTCTCATCGACACGGAGTACCAGTGACCGGCTAGCTGGCGCACACCCACTCTCTCACCGACACGGAGTACCAGTGACCGGCTAGCTGGCGCACACCCACTCTCTCACCGACACGGAGTACCAGTGACCGGCTCGCTGGCGCACACCCACTCTCTCATCGACACGGAGTACCAGTGACCGGCTCGCTGGCGCACACCCACTCTCTCACCGACACGGAGTACCAGTGACCGGCTCGCTGGCGCACACCCACTCTCTCATCGACACGGAGTACCAGTGACCGGCTCGCTGGCGCACACCCACTCTCTCACCGACACGGAGTACCAGTGACCGGCTAGCTGGCGCACACCCACTCTCTCACCGACACGGAGTACCAGTGACCGGCTAGCTGGCGCACACCCACTCTCTCATCGACACGGAGTACCAGTGACCGGCTAGCTGGCGCACACCCACTCTCTCATCGACACGGAGTACCAGTGACCGGCTCGCTGGCGCACACCCACTCTCTCACCGACACGGAGTACCAGTGACCGGCTCGCTGGCGCACACCCACTCTCTCACCGACACGGAGTACCAGTGACCGGCTCGCTGGCGCACACCCACTCTCTCATCGACACGGAGTACCAGTGACCGGCTAGCTGGCGCACACCCACTCTCTCACCGACACGGAGTACCAGTGACCGGCCCGCTGGCGCACACCCACTCTCTCACCGACACGGAGTACCAGTGACCGGCTCGCTGGCGCACACCCACTCTCTCACCGACACGGAGTACCAGTGACCGGCTCGCTGGCGCACACCCACTCTCTCATCGACACGGAGTACCAGTGACCGGCTCGCTGGCGCACACCCACTCTCTCACCGACACGGAGTACCAGTGACCGGCTAGCTGGCGCACACCCACTCTCTCATCGACACGGAGTACCAGTGACCGGCTAGCTGGCGCACACCCACTCTCTCATCGACACGGAGTACCAGTGACCGGCTAGCTGGCGCACACCCACTCCCTCATCGACACGGAGTACCAGTGACCGGCTAGCTGGCGCACACCCACTCTCTCACCGACACGGAGTACCAGTGACCGGCTCGCTGGCGCACACCCACTCTCTCACCGACACGGAGTACCAGTGACCGGCTAGCTGGCGCACACCCACTCTCTCACCGACACGGAGTACCAGTGACCGGCTCGCTGGCGCACACCCACTCTCTCACCGACACGGAGTACCAGTGACCGGCTCGCTGGCGCACACCCACTCTCTCACCGACACGGAGTACCAGTGACCGGCTAGCTGGCGCACACCCACTCCCTCATCGACACGGAGTACCAGTGACCGGCTAGCTGGCGCACACCCACTCTCTCACCGACACGGAGTACCAGTGACCGGCTAGCTGGCGCACACCCACTCTCTCATCGACACGGAGTACCAGTGACCGGCTAGCTGGCGCACACCCACTCTCTCATCGACACGGAGTACCAGTGACCGGCTCGCTGGCGCACACCCACTCTCTCACCGACACGGAGTACCAGTGACCGGCTAGCTGGCGCACACCCACTCTCTCACCGACACGGAGTACCAGTGACCGGCTCGCTGGCGCACACCCACTCTCTCATCGACACGGAGTACCAGTGACCGGCTAGCTGGCGCACACCCACTCTCTCACCGACACGGAGTACCAGTGACCGGCTAGCTGGCGCACACCCACTCTCTCATCGACACGGAGTACCAGTGACCGGCTCGCTGGCGCACACCCACTCTCTCACCGACACGGAGTACCAGTGACCGGCTAGCTGGCGCACACCCACTCTCTCATCGACACGGAGTACCAGTGACCGGCTAGCTGGCGTACACCCACTCTCTCACCGACACGGAGTACCAGTGACCGGCTCGCTGGCGCACACCCACTCCCTCATCGACACGGAGTACCAGTGACCGGCTAGCTGGCGCACACCCACTCTCTCACCGACACGGAGTACCAGTGACCGGCTAGCTGGCGCACACCCACTCTCTCATCGACACGGAGTACCAGTGACCGGCTAGCTGGCGCACACCCACTCTCTCACCGACACGGAGTACCAGTGACCGGCTCGCTGGCGTACACCCACTCTCTCATCGACACGGAGTACCAGTGACCGGCTAGCTGGCGCACACCCACTCTCTCACCGACACGGAGTACCAGTGACCGGCTAGCTGGCGCACACCCACTCTCTCACCGACACGGAGTACCAGTGACCGGCTCGCTGGCGCACACCCACTCTCTCACCGACACGGAGTACCAGTGACCGGCTAGCTGGCGCACACCCACTCTCTCACCGACACGGAGTACCAGTGACCGGCTAGCTGGCGCACACCCACTCTCTCACCGACACGGAGTACCAGTGACCGGCTCGCTGGCGCACACCCACTCTCTCATCGACACGGAGTACCAGTGACCGGCTAGCTGGCGCACACCCACTCTCTCACCGACACGGAGTACCAGTGACCGGCTAGCTGGCGCACACCCACTCTCTCACCGACACGGAGTACCAGTGACCGGCTCGCTGGCGCACACCCACTCTCTCACCGACACGGAGTACCAGTGACCGGCTAGCTGGCGCACACCCACTCTCTCACCGACACGGAGTACCAGTGACCGGCTAGCTGGCGCACACCCACTCTCTCACCGACACGGAGTACCAGTGACCGGCTAGCTGGCGCACACCCACTCTCTCATCGACACGGAGTACCAGTGACCGGCTAGCTGGCGCACACCCACTCTCTCACCGACACGGAGTACCAGTGACCGGCTAGCTGGCGCACACCCACTCTCTCATCGACACGGAGTACCAGTGACCGGCTAGCTGGCGCACACCCACTCTCTCACCGACACGGAGTACCAGTGACCGGCTCGCTGGCGCACACCCACTCTCTCATCGACACGGAGTACCAGTGACCGGCTAGCTGGCGCACACCCACTCTCTCACCGACACGGAGTACCAGTGACCGGCTAGCTGGCGCACACCCACTCTCTCACCGACACGGAGTACCAGTGACCGGCTCGCTGGCGCACACCCACTCTCTCACCGACACGGAGTACCAGTGACCGGCTAGCTGGCGCACACCCACTCTCTCACCGACACGGAGTACCAGTGACCGGCTAGCTGGCGCACACCCACTCTCTCACCGACACGGAGTACCAGTGACCGGCTAGCTGGCGCACACCCACTCTCTCACCGACACGGAGTACCAGTGACCGGCTAGCTGGCGCACACCCACTCTCTCACCGACACGGAGTACCAGTGACCGGCTCGCTGGCGCACACCCACTCTCTCACCGACACGGAGTACCAGTGACCGGCTAGCTGGCGCACACCCACTCTCTCACCGACACGGAGTACCAGTGACCGGCTAGCTGGCGCACACCCACTCTCTCACCGACACGGAGTACCAGTGACCGGCTAGCTGGCGCACACCCACTCTCTCACCGACACGGAGTACCAGTGACCGGCTAGCTGGCGCACACCCACTCTCTCACCGACACGGAGTACCAGTGACCGGCTCGCTGGCGTACACCCACTCTCTCACCGACACGGAGTACCAGTGACCGGCTAGCTGGCGCACACCCACTCTCTCACCGACACGGAGTACCAGTGACCGGCTCGCTGGCGTACACCCACTCTCTCACCGACACGGAGTACCAGTGACCGGCTAGCTGGCGCACACCCACTCTCTCACCGACACGGAGTACCAGTGACCGGCTAGCTGGCGCACACCCACTCTCTCACCGACACGGAGTACCAGTGACCGGCTCGCTGGCGTACACCCACTCTCTCACCGACACGGAGTACCAGTGACCGGCTAGCTGGCGCACACCCACTCTCTCACCGACACGGAGTACCAGTGACCGGCTCGCTGGCGCACACCCACTCTCTCACCGACACGGAGTACCAGTGACCGGCTCGCTGGCGTACACCCACTCTCTCACCGACACGGAGTACCAGTGACCGGCTCGCTGGCGCACACCCACTCTCTCACCGACACGGAGTACCAGTGACCGGCTCGCTGGCGCACACCCACTCTCTCACCGACACGGAGTACCAGTGACCGGCTAGCTGGCGCACACCCACTCCCTCACCGACACGGAGTACCAGTGACCGGCTCGCTGGCGTACACCCACTCTCTCACCGACACGGAGTACCAGTGACCGGCTAGCTGGCGCACACCCACTCCCTCATCGACACGGAGTACCAGTGACCGGCTCGCTGGCGCACACCCACTCTCTCACCGACACGGAGTACCAGTGACCGGCTAGCTGGCGCACACCCACTCTCTCACCGACACGGAGTACCAGTGACCGGCTCGCTGGCGCACACCCACTCTCTCACCGACACGGAGTACCAGTGACCGGCTCGCTGGCGTACACCCACTCTCTCACCGACACGGAGTACCAGTGACCGGCTCGCTGGCGCACACCCACTCTCTCACCGACACGGAGTACCAGTGACCGGCTCGCTGGCGCACACCCACTCTCTCACCGACACGGAGTACCAGTGACCGGCTAGCTGGCGCACACCCACTCCCTCACCGACACGGAGTACCAGTGACCGGCTCGCTGGCGTACACCCACTCTCTCACCGACACGGAGTACCAGTGACCGGCTAGCTGGCGCACACCCACTCCCTCATCGACACGGAGTACCAGTGACCGGCTCGCTGGCGCACACCCACTCTCTCACCGACACGGAGTACCAGTGACCGGCTAGCTGGCGCACACCCACTCTCTCACCGACACGGAGTACCAGTGACCGGCTAGCTGGCGTACACCCACTCTCTCACCGACACGGAGTACCAGTGACCGGCTAGCTGGCGCACACCCACTCTCTCACCGACACGGAGTACCAGTGACCGGCTCGCTGGCGCACACCCACTCTCTCACCGACACGGAGTACCAGTGACCGGCTCGCTGGCGCACACCCACTCTCTCACCGACACGGAGTACCAGTGACCGGCTCGCTGGCGCACACCCACTCTCTCACCGACACGGAGTACCAGTGACCGGCTCGCTGGCGCACACCCCTTCCTTCCCGCACGCTCGGTTCCGTTCCGTTCCGTTCCGCTACATAGGCCTACTTACATTAACACAGGATTGATCAGAAAGGCTTACATTGTCAAAAATGCGCATAAGTAGTATTAATCTACTTGAATCCCGTTGATAAGTTAGAGTAAAATATACTTTGACCAAATTTTAATTTTATTATAAATTCATGGTAAAGTGACCAACCTCGCGGCGTCGTTCCGTTCCGTTCCGCAAAATATCAATGGCCTTCAACCCGAATTAAAAGTACCCGTTCAATGGTTTGCTCAGATACTATAACACGAACAAAGTTTTGTCCTTTGATTCAGGTGTGGTTTAAGAACAGACGCGCCAAGTCCAAGAGACAGCCGAGGACAGATCCACCCCGGGACGTTTCCTCTTCCGGTGTTTAGGACACGCCTTCCCCATCGCTTCCGGTTGCTGGCGCATGCTGGCGCATGTCCAAGAAGACCGTGAGCAGCGGGGCGGCTGCTGCCACCCAGCGTGGGAGTGAAGAGTCCCGTTGCTATCGGGATCACATACAGCTATATGGACCTCCCAGTGTCTGGACCGGTGACCCCCTTAATTGGAGCACAAGACGCGATCCCAATGCGGTCAGTGTCCGTCTCGCAAGTTGCCATGTGATTACACGATATTTTAAAGGGTCGTCGTCCCTTTCATCACAACGGAAGTCGATATCTCGGCAGGTGGCGCTGTGGAGACTCGGCCGTCATTATGAAACGTTGAATTTTTGTTTAGGTAATTGACAATCTCTGCCTTTGTCTGAAGATTCTGTCTCACGCCAGAAGGGGCCTATGACAAGCATGTGTATCATGTTCCTTCGATTTATGACATTTTTCGCTGAATTTAGGACTTGCAAAACAATTAAATGACAGATAGCTTTGCAAGTGATCTACTTCAAAATGTCGGAAGAGCAGCCTGCTTAAAAGATACATAATTTGGGTCCTTATTTCTCGACGGTATACTCGCATTCGCTTGCTTGATATTGAAACCGGAGTAAAGCCATTCACCCTGCCACATTATGACAGGTATACGTTCTTCCATGCGAGAAAATGCATAAGGCATTTCTTTTTGCGCGAGATGGGTTTATCTCACCACATATTTCCTACCCGGCCATTCCGTAAAACGTGGGTTATGGCAGACTTTTGCTGACATAAGCCAGGGTCGAATTCAGGAATTTAAAATAGGGGGGAGGGGAAGGGGACCATTGGAACTTGCGACCTGGGGGAGGAGGAGGGGGGGGGGGGTCTGAACAAAATTAACCATGGGATCCACCAATTTTTTCTCACAAATAAGGGGGGGGGCGCCCTTGCATAAGCCCATCTCGCACTCCAGCTAACGCCATATGCATATCGTACAGACAATTGAAGCCATTATTCTGGCCGATGTCCATGTCGGGAATTTTTCGTAATTTTTTAATGGCTTTGCTTCAATGTTCGAACCGAATATGATGGATAGTATGTAACCATAGCTATACTTCATACATAAATCACCAATGCCAAACGATGTCCTTTAATTGTTTGTAACCATACATATATTCTATCTTGCTATAGCAAATTCAACCGTATTTATCCTGCCATAGATAACGGCTATCACCCGTCAGCGCAGCCAACCGAACGTTGTATGGTCGAAAGAAATCCCGCAGCAAATGGCCTGTTTCCGGAAGCATGGCCTCCGTTTTGTGGCCCACTTGGCGCGCGTGAATCGAATCAATGCGATGTCTCACATTGGCCGTCATTGGTTCTGAAAAATATTAATCAGGGAATACATAAATTACACATCATAAGGACACTTTTATGTCGTTCACTGTTATATGTATCTCACTAACGGATACATATTCGAGTTCATTCGATGTGTAAGAAACGAAAAAAACAAATGTATTTTGATAACGCAGCACATATTAAGATGACATTCCACTATATATATATTTTTAAGCGATTCTATTTTTTTAATAAATGCGTAATACATTTGTAATAACTTAACGATAGAACCATTGCCGGAATTACTCAACTAGTATATTTGTAATTGGGTAAGGGACGCGAGTTGTTGTTTTACACGACTCAGTCACTTTTCAATAAAGGTACCGTTCAAACATATTATACATACAACTGAATCTTTTGAGCCAATTGGATAGTTAACTGAAGAATCTTAATGTTACTTCGTCATCCACAAAAATACCATTGATGCAAAAAGGAAATTAAATAAAGCTTGTTTCTCACCCATATTAAGAAACTTGATGATTTTTTCCACGTGAGCACTCCGTGCTGTCATATAATCCTCAAATCGGATAATTAGGAACGAGGACAGCGGGAAAACTTCGAGCCAGTGGTTCAAGAAAGCCCAGTACAGACCCGACACAATCAAACTCCCTTCGTTGAATAATGTCTCCTAAAATATATTATGTTCCACAATTAAAGCAGAATCATGATTCATTGTAAATTGTAAAAGGTTAGTTATTAAAAGCAGGATTAAGTGCCACCACTATAACATTCGTTGTTTTTGAATTTTAATTAAGATTGCATCTGATGAGTCATAATGGAAGGCTTTTGACGATATGCTTTCCTTGTTAAACAAAAGTAAGAATCCTGATTAATTCTTGAAATTAATAATGTTGATACAAATCTGGATTCTATACGATACTAGATGGTACAATTGGGTCGCATCTGAAACTCGATAAATATGCTCGGGCAATTACAGCAATTATGAAAAACATGGTTCGAAAAACTTGGCTTTCCCTAATCTCCGACCAAGTCTAGTTAGCTTTAATTCAGGCCCATAATTAAAGTATTAAAGTTTAAAAGCCACATGTTGTGTATAAATGGTTTTACGTGTTGAAAGAGCAACGTGTCCTTGCCTTTGGGTAGATGCAGGGACGAAGACCGTTCTTCCTAAAGCAGTCCTTCATTTGACCCACGGCCTTGGTTACGCGGATGTGGAAATCCTTGGCCGATACGTTCACTTGATGCTGGTCATTGTAGCGGAATCGATACAGGGAATAAGTTCTGCGAAAAGGTCCAAAGTAGATACATTAATGTAACATATTGCGTTACAGGCGCCCATATTATCTACAAGAAAACGTGTTAAGATGGACGTAAATAGTAGCGAACATAATACGATTGCGGACATTTAAACACAACATGGCAGTGGCAGGATATGGTTTACTCTTTGCCATCTGTAACAGCTCATGCAAAACACTAAAAAATCGCATCATAAAAAATAAACCCATCTTGTTTTTTGTTTCTCTGAAATGGTTTCACTGGTGAGATCATAAGTTTTTTATTTGATAATGATATTAATTATTATTATTTTATCGGCATCGCCCTGGGTAATTTTTTTTCAACCGTTTAATGAAAAAGTAATTTGTTTTATACAATATATACGACAGCATTGTCTACCCCGTGACCCCCCCCCCCACCCCCCACGACGCACGACCCCCCGCCCTGCGCCCGCCCCACGCCCCCGCTCACCCCGCTCGCGCCCCACTGGCGCCCCGCTCCTACCCTTAGGCCTCCCATAACCAGTATGCAAGTTGTTATGAAACACATTGGAAGGTGTAATATTTTTGCACTAATTGACATGATCTAGATACCTGTCGGCTGGCTCCCGCAGGATGACGATGAACTTGGCCCCCGGGCGGAGGCTGTGGAGGTGGTGGGCGGTGGTGTACCATGGCGATACCCGTCCCTCGTTGCCAGCCATGGAAGACCAACCCGACAAGTCACTCAGAGCGCTCGGACTGAAGTCCCCTGAAAACACATAGTCACAATTAAGGGCCTCATTAGGACGGTAATATTAACTATCTGCGAAGAGAGACATCGTCCCTGCATGTTCGTGGGCTCAGTTAAGCCCTATATACAAAAGTGGCTAAAACACAAATTTTGTGACGCTGTAGCCTGTGTATTCGGCCTATATGTCATTTTGCGACAATGGAAGATAACGGAAAGGGGAATCTATATGTCAAAACATGGGATTTTTATCCTGCACAAACATATACAGTATTCAACTTTACAGTTAAGCGGACATTTACACAGGTGGGATTCGAGCTACGCACGTGAGTGATCTGGGAATGAGGCAAATAATTTTTCGCGAACTGGGAATGGGGTATGAGCCGACCGTCGTGATCAAAAATTTTCATTAATCGTAAACTAGGAATTTTAACATTAAATAACCGTGAATCGGGAAATCGCTGATGTATATCATGTATCCGCCCTTCTTATGTATGCTGGGAGACACACACACACAATAGCCGTACGCCCTACCAAGGAGGCCACGAGTTGACTGTATTATATAGGACTCACCGACTACACCGGAATGGTACCCTGTAAGTGATGGTTGGTATGACAATCTCATCGCAGCCCTATCGAAAAGATCCAGATATTCAGCGAATTCCACCTTAGGAACTGGAAATATATGGGCAAAACTTAATACGATAGCACCCCATATCTAGCGCGGTCGGCACAGAGTTGGTATGGCATCAAGGCATGGGAGCGGGGTTGGTTGATGGTATATGCAGGACGCTTTAAGCACTTTTGGTTATATCGAGTCAATGGGAGAAGGAAGGGAGAGTGGAGCCATGTCCCCGGGGGTAACCCCCTACTCTAGGACATGGGATCTTTATCCTGCGACCACACAGACAGGACCACAGCGGGGTGCGAACCATCGATCCACGTGCCGTTAGGCTCTCAGGTGGCCGGAGCACCAAAGGCGAGCGCACTAACCCACTGAGCTATCGAGCCGCCCCGCATGGGAACGGGGCCAGCATGGCGCGACACGGCGGAGGGTGCGAGGCGGAAAAATTAATAATTCATATTATAATAGAAGTTCATTATATATATATCAAAGAATAGGGTATTAAGGCCCAGAGAGAACACAGCGCAAGGTAAACTGTGGTCATTCTAAAACTATGAAGTAGCCAGCAGAACATAAACACTTGACTAAAGAACCTCGACTAAAGAGACACACTATCTGCACCACATTGTGGTCACAGCGATGAAATACACCATTCCATTTACCGCTGGCGACATCTAGCAGTCCAAATGAACACTGCGGTCTCGGGTTAAAGAACTCGATTTCCGCTGTGGAGGAATCAGGCTCTCGTTTTCAATCCATTGATCACTGGTAGGCTGGCAGCCGTCTATGACCCTATATATACAAATATATTGTATATATAGGGTCATAGGCGGCTGCCAGCCTACGAGTGATCAATGGATCTAAGCGCTCATGCGTATTTTTGAGTCATCAGGGGTAAGTTACCAAATTACCCACCAGAAAATAACACACCATCTCATGCAACAAACGAAGGGCTCACCAGGTCTATGCCTCGCTAATCCTTTTTCCGAGGCCTCAAAGCATTGGGTTGCAGAAAAATGTGTTTCCATCTAGATTTCTAAGAGAAAGGGAAACCCATTCATGTGGGCGACTTAGCGCGCTGACTATAATGATTATTTAATTATAGTCGATTGTGTATAGGGTATTGTGTAGGGGGGGGGGGGGCTGGACGCCCAGTAATGCATCAGATTTTTCATGTGAAAAACTTCGGGCTTTTCTGTTGAACTCTCCTTAACTTGGGCAATGTATTACGTACCCCCGGCCCCGCCCCCCGCCGTCGAGCTACAGATGGCCAGAACTCTAGTTCGAATATATAGTAGCGCTTTTCCGGTGCTACTATTCCACCAGAGCACATGCTCTGAGTTTCATCGATGTGTGTCGTGGATGTTCGCCGTGTTGGATTTAATCATTTAAACTTACCCGTACATAGGAAGAGACCCAACAAGGGTACTACACTATAACATCAGAAATGTTGTTTTATGTTCTTGTGCGAATAAAAAGCTAAACTTGGCCTTTCGCGATGATGCGAAGGGGTTGGATGAAACGTGCCCCAGGGCTGTTGATGTGCAGCTAAGTTTACTCGCCCTCTGGGCCAGGGATGGTGTATTATGAAGTCATACCTGATGTTCGATTGCAGTTCTTGGTCTTATAGGGCGCTCCAGTGCGGACCCTGTTCCAGTAGCTGGGCTCCTTGAGACCGGGTCGATACATGTCCTGTAGCTGCATGAGTGCCACGAACAGGTCTGCCAGGACGACAGAGAGGTTAGCGAATAATTTCATTAAGGTTATTGCTAGAATTGGCCCTGCTCCATGACATCCTTTTTAGAAAATGTTTAAAAAAACATTTCAATGATATTACATCCATCGTGAAACAAAAGTTGTGCGGCTCCGAATCGCTGCTCATTTAAAGCTTGCTTTATTATAATTACATTTGTGGTGTATTGCTAATTTTGAACGTCGATTTTGCGAACCCAAAACAATCCAACTTGAGGAATTTGCATTTTAGTGCACCCGTTGCAACGATCACCTCGGAATGTAACTTTGAACAAACCCACGTCTTGGTCTGTTGGCTTATTTAACTTAGCTAGGGAGGAGTGAAGGGAGAAGAGGAACCCCTCCAATAACGTTGAATATATATCACGTGTGATGTGCAAGGGTAGCGCGTACCAGTTGTGCCCGACTTGGCCACTCCTAACACGAAGAAGTAGGGAAAACACCTCAGTCGTTTTGAGGTTCCGGCTGCGGACAACCATCTTTCTAGCTGCCGAAAGTAGTGTTTTAGGTTTTTATTCTCCGCGCATGCGTACTTGTCGAATTTGTTGTACCATGTGTCTTTATATGTGAAGGCGGGCGGAAGATCCTCGACCCAACATGGATTTTTGAAGTTCGGCAGCAACGGAGGCAAACTCTGAGGGAAAGGAAAAACAATTTCTCAATGGTATGATGCTCCGGATTAGCTAACATGGCTGAAATTGTAGCAGGGTTAAGGAATTCCCCTGTTTGTCTATAATCAGTGATTATAGATCACCGCTTCTAGATTTCCTTTATTTTTCGTTTTGATTCATCTGTTACCCTATCAGTACCACATATGTTATTCCGAGTTGATATATTTACCACTTTTGATTCATTCAGCAACAATGAGCTCACTCGTGGAACAGTGATTTGGATTAGACAGGCCGCACATCAAGGTTGAGTGTATATGGTCGCAAATTGCAACGTAATCCAAATCTAAGATTTAACGTTCATGCGTTTATTTTTTTGTTTATTTTATTGCCCACACTGGATCACATCCTATGTGAAGTCATTAATTGCCAAACGCAGTGACCACAGCCAACAAAGTAAACAGAACCATGAAAACTTACGACTTGTCCTCGCTGCAGCATGTCTTGTGTGACGTCCAAGGAGAAAGTGCCTCTGTTGGCAGCACGGAAGCTGGGCGTATCGTTACCATAACGACGGCGTCGGCCTTCCGCCGAGAGACCGGTGACGATGGTGGCGGAGGAGTGTTGTCGGACCGTTTTGGTCAGTGACAGTGATACAAGCACCGCTGCGCCAAGCAGCGCAGACACTAACGCCATCTTCAGGCATCTCCATTTGGCCATGACAACTTGCGACGTCACAGCTCTTGCACCATAATAGGGGCCTGGATGGGGGACTCCAGTGTCCAGTGTCGATTTTTCAAATTCCTCAATGTCCAATGTCGATTTTTTACGACGTTCAGTGCCGTTTTTTTTTCTCCAAAATCTGTGTCGATGTCTCTTTCTCAGATCCTCAGCGTCGGAATTTGGGGGCCAGAGTCAAATGTCGATTTTTCAAATATTCCAGTGTCGCGCGTCGCCATTTACCCCCTTGACTTTCAGACCCCGTCTAATATTCCTCAAGCTGGTGCACCGCCGAGAACGGTGATGAGCTCCAACATGTACGTTGAAGTCACCAGATCTCAATAACAGACTATTCGCTGTTGTACACGTTTTACACGTGTAGGCCTACCTCATTCACTGATACGTGTATATGTCCGCCAGTTGCATTGAGGATTGACAAAACTGTAACTTTCTGCAGTGATGGCTGTCCATACTTCGCGGCGGATCAGTGTAAACAGTGAGGAATGTTGCAGCTGTTGTCCGCTGAGCGTGGCCAGTATATTACGGAAAATTGAAGTTCAACTTCCCTTCATGCTGGTAATGATTGTGTTGTTCAAGTTCTGCTTGTGTCAGCGGATCTAAGCACTTATGCACTTACATATGCAACGATGCATGCATGGTAATACAACGGTGCGGGTCATATTTGTGTGTGATGCACTTCTGCACACACTTCTTGTGTCCATTTGCGCCGGTGTTAATGAATCAGCGTTGATTTCTCTTTCCTTCTTTGGTGGTGGAGACCGTAGAGACCGTGGAGCCGTGATATTTCATTTGTACCACGATGGGTTGAAGTGTTCACAACACCCTATGACACGCTGTAGACCTCATAACTGTACATAATTATTTCCAAAAATAAATGTTAACATGTAACTCTTATTTGTTATGGATTTCATTTTAAAATCTGGCTTGGCAAGGAGAGACCGATCCAGGCTGTCATTCATTCATTGACGTCACTGTTGCCTTTATCCCATCACGGGGAGAGAAAAGGCCGTTCATGTGCGTTACGTCCGACAAACAAGTACGACAAACAAAGCAGCGTGTCACTTTTATCAGTTTCAGACATGAATACTTGAATGTACGTACCATCAGCTATGATTTTCAATTCATACTTACGATTAACGAAAAAGGACTCAAGCGTGGGCGGGGCTTAGTGTGTAGTGTGGGGCTCGGAGTGTGGAACGGTGTATAGATGCGCTGCGCCATGACGAGTTTAGCGCACACATGTAACCAGCCGATTCTGTTTAACGGAATAATTCATGCAAATCGGCAGCCCATTATAGACGAATGGCGCTCCATAGGGTGTCGGTCTCTAGTTTCCTTCGAGCCTCGTGGCCTATCGGCGCGGGTCACTGTGGCGTGACCAAGGTGCGAGGTTACCCCGAAGACAGTAACGCGAGTCCCTGCCGGGTCTGATTATGGTGAGCGTACACACAATGTATTTTACATTGGCGCTCTACGTGGGCCCTAAATTGCTATTGCATGCAGGGGGGGGGGGGGGCGGGGTAGGGGGGTTGCAGCCCCCCCCCTTGGGAACTAGAACATATAACATACATGTTAACATGTTAACATGCATGTTAAAGTCCCAAGTCTTTAGAGAGCAACCCCACCCCCCTTGGGACACTGAACATACACTGTTAAAGTCGGCTTCTCCGAGCACTCCTCCCCCCGCCCCCCGGTCGCAAGTTATTTAGAGAGCACACCCTTCGGGCGGAAGTTTTCATAGCCCCCTTCATTCCGTCGACAAAACAATTTTAGTGCCATTCTTTCGACAGAATAACCTTTTGACTTTACAAAATCTATTCTGTCGAGACAAAATCTATTCTGTCGAGACAAAATCGATTCTGTCGAGACCAAATCTATTCCGTCGAGACCAAATCGATTCTGTTGAGACAAGTACATTGCGTTATGTGTAGAAAAGTGCATTTTGTCTCACTGTAAGAATATTGAAACGAAATGGTTGCCGTGCTACCCAGTTCTAACACGAGTGGTCCACAATACGGCAAGGAATCCAACAATTACAACAAGGCCTAAACTTGCAATACGTTTGATCAAATAGAAGTCCAAACGAAGATTACCGAGACCTGCTGTCGATGTCAGTCGGACGAAACTGTCAGCCACGCAACAACAGACAACATGAGGAAGAAGCGATCCAGAAAGGTAAACTGAGGTATAGGTCAAGGCCGGACTACGTCACAAGCAGACGATCTAGATTTATATGCGCGTAACGTGGTTAAGTAATTAAATATTAGATGACGTGTGGATGCAAGCGTTATTATAGACACATAATAATATGATATTCACCATAATTAGAGGGAGTTACGGACAGGTTGGCCAAACCCACAAGTGGTGGGATGCAAACCCACAAGCGATGGGATTTCAAACCCACGGGTGGTGGGATTTCAAACCCACGGATGGTGGGATTTCAAACCCACGGATGGTGGGATTTCAAACCCACGGATGGTGGATACGTGTATTCCAACGGCGTGGGTTTTACGTCCCCTATATAAGGAGCGCGGAGAAGTGCCGCGTCAGTACGAATGTGGTGGTTTCCCACAGATTCCCCACAGGTACTCGTTTTAGTTAAGAACCGGCCGAGATGGGCGATTTCCCTGAGCCTGTGGTTTAATGACGCTGAGATTATCACAGCGAAACATGCCTCGCATACAAATTTCTTTTGCCTCAGTTGATTCCCATGTTGTGTTAAACAAACCCAAATTAATCAAGATAATCTATGTCAGCCACTCGCAGAGCTTATAAATAACTCAATAGCTCAATCAAAATTTCCAGATGTCCTAAAAGTAGCAGGAGTTTCACCAATTTACAGGAAAAGTAACTCGATGGATAGGAGAAACTACCACCCAATAAGCGTACTACCATGTTTATCAAAGATATATGAAGGTATCTTAATTGATCAGCTAACCGAGTACTTCGAACCCATTTTATCGCCTCGAGTCTGGCTACAGGAAGGGATATAGCTGCCAAAATGTATTAACAGATTTTATTGAAAACTAAGTTGCGTGTTGATAACAAGCTTATTACAGGATCTATTATAACAGGTTTATCAAAAGCTTTTGATTGTCTGCTATATGGACTACTAGTCAGTAAATTGAATGCATATGGTGTTGATTTAAAATAATGCACATTAGTAGCAAATTATTTTCAGAACTGGAAACAGCGTTATTTTATGCAATAAGAGAAGCGCTGATTTGACCTTAATGAAAGGAGCTCCCCATGGGTCACTCTTTGGCCCATTTGCTTACAATATACTTACTAATGATCTCGTCAAAAATATGGAAATGCTTCCTTAAAAACAGAAATTAACAGTCTAAAAGAGGAAAAGAACGACATGAAAGCACAGATGTCATCGTTAGCCGAGGACGTCAAACATACCCGGAGAGAATCCATTGAAAAGGCTCAATATTCAAGGAGAGAAAATATTAGGATCTTCGGGCTACAGACACCACCGGCAGAAAACTGCTGCAAAGCAACTGTGCTGCAGTTCCTTCAGACAAAGTTAGCGTGTTCCATCAACGAGAGCAATATCATCAAACTCCTATCAAACCTATCATCGTACGACTAGATTCAGAGGAAACTAAAGAAAACATTCTGAAGAGACGGCGAGTTCTCAAAGCCTCAGGAATATCGATCGGAGATGACCTTTGCGATGAACTTCACAAGCTGCTTAACCGTGTGAGAAGCGGCGATCACATCGTCCAGAGCTGGAGCTGGAGGGGTAAATGCTTCCTCAAGGACAAGCGCGGTACAGTAGCTCGCATCCGCTGGGGCGAAACAACAGATGAAGCACTGGCAAAAGCTTATCAACGAATCGGACCTGACCAGACAGACTGACTGTTATTTCGGATATTTCGTTAGACTAATGATCGTCGTTTATCATGAACAAATTGGTTTACGGAGCTATCCATTTGCTAAATGTGTGAAGAGATTCATGTAGAAATGGTAAGAGCAAAAACGGTTCCGGTTAAACCTTTAACATTTTCGTCTTCATCCGTTCGTGTTCGACTTTTGACGTACGCGGTATGTATTATTGAAATATGTAAAATTTGTGCTAGATTCTAGAAAGCAACTAGTCTTTTTCTTGGCCTAAGAAACACAAGCAATTGTATGCTTGATCAACCCATGTGGCCAAATAAGGCCGCAATGACAGTTGTTGGAAGAGTGAAATTGACGATTTTTAAGGTAGTCGTTATTTCCTTGAGCGATTCTCAGTAGGACTCATAGAGTTAACGTAGGGGTGTGTTAAGAGCAATGAATGCACACAAATGCTCACTCCACTTCAGCCGCCACTAGAAAAGCAATTAGTGACCAGCTCAACGATCGACTTTGGCAGTTCAACAATAATCGCCCACGGGGTTGTGAACCTTGAATAGCGGGCTTGTCATGTCGCCTTACAACATACAAGCCTTAGTTGAACTACCCAATTTGATTGTGGAAAAGTGGTATAGGCTCACTACCAGCTATATGAGGCATGCGAGTTATTCGGAAGGTGAAGGCAGTCATGGTTTACTGTCAGAGATTGCTACATTCTGTTTTAAATATAATGCTGGATAAAGTTAAATTACTCTCTTTAAATGTTAAAGGGCTGCAAAAAGAAGTCAAGAGACAAAAACTATGGCATTGGTTGAAAACGGAAAAAAAGGTAGAGATAGCTTTCCTGCAAGAAACTCATAGCACAGCACAATGCGAGCACAAATGGAAAAGAGAATGGGGAGGTGAAATCTACTTTTCGCACGGCGCAAGCAATTCCCGGGGAGTAGCCATATTAATAAACAAGACACTTGTTTTTGAATTGTATTCTTGTACTAGAGACGAAAACGGACGATATCTAATATTAGACCTGATGTTGAGAGACATGAGATTAAATTTAGTAAATATTTATGGTCCAAATGAAGATAACCCTGATTTCTATTTAAATCTGTTTAATATATTAGGAGAAGAATCAACCTCGGTAAATCAAATTATTGGGGGTGATTTTAACTGTATTCTGGACAGAGATTTAGACAAAAAAGGTGGCAAAAAAGACCATATGAATATTCATTCAAGAATTGCAATTAAAACATATATGCAGGAATATGATATGGTCGATATATGGAGAGTACAGCACGCAGACAGACGAGAATTCACATATTTCACCAGATACCCGGAGCTAATATTTTCTCGTTTAGACTTTTTCCTCATATCAACGAATTTAGTTAATTTAACAGAGCAGTCCTCTATACTACCTAAATTTTTATCCGACCATTGTGCGGTGATAGTTACGATGTCTATTAGCGTTTGCCAGAAAGGAAAAGGTCTTTGGAAATTTAATTGTTCTCTTCTAACAGACCCTAGTTATATTCAAATCGTGAAAAACACGATATTAGAGACGGTGGATACTGAGAGGCCGATTAATGATATGCTATTATGGGATACTATGAAAAATAATTTAAAAGTGGCTACTATACAGTATTCAATAAGGAAAAAGAAATCTGAATCAAATATATTGACAGTATTAGAAAGAAGACTAAAGAGGTTAGAGCAAAGACTAATCGACGGAGAGGAGGGGGTATCAGATGATATCAAATTGGTGAAAGAAGAAATGGATAGTATACTGGCAGCTAGGACAAAGGGAGCTATCATACGAAGTAAAGATACCTGGTATGAAGAAGGGGAAAAACCTACCAAATTTTTCCTAAATTTAGAAAAGAGGAATTATAATAAAAAAGTCATAAGCAGATTGATAAAAGCCGATGGGTCTGAAAGACAAGGTAAAGAATACATTCTTAACGAACTAGAGGCTTTTTATACGAACCTGTATAGGGGAAACGTAAACAAAAACATTGAGCCAGCCTTCTTTGAAAATATCCATCCTTCATTAACAGACAACGAGAGAGACGATATGGAAGGAGATATAGAAGGAAATGAGCTCACAGAAGCGTTGCGCACGTGTCAAAATAACAAATCTCCTGGCCCAGACGGCCTTCCCTCTGACTTTTATAAATTCTTTTGGGGGGACATTAAGCCCTTCGTGCTAAATTCGGTTAACCAAAGCTACCAAGAAGGCAAATTATCTATTACTCAGAGACAAGGAATCATAACACTGGTACCAAAAGAAGGTAAAGATAGTGCTTATTTGAAACATTGGCGCCCGATCAGCTTGTTAAACGCCGACTATAAACTTATGGCAAAGTGCATAGCAAATCGAATTAAAGCAAAATTACCGGCGCTGATTAACAAAGACCAAACGGGTTTTATGAAAGGAAGATATATTGGTGAAAATATCTTTAAATTACTTAATTTAATGGATGCAGCAGAGGAATACGACATAGAAGCTATTTACTTATCTGTCGATTTTGAAAAAGCGTTCGATAAACTAGATTGGGATTACACTAAAAAAAGTCTTGAATACTTTAACTTTGGAAATTCAATTAAACGTTGGATCACAATACTTTATAATGAGATACGTAGCAGCGTGATTAACAATGGTTGGACAACCAATGCCTTTGCCATTTTAAGAGGTTTACGTCAGGGATGCCCATTGTCCCCTTACCTCTTTATTATCGCAGTCGAGGTCTTCGCAGATAACATCCGTCAGGATCCAAAAGTCAAAGGGATTATATACCAAAATAGAGAATTTAAGATAGTTCTATACGCAGATGACTTGGGATTAATGCTAATATATTCTGTAGATGTGCTAAAACATGTCCTTGATCTATTCGATTATTTCTACAAAGTGTCCGGACTGAAAGTTAATTATGAAAAAACTATTATATTGCCTATTGGAAAAGTCAGAAGTCATTTTGAAGTTTTAATACCGGAATCTGGCATTGTTTGGACGAAGGGCCCAGTAAAATCACTCGGGGTTCAAATATATACAGATAAAGCAACAATGTTACGAGAAAACTATAATGGAGTTCTCAAAAAGATCACTGGGCTCCTCAATATGTGGAGACAAAGATACCTTACATTGTTTGGTAAGGCCGTCATCGTTAAGACGTACGCGATATCCCAATTGGTTTATTTGATGTCGATATTGCTAACGCCAGACGGTATGATGTTAAAAACTATTCAAAACGAAATATTCAAATTTATATGGAGTGGAAAACCGGAAAAGATCAAACGAACGGTATTGTATAACAATAAGCAAACTGGAGGTATATATATCCCAAATCTTACAATTAAAAGCAAATCACTTAAGATTTCATGGGTACAACGTATTGTCAGTAATGAATCGTGTGCGATATTTGTTCACAGTTACTTTGGCATTATAGGCGAACTGTTCTGGAGATGTAATTTGGACGCTAAAGACCTAAAAACTATCCCTTTTTATACAAATATAACTAGCGCCTTCACTCGAGAAATTATTGAAACTTGGTGTGAATTTCATTTTTGCACACTAGACGATATAGTTGATGTACCAGAAGAGGTCTTATGGTATAATTCCCACATAAAAGTTAATAATAAGGTTATCTGTTATGATAGTTGGGTGAAATTGGGGATACTTTTTGTCAAAGGTCTTTGTGATGAACAAGGCTCTTTCCTGTCGTATCCACATATTTGCCAAAAGTATGGAAGTAATATAAATGTGTTACATTATTATGGTATTATACACAGCATTACAGAGAAGTGGAAACCTTGGCTGGCATTTGGTACAGACATTAAGACCTGCACGAGATTTCGGAAATATATAGAAGCAACACATGTTAGTAAACTTGTATATAAGAGTCTCATTAGTAAAATTGTCACAGTACCGACGACCCCATTCCAAGCATGGAGAGCTGATATAGATATATCAGAGACCGAATATGTAGCTTCTTTTCAAAAGTTACTTAAAACAACACAGTGTGTGAAATTGCAAGAATTCCAATACCGGTTTCTCCACCGTATCTTATCAACAAATGAAAGGCTATACAAATGGGGTCTAAGGGAGTGTGATTTATGTTGTTTTTGTAATGAAGAAATTGACACTTTGATGCATGGTTTTGTTGAATGTGAACCTGTAAAGACATTTTGGCAGTCTGTGTACCTTTGGCTTGGAAATAGATTGGGAATTTTGATAGAGTACGATGTGAAATATATCCTATTTGGTGCTAAAGATATAACCATTGATTTTGTCCTGATGTTGGGAAAACATTACCTATATTCTTGCAAATGTATTTCAAGATTCCCGGATTTGAAGACATTTTTAGCACGATTAAGAGTATACGTTGACTTAGAGTATCGAATAGCAAGAAACAATGATCGATTAGGGGAATTTGCAAACCGTCTCGGCGCCTTGTGTTGACCCATATGTAAATCAGTAAACTAGACAAAACGCTATTAGTGCAGCCCTTGCACGATATTATGTAATAGACAATTATGTATCCTATGAACCATGCCAAACCTTTCCTGATGTTCTCGCATTTCTTGTATACCATTGGAGCCAATAAAACAAAAAAAAAAAAAAAAAAAAAAAAAATATGGAGGGTAATGAGCAGAGTGACCTGTCCAACTAGGCTGATGACAACACCGTTCCCTGCTACGGTCGAAGTATTGAAGGCGTCACTAACAGTCTTAAAAACGTTTCGTCCAAATTGATGGACTGGTTTCTGGAAAATTACATGAGCCAACCCATCTAAATTTCAGTATATATTATTTGGGACTAAGCCCACGCGCTGACTTGCTCAGCCCCAAACTGATCAAACGCATTCGAATATCTCATACGTCACATACACGGCGTAGCTTCCTGTAGCCTGGTTCCGCGGCTCCAACTTCGCTTGTATATTTGTACCAGCTTAGTTTTTCTGAGATTGGGGCTTGTAGAACATTGGAGACGAGCAACAAACCGACGCATGAGCAAGCGACGGGCTATATATATAATTAGCAAGCGACACGACACGAGAAATATACGCGTTTGAATAATAAAATCTGACCTTCATTTCATGGAATGTGTTCGTAAACAGAATAATTTGGTGCCGCCTGTGAGAACCATATCCTCTCGCGGATATATTTAACCCGGTGATTATGACGTCGTTAATCGAACAGTAAGTAGTTTGGAAAAGCGCAGAGGAAGCGGCGGCAGTTTAATTTGAATTTTATGCTTAACTTCACCGTGCCTATCGATGGCACTATATGGCAGTGCCTATATTATACCTGCTTGTAAATAAAAACCATACCTTTATTTCTCCCGTAGTGACATTTATAACATTTGGGCGTGGAACCAGCCAGCCCAATACTAGGAAACCCCAACTGGGGTTCTCGATTAGTGAAGTGCTGCCACCTTGTGGGGTCTCTTGGAGACAAGCCCACACGTGAAACGCAACATGTCCACGTTGGGGATGATGTCATATGTTTTGTCAGTTGTGTCAAGCTACTTGGGGTTAATATAGATTCCAAGCTTAACTTGAGTAATCATATCGCAGACATACGTAAAAAGGCTGGCAGACAGATAAAGGCATTAGGTCGCTTGTCGACAACACTAAGTACAGATACCAAGCAAAAGTTATTTAACTGTTTCAATATATCACATTTAAAGTATTGTCCGATTATATGACATTACAGCAGTATTGCTGATATAAAGAAATCGGAAAGAATTCAAGAGCGAGCTTTGAGGTTTACAAAGTTTACGTCGTACAGTGTCTTAAGTCAAAAGAGGAGTTTTCCCCGAGTTGGCGGTGTGAATGGTGTGTTATCCCGACGAGGGTGAGTTTCTCCAAGTTGGCGGTGTGAATGATGTGTTATCCCGACGAGGGTGAGTTTCCCCAAGTTGGCGGTGTGAATGGTGTGTTATCCCGACGAGGGTGAGTTTCCCAAAGTTGGCGGTGTGAATGGTGTGTTATCCCGACGAGGGTGAGTTTCCCCAAGTTGGCGGTGTGAATTGTGTGTTATCCCGACGAGGGTGAGTTTCCCAAGTTGGCGGTGTGTATGGTGTGTTATCCCGACGAGGGTGAGTTTCCCCAAGTTGGCGGTGTGGATGTTGTGTTATCCCGACGAGGGTGAGTTTCCCCAAGTTGGCGGTGTGAATGGTGTGTTATCCCGACAAGGGTGAGTTTCCCCAAGTTGGCGGTGTGAATGGTGTGTTATCCCGACGTGGGTGAGTTTCCCCAAGTTGGCGGTATACATGGTGTATTATCCCGACGAGGGTGAGTTTCCACGTTGGCGGTGTGAATGGTGTGTTATCCCGACAAGGGTGAGTTTCCCCAAGTTGGCGGTGTGAATGGTGTGTTATCCCGACGCGGGTGAGTTTCCCCAAGTTGGCGGTATACATGGTGTATTATCCCGACGAGGGTGAGTTTCCACGTTGGCGGTGTGAATGGTGTGTTATCCCGACAAGGGTGAGTTTCCCCAAGTTGGCGGTGTGAATGGTGTGTTATCCCGACGAGGGTGAGTTTCCCCAAGTTGGCGGTATACATGGTGTATTATCCCGACGAGGGTGAGTTTCCACGTTGGCGGTGTGAATGGTGTGTTATCCCGACAAGGGTGAGTTTCCCCAAATTGGCGGTGTGAATGGTGTGTTATCCCGACGAGGGTGAGTTTCTCCAAGTTGGCGGTGTGAATGGTGTGTTATCCCGACGAGGGTGAGTTTCTCCAAGTTGGCGGTGTGAATGGTGTGTTATCCCGACGAGGGTGAGTTTCTCCAAGTTGGCGGTGTGGATGGTGTGTTATCCCGACGAGGGTGAGTTTCTCCAAGTTGGCGGTGTGAATGGTGTGTTATCCCGACGAGGGTGAGTTTCCCCGAGTTGGCGGTGTGAATGGTGTGTTATCCCGACGAGGGTGAGTTTCCCCGAGTTGGCGGTGTGAATGGTGTGTTATCCCGACGAGGGTGAGTTTCTCCAAGTTGGCGGTGTGGATGATGTGTTATCCCGACGAGGGTGAGTTTCTCCAAGTTGGCGGTGTGGATGGTGTGTTATCCCGACGAGGGTGAGTTTCTCCAAGTTGGCGGTGTGGATGGTGTGTTATCCCGACGAGGGTGAGTTTCCCCAAGTTGGCGGTGTGAGTGGTGTGTTATCCCGACGAGGGTGAGTTTCTCCAAGTTGGCGGTGTGAATGGTGTGTTATCCCGACGCGGGTGAGTTTCCCCGAGTTGGCGATGTGGATGGTGTGTTATCCCGACGAGGGTGAGTTTCTCCAAGTTGGCGGTGTGAATGGTGTGTTATCCCGACGAGGGTGAGTTTCCCCGAGTTGGCGGTGTGAATGGTGTGTTATCCCGACGAGGGTGAGTTTCCCCGAGTTGGCGGTGTGAATGGTGTGTTATCCCGACGAGGGTGAGTTTCTCCAAGTTGGCGGTGTGGATGTTGTGTTATCCCGACGAGGGTGAGTTTCCCCAAGTTGGCGGTGTGAATGGTGTGTTATCCCGACAAGGGTGAGTTTCCCCAAGTTGGCGGTGTGAATGGTGTGTTATCCCGACGTGGGTGAGTTTCCCCAAGTTGGCGGTATACATGGTGTATTATCCCGACGAGGGTGAGTTTCCACGTTGGCGGTGTGAATGGTGTGTTATCCCGACAAGGGTGAGTTTCCCCAAGTTGGCGGTGTGAATGGTGTGTTATCCCGACGCGGGTGAGTTTCCCCAAGTTGGCGGTATACATGGTGTATTATCCCGACGAGGGTGAGTTTCCACGTTGGCGGTGTGAATGGTGTGTTATCCCGACAAGGGTGAGTTTCCCCAAGTTGGCGGTGTGAATGGTGTGTTATCCCGACGAGGGTGAGTTTCCCCAAGTTGGCGGTATACATGGTGTATTATCCCGACGAGGGTGAGTTTCCACGTTGGCGGTGTGAATGGTGTGTTATCCCGACAAGGGTGAGTTTCCCCAAATTGGCGGTGTGAATGGTGTGTTATCCCGACGAGGGTGAGTTTCTCCAAGTTGGCGGTGTGAATGGTGTGTTATCCCGACGAGGGTGAGTTTCTCCAAGTTGGCGGTGTGAATGGTGTGTTATCCCGACGAGGGTGAGTTTCTCCAAGTTGGCGGTGTGGATGGTGTGTTATCCCGACGAGGGTGAGTTTCTCCAAGTTGGCGGTGTGAATGGTGTGTTATCCCGACGAGGGTGAGTTTCCCCGAGTTGGCGGTGTGAATGGTGTGTTATCCCGACGAGGGTGAGTTTCCCCGAGTTGGCGGTGTGAATGGTGTGTTATCCCGACGAGGGTGAGTTTCTCCAAGTTGGCGGTGTGGATGATGTGTTATCCCGACGAGGGTGAGTTTCTCCAAGTTGGCGGTGTGGATGGTGTGTTATCCCGACGAGGGTGAGTTTCTCCAAGTTGGCGGTGTGGATGGTGTGTTATCCCGACGAGGGTGAGTTTCCCCAAGTTGGCGGTGTGAGTGGTGTGTTATCCCGACGAGGGTGAGTTTCTCCAAGTTGGCGGTGTGAATGGTGTGTTATCCCGACGCGGGTGAGTTTCCCCGAGTTGGCGATGTGGATGGTGTGTTATCCCGACGAGGGTGAGTTTCTCCAAGTTGGCGGTGTGAATGGTGTGTTATCCCGACGAGGGTGAGTTTCCCCGAGTTGGCGGTGTGAATGGTGTGTTATCCCGACGAGGGTGAGTTTCCCCGAGTTGGCGGTGTGAATGGTGTGTTATCCCGACGAGGGTGAGTTTCTCCAAGTTGGCGGTGTGGATGTTGTGTTATCCCGACGAGGGTGAGTTTCCCCAAGTTGGCGGTGTGAATGGTGTGTTATCCCGACAAGGGTGAGTTTCCCCAAGTTGGCGGTGTGAATGGTGTGTTATCCCGACGTGGGTGAGTTTCCCCAAGTTGGCGGTATACATGGTGTATTATCCCGACGAGGGTGAGTTTCCACGTTGGCGGTGTGAATGGTGTGTTATCCCGACAAGGGTGAGTTTCCCCAAGTTGGCGGTGTGAATGGTGTGTTATCCCGACGCGGGTGAGTTTCCCCAAGTTGGCGGTATACATGGTGTATTATCCCGACGAGGGTGAGTTTCCACGTTGGCGGTGTGAATGGTGTGTTATCCCGACAAGGGTGAGTTTCCCCAAGTTGGCGGTGTGAATGGTGTGTTATCCCGACGAGGGTGAGTTTCCCCAAGTTGGCGGTATACATGGTGTATTATCCCGACGAGGGTGAGTTTCCACGTTGGCGGTGTGAATGGTGTGTTATCCCGACAAGGGTGAGTTTCCCCAAATTGGCGGTGTGAATGGTGTGTTATCCCGACGAGGGTGAGTTTCTCCAAGTTGGCGGTGTGAATGGTGTGTTATCCCGACGAGGGTGAGTTTCTCCAAGTTGGCGGTGTGAATGGTGTGTTATCCCGACGAGGGTGAGTTTCTCCAAGTTGGCGGTGTGGATGGTGTGTTATCCCGACGAGGGTGAGTTTCTCCAAGTTGGCGGTGTGAATGGTGTGTTATCCCGACGAGGGTGAGTTTCCCCGAGTTGGCGGTGTGAATGGTGTGTTATCCCGACGAGGGTGAGTTTCCCCGAGTTGGCGGTGTGAATGGTGTGTTATCCCGACGAGGGTGAGTTTCTCCAAGTTGGCGGTGTGGATGATGTGTTATCCCGACGAGGGTGAGTTTCTCCAAGTTGGCGGTGTGGATGGTGTGTTATCCCGACGAGGGTGAGTTTCTCCAAGTTGGCGGTGTGGATGGTGTGTTATCCCGACGAGGGTGAGTTTCCCCAAGTTGGCGGTGTGAGTGGTGTGTTATCCCGACGAGGGTGAGTTTCTCCAAGTTGGCGGTGTGAATGGTGTGTTATCCCGACGCGGGTGAGTTTCCCCGAGTTGGCGGTGTGGATGGTGTGTTATCCCGACGAGGGTGAGTTTCTCCAAGTTGGCGGTGTGAATGGTGTGTTATCCCGACGAGGGTGAGTTTCCCCGAGTTGGCGGTGTGAATGGTGTGTTATCCCGACGAGGGTGAGTTTCCCCGAGTTGGCGGTGTGAATGGTGTGTTATCCCGACGAGGGTGAGTTTCTCCAAGTTGGCGGTGTGAATGGTGTGTTATCCCGACGAGGGTGAGTTTCCCCAAGTTGGCGGTGTGAATGGTGTGTTATCCCGACGCGGGTGAGTTTCCCCGAGTTGGCGGTGTGAATGGTGTGTTATCCCGACGAGGGTGAGTTTCCCCGAGTTGGCGGTGTGAATGGTGTGTTATCCCGACGAGGGTGAGTTTCCCCGAGTTGGCGGTGTGAATGGTGTGTTATCCCGACGCGGGTGAGTTTCCCCGAGTTGGCGGTGTGGATGGTGTGTTATCCCGAGCAGGGTGAGTTTCCCCGAGTTGGCGGTGTGGATGGTGTGTTATCCCGACGCGGGTGAGTTTCCCCAAGTTGGCGGTGTGAATGGTGTGTTATCCCGACGAGGGTGAGTTTCCCCGAGTTGGCGGTGTGAATGGTGTGTTATCCCGACGAGGGTGAGTTTCTCCAAGTTGGCGGTGTGGATGATGTGTTATCCCGACGCGGGTGAGTTTCCCCGAGTTGGCGGTGTGAATGGTGTGTTATCCCGACGAGGGTGAGTTTCTCCAAGTTGGCGGTGTGGATGATGTGTTATCCCGACGAGGGTGAGTTTCTGCAAGTTGGCGGTGTGAATGGTGTGTTATCCCGACGAGGGTGAGTTTCCCCAAGTTGGCGGTGTGAATGGTGTGTTATCCCGACGCGGGTGAGTTTCCCCGAGTTGGCGGTGTGAATGGTGTGTTATCCCGACGAGGGTGAGTTTCTCCAAGTTGGCGGTGTGAATGGTGTGTTATCCCGAGCAGGGTGAGTTTCCCCGAGTTGGCGGTGTGAATGGTGTGTTATCCCGACGAGGGTGAGTTTCCCCGAGTTGGCGGTGTGAATGGTGTGTTATCCCGACGAGGGTGAGTTTCTCCAAGTTGGCGGTGTGGATGATGTGTTATCCCGACGCGGGTGAGTTTCCCCGAGTTGGCGGTGTGAATGGTGTGTTATCCCGACGCGGGTGAGTTTATCCAAGTTGGCGGTGTGAGTGGTGTGTTATCCCGACGAGGGTGAGTTTCCCCGAGTTGGCGGTGTGGATGGTGTGTTATCCCGACGCGGGTGAGTTTCCCCGAGTTGGCGGTGTGGATGGTGTGTTATCCCGAGCAGGGTGAGTTTCCCCAAGTTGGCGGTGTGGATGGTGTGTTATCCCGACGCGGGTGAGTTTCCCCAAGTTGGCGGTGTGAATGGTGTGTTATCCCGACGAGGGTGAGTTTCCCCAAGTTGGCGGTGTGAATGGTGTGTTATCCCGACGCGGGTGAGTTCCCCCAAGTTGGCGGTGTGAATGGTGTGTTATCCCGACGCGGGTGAGTTTCCCCGAGTTGGCGGTGTGAGTGGTGTGTTATCCCGACGCGGGTGAGTTTCCCCGAGTTGGCGGTGTGGATGGTGTGTTATCCCGAGCAGGGTGAGTTTCCCCGAGTTGGCGGTGTGAATGGTGTGTTATCCCGACGCGGGTGAGTTTCCCCGAGTTGGCGGTGTGGATGGTGTGTTATCCCGACGAGGGTGAGTTTCCCCGAGTTGGCGGTGTGAATGGTGTGTTATCCCGACGCGGGTGAGTTTCCCCGAGTTGGCGGTGTGGATGGTGTGTTATCCCGACGAGGGTGAGTTTCCCCGAGTTGGCGGTGTGAATGGTGTGTTATCCCGACGCGGGTGAGTTTCCCCGAGTTGGCGGTGTGGATGGTGTGTTATCCCGACGAGGGTGAGTTTCCCCAAGTTGGCGGTGTGAATGGTGTGTTATCCCGACGAGGGTGAGTTTCCCCGAGTTGGCGGTGTGGATGGTGTGTTATCCCGACGAGGGTGAGTTTCCCCAAGTTGGCGGTGTGAATGGTGTGTTATCCCGACGAGGGTGAGTTTCCCCGAGTTGGCGGTGTGGATGGTGTGTTATCCCGACGAGGGTGAGTTTCCCCAAGTTGGCGGTGTGAATGGTGTGTTATCCCGACGAGGGTGAGTTTCCCCGAGTTGGCGGTGTGGATGGTGTGTTATCCCGACGAGGGTGAGTTTCCCCAAGTTGGCGGTGTGAATGGTGTGTTATCCCGACGAGGGTGAGTTTCCCCAAGTTGGCGGTGTGAATGGTGTGTTATCCCGACGAGGGTGAGTTTCTCCAAGTTGGCGGTGTGGATGGTGTGTTATCCCGACGCGGGTGAGTTTCCCCAAGTTGGCGGTGTGGATGGTGTGTTATCCCGACGAGGGTGAGTTTCCCCGAGTTGGCGGTGTCGATCACGAGCGCTCACCTCCGTTGATCATGATCATAACGTACCCGTCCGCACACGGCCGGGGCCTAACATGTGTGCGGAGGGATACGTTATGATCATGATCAACGGAGGTGAGCGCTCGTGGTGTGAATGGTTCACATTAAATTCCACTTTGGCTTGCCATACTGTGCCTGGGACAGAATCTCACCAATCTGTGACACCGGTGCCAACCAGTGGCAGCTGCATTCAGCTCGTTGGCGTTGGCGTTAGCGTTGGCTCGTTGGCTTTGGTTCCACGGTCTGTATAAAAGCCCAGAGACTGGCAGGCTGGCTGTTGAATGCTGAATGCTGAACTGAGGTTGGTCTCCATAACCTGATAACACAGGCGCTCAGATTAGTTGATACGAGCGCCTGTGGTCAGTACCGGCATACGCCTAAATGTGACATTACGTCTAGCCTGAATGTTCAGACGTTACAGTCTTGACCCTTGTTCTTGTGACTACCACAGTCACAATACACACCAGCAATTCTACGCGATGAGTTCAGACGTTACAGTCACAAGAACAAGTGTCCAGACTGTAACGTCTGAACATTCCGGCTACATTACGTCATGACATTAGCGTGGTAGCGACGCCCAGACAGACACAGGCGGACACACAGACACTATACAGTCGCGTTACCTAAATTCGTGGTTACCTAATTTCGTGGTTACTAACAAAACTTCCGGTTTAATAAAATCATGTGACATAATTTATGCTTGCATTTGTTGTCATTGAGCACATTGTTTTTGTATATAGTTAGAACACAAATATGTCGCGAATCGTCCCCGGGAAGGTGCGTGAAATTTCTTTCGAATATCTGACATGATATATAGCGCATTTTTAGCAAATACCAATTTTTCAATATTTTAATTTTACCTATTTTAAAAGAAACTAAGGTGAAATTTTAAATTAGTGAAATTCGTCTTCTAACAGTCGAACCGGGTCATCAGATCACGTGATGAGCGCAAAATATTTCATGCATAAATAACGAAGTATGGAAAGCCAACCGAGCCATATACTTCTATAAAATAGACATGCCATCAGTGGTTTGGTGCAATTTTAAAGGCCAATTCGAATGCTTAAAAAGACATAAAAGCACCATAACGCTTTGGTTAATACTGTACAGCATATTATTTTATTTTTAATATTTGTTCATCGAAAGCAATAAATTCATTTTCAAGACTCCCCAACGCCCAAGAGGCAAAAATATCGGTCTTACTCTGCAACGTCCCTCACCATGGCCTACATCGACGTTAAACAGAAAGAGGCATCCTTCGGGAAGGCCGCCAGGAAGTTCGGTGTCCCAGAACAAACTTTTAAGAGATCGTGTTCTGGAACACCTTTAGACTGAATCAGTCCAAACTTTTTTTTTCTCAAGTTGATCGGCCGTCCATACCTCTGTGAGCGACTGCGCGTGCCAATGACGTAAGCCCACGAAATTAGGTTACGCGGCGCATTGCGATCCTACTGTAGTACTGTGACCTGTCAACAAATGTCTGCTAGTTAGTGGCCCGTTCTTACATGTACGATCGTGAATATTTTACAGTGGATAAACAACAACCAACCAGTTTTTATTGCAAACAGAAATTGAGGGGATATGAGTAATAATTCTGCCAGATATAGAAATAAATTCTTATGCCCACGAACGTTAACACGAGTGTAGTATACTGAGACAGCATCAACGATTGATTCGCGAGCCGGTAGCAGTGCCAGTGGGCGAGATTAATCAGGGTAAGATATATTTATATCCACGGGTTACACCAGTTTTTGCCCAGGTGACATGTAATTTGTTGGGGATAAGCCTCATAAGGCGGCTGACACTGCCCGCCCCGCCCCCTCCCTGCCTCCAACCTCCCACACCATGGTGCATGGATCCATGGCCAGGGCACTGCGAGCAAGCCACGACTGGACTCCTACTAGTACTAGGCCTATAGTCATACGTTACCATGCAGTTACATCTATGGAGCTACTCCAGGCGGTCTGGACCCCCCCCCCCACTCTTTTGAGGAAGAACCTTATCTGAGGTGGCAACTTTTGTTTAGCCCCCCCCCCCATTATGTTATGATGCATAACCCTCACGACCTCAACCCTAATGGGCCCTAACAGGAGTGTAATTAAGGGCCCCTTCTGCCTATGAGCTTGTCAGAATGGTCAGGTTTACTCAGCTACCCCATTCTATACTGGTCGCAAGTTTCAATCTACCTCCCCCCTCCCCCCCCCCCACCCCCCCCCCATTTCCAAAACCTGGATCCATCCCTGCGCACACCCATTAATGTTAGATTAGGTACATATGATACACCTTTGTGGCATCTAAATGACAAATACCTTGTTTCTCGCTTTCGCTGGAGCTGAAACCTGGAAATTTTCTCCTGGTGACTGTGCCTATCTGTGACTAATTTATTTGATCACTCATCAAATTGCTGCTCTGGACCATATATTCTTGATGCATATGGTCCATGTTGTGTTAACTTGAAGCCTTGTCTTCAGTAAAAAAATTGCCTGAGCAACCAACCCAGTGGTTTGCCTCCATTCTGTCGCCCTGTCACATGATTAAAGATGTATGCCTACATTCCGAGGTAGTCATTGCAACAGGTGCACCAAAATAAACTTGTTCTACTTGAGTGTCTAAATGGGTATTTGTGGCAAGTAAAAGGTTGATTGAGGTGTCAAATGATCAAGTGAAGCAGGAATACTTTGCTGACCAGAAGAAGAATAAAGAATGTTAAATTCATCATAAATATATAATATATACAAATAGTTTAAAATAAACTAGTATTGGTGGAAACCAAATTGCTCAAAGATGGCTGCACGCAAATAACCGCTGTATAATGCTTATTATTATCTGTCATTAAATTAGCAAGTAAAAAAAATGGTTACAAGCTTGCAATTCTTAGTGAAAGGATCCCCGGATCCGGTGATCTCACTCTCGGACAGAGGGCACTCGCCTAGCTTTTACTAGCTTGAGCTGAGTTGAGCGAGTGCCTTCTGCCGAGAGATCGGGGTAATCTTTTTTGGTGTTAGGGTATGCACACAAGGCAAATGGATTTGCTCAAGTTTTACCCATTTTCATTTTGAAGTTCGCAAAAAGGTCAAAATGGTATCATGCAAGTGTTACCTATTTTCATTTTTCTAAATGTACGCAAGGGTAACAAGAATTGTGCGTCTGTTACCTACTTTCGCTTTGCTCTTTTCAAAGAGGGCAAACGGTGTCTGATGACTTGACTCTCTATTACCCTTTTTGGTTTATCATGTATCAAAACGATAAAGGGGAAAAATGGCTGAACAAAATTCTGCGTTCAGAAGCAACAGGAAAAAACAATTACAATTTCACATTATGAATCCTTTGTTAAAATGTTACTGTGGTCTAATGGAGCCAAACGCCACTTCATCGTGGGGCAAAATACCTACCAGATGGCAGATTGGCAGATTGGGTAGGCCTTTTACCTCATTATTCATCCTCTCATTTTTCATCATAATAGCACATTATAGAAATGCTTAGTGTATTTACCACCTGGATCTATATCATTACTTTAAAATATTTTTGTAGAGACATACCTAACATATTGTCTGATATTGTAAGTATCAGCTCTTGAAGAAATGTGTCCATTATGAACTTAATATTCATGTGAATATTGTACACTGCAGTATGCATATTCTAAAATGAAGCATGCATGTTACAGGACGTCCCTATTCAACATGCAGACTGTCATTCGCCGGCTTCCCATTGTGATACACCGCATTTTGCTTTACCGCATTTGGTGGCGCCACTGGTCTGGAACAGACAAAATGTTTAGTCAATAATTAAGGGATCCCTCGTTTGCGACCTTCACCTTGTACACCGCGGGAAATATTTCGACGGACTCCGCTGGCTGAGCTGATGAACGTAGCTCCACCTATCGACCGGGAGCTTGGGGATCTCACCGCGCACGCTCACACGTGCGGAGGATGGGATCTTTGGGGGTAAGCCCAGGGGGTGTGGGCAGATTCATGGCACATGAGAATGTGCGTTTACATTTTTTCGCCATACACGTGCTCGCTTCGATAAATTGATTCTCGGTGGTGCAGACTTTCATTGAATATATTCCCCATTCCGTGCGTGAAACGTGGTTATCAATCCCAGTGGATTTTGGCGGTAAAACGCTACTTCTGAGCGGACTTTTGAAGTGATGTTGGGGATCTAATAAACGAGGGGGAAGGTGGCTTCACCCTGAAAGCCCCACAAATTCAGCAATGTATTAAGTATACCCACCCCTTAGGCGTATCATTGTTTTAGCCAGTACAGTGACTATAATGTGTCAGTGTAGATTATTATAATATAAATAAGCAACATATTAATACATAAGTTTAGATATAAGAGTTACAAGACTTATCACAACCTCAATATCCCCAGACAATACAATATAATTTCATCCACTTAGGAAAACATATTTCCGTCATTACTTACAATAATTACCCGGTATATAACAATCAGCAAACTTAAAACAATATAATTAGTCTACAAATGGCATCTCCTGTCTTTTATAGAGCTATGCAAGATCAGCAATACTAAATTAACTGCAGTATGGTGCATGAAGATTTAGTGTATATCTATGATCACTCAATGTGTCTGTATAGATATGTCAGATATATTTCATGTTCAAAATACAGTGTATTTAGATGTAGAAATTAATCCTCATTAATTAATCATTAATTCTCATTGTATAGTTTAACATGATAACTTTTAATTTAAACATCCTGATCAATTTTATCATGCTACATCAATATATACCGGGACTACCAGTAGTATATGTTGGGAAATCAGCAAATAACTAAGCAATAATAAGGGAGGCATGATACTTTATTGACACATATGGCCTTAGGCCCATTGTACTATAAATACAAAGTTGAATCATAGAAATTAATAGATATAAAGCAATATTAATCAAATATACTGATATGTTTACTACTCATAATTTGCCAAGGATCACCTCTATATGCAGAGATATCTGAGTGTATAACAGGTGACTGTGAAATTATACTCTAATGCACAAACGTTTGCTTTTACCATGCATGGTGACACACGAGTAACAGATTGGACACAGATTGGGGAATGTTTATCTATTATAGTAGAACATAGATAATAAAATAAGATAAGATAATAAGGCTTCTCTACTGTGGGTGTCTGTGATATGAACTCAATGTTGCCTTCGGGTTGGGAGTTCCCCATTGGTTATGCTACAACGTTGGCTGGCCCATGCCAATGAATGTCTCTATAAATGGCGTACTTCAACACAACTGTGCATTCCTTGTTATTATATTCACCATGGAGTTTCGAAAAAGTAAACTGCGCCTTCCCGAATATACCTGCAGCACGTGTGGTTCAGAATGCTGCCAGAATAGCATTGAGTGTTCAGCATGTCAACAGTGGGTGCATCAGCGCTGCGTCCCCATGACCTCTCAGCTTCTGTGTTCCTGGGGAGATGAAGAAAAGGATCTGAACTTCGTATGTCGTCAATGCGCCTTCCATGCATCTGGCGAATATGACTTCTCAGCTGCCTTGTCAAGATTACACGCCAGTATTAATGCTCCAACAACCGATCTCATGAAGACTGTCGAGGCTGAGAAACTGCTACTGGAGACATGCAACGTTGAAACTCCGACTGCCGCACCCACACACCCTCAGCCGTACCACAGGGATGCTGTGTCCGTGGAAATTCTGCGTCAATTTCAGCCTGTTCTTCTGGCTGAATACGACCCTCTGGCTGTAATAGGAGATGGATGAAGTATTATGACACTCAAATGCTGACCTACAAAGACTTGATTTAGCACAACGCTGTGGTGTGCGATCCATTCGCTAACCTTCTGCTGGCTGCCGTAAAGCATGGTGCTTGGTCCGAACTGATGCACATATACGCCGCCAGCGCAGCACTCTACGTCGCCATACGGTCATACTGCCCCCCAAAGCTGAACAACGAATTTAGCACCGGGCCACTCACGAGAAAGGTCTGCGAACGAGGAGTGAAGCTGTCGGCCATACCTTCGGTGACTCTCATGTGGACACGAACGAGTGAACCACTCGGCCCCACGGACTTTCGCCCGAACCATTTCGTTCCTATACGTAAGCGCGGGGCCGAAGCTGCCGAACCTTTGGTGTTCGAGCTAGATGCCGACGATTGTCATCCAGGCCTCCGCTCAGCGACTCATAGCTTGTCGAATCTTCCGAACGTTTTACTTCTTCGCCGATATCCTCAGTCGTTGCGCGGGACGCTTTCCTGACATCGCCTCATCTTACTCTCGAGACGTCGGATGTGTCCATAAACCGGTCTGTTGAAGAAGAGCCCGACATCCCAGGCGCTGTCCCGCTGCAAAATGGACAGTTGATGGACACCAATGCCGTGTTGAAGATCCTGCTGATCGCGAGTGAACCACAGATTGCTATCCCTCGTGGCAAAAAAAAGAACGTCTACTTCATTGTGACGATTGACATCAACGTGGAGCGGCGGAAGGCGGGGAAGTGTAGCCAGTTTTGGGACGATTGTGGGGCATGGCAAGGAAAATGGACTTCACCAAAGACTGTGTATGTGTGTCAAGGTGAAACACGTACAAAGGTTTTCGTCAAGGATGGGAAGTACTGCACTGAGAAGATGATCTCCAAGAAGCGCACATACGTACCCCTAGAGCCACAGCTCTCTGATGACGTCCTGCTTGAAATGCAACGCAACTACTCAACGTTGAAGCTGTCAAGCGGCTACAAGCGGCGTATTGCCTGGCTGGCCCGTGTCCCTGCGTCCTTCTCGGCGTCCGTGCCTTCTGTGGCCATCGTGGAGTACACTGGGGTCCACCCAGGACTCGCCAGCCACGACAACGCGGTCAAAGATAGCGGGCCGTATGTTCGCACACAACCATCCATCCTGGATCTTATTGGAGCAGAAACCGAACACCGCAGACCAAAAGGGGTGTACGATCAGATGATTTTGAATAATACACTTTCGGAGACACCAAGAGACTTGCAGCAAGTGAAAACAAGAAGTATAACGAACGTCGCAAAAAGGAACAACCTGATTCAGTGCAAAAAGGGAATATGGCTGACCAGATTCTACACCTCAGCAGCTCCATGCATTCAAGTAGCTTCGTGCAGCACGTAGTAATCATGCGGGGGAAGGTGCCGGGAGTCATCCTGCACACTGAAGAGCAGATACTTGATCTATCCCGCTCATCAGGAAAGAAACCGGAGATCATCCTATTTTCTTTGGCCCGATGTTCCAGCGCTCACTGGTCCGTTTCGCAACTGAGCCCGTTTCGTGCCGCCTTCTCGGGAGTGAAGTCGTAGTTAGATGACAAAGTTCTTCCGTCGAAAGAGTCGTTTGATAACAATATTGCAAGGGCGAGAATAAAATGGATGGATGAATTGGCACTGACCACCTTTTTCCACACGTCACGCGGGTCATGATATGAAAGTTTGTAGCAGCGCTGGACACTTGTGATACTGTCTGGCGCACACAGGACACGAGCTTCCGGCTCGATAGAAGAGCGGCAACGTGATCATCAGTGTTTCTGTCATGTGGCATTGCACTTATGGTGCATTCCGTACTCAGGAGAAATGGCATCCCTCTTGTTTCTGTTAGTTAGAGTTATATATATATAATGGCGGCTTGACCGGGTGTTCCCCGCCCCATCCCCCACCCTCTGTTCTCCCCCCCCCCCCCCCCCCAACACACACCTGTCGGCTACGCCGATATGTGAGATCTTGGGTTAATTATTTCTAGTCATCTATGTTGGTCAATGTCACAACGTACCCTAGCTGAACAAGCGAACAAAGCAGCTGTTTTTATTCTGCAACAAAGCTGTAATTGTAAAGCTTAAATTTATTGATTTCAAAATGCTGTGTAATTTATTTGATAAAATGGTGCTACCTTGACATATGGAAGTGAAATTTGGGGCTTTTACACACCTGATGCTATTGCAAGGATTCAAGCGACATTTTGTAAATATCTGCTGAATCTGCCCAGCCACACTTCAAGTTCAATTGTTCTATGTAAATGTGGTAGGTACAAGATAAATGTTGTATGTAAGTTTAAGTTCTTGAAATTTTGGTGCACTTTATTGGGAATGGATGAGAGCCGGTTGCCGAACGCTTGTTATCATATGATGCATAAACTCGATGGGATCGGCAGAAGAACCTGGGCGACCGAGGTCAAAGACCTATTGTTTAGGGTAGGATTCGGGTATTGTTGGATTGTGCAAGATGTAGGAAACACAGTAGTATTTAGCAAAGCAGACTCAGGGACATCGGCCAGCAAGAGTGGTACTCGGAAATGTGTTTAAATAGTAAGCTTCGAAGCACTGTAGAATTTAAATCTGTTATTGAAATTGAATGTTACTTGGACTGTGTGAGTACTGTAAAGCACAGCATCGCGTTGTCGAGATTTAGATGTAGTGTACATAAACTAGCGATTGAAGAAGGGCGGCATGATGAATTCCACTTCCTTTTGGTATGTCCATTGTATAAACATCTGAGAGAAAAGTACCTTAACGTTCCAACTAGTCCAAGTAAATATCATTTCGTGTCTTGTATGAAAACAGCAAATATCACACTCGTTCAAAATCTTGCAACCTTCGTCCATAATGCATTTTAAACCCGTAAAGAATATACAGGTTAATATCTCTTGTTTTAATTAATTGCTTTGATGTTTGTTTAAATGTTTGCTCGTTTTGAGTATTTGTGGATTTTTTAATATGTGCCAATGGGCCCCGGGCCTGTATAGTGCAAAGAAAGAACGCATGTCATATAAATGTACCACAGAGTTAAGGGTTTGCAAATAGCGTGAAAAACACGGGGAATACCTAGTAGAAGATGAATACCACTTGTTACTGATAAGCCCACTATATCAATCTATGCACCAGATATATCTACCTCATTTTGTCTTAGAAAATCCGAGCCAAGATAATTTTATTTTAACTAAGGCTTCAACAGATAGTCAAAAAAAAAAGAAATTTGCAGCATTTATATATCTAGCCTCCACTGTACGCGAAAAAACCTTCTCGCAGCTTTAAATTTAATTTGAATTTTTAAATGTGCAGCATGTAGTAATCTATGACTATGAATGTGGTTTGTATTATTTTCGTTAAATTGTATATATATTTTGTATGAATTGTTCCTGTACCATGGGCGTTGCGCCTACAGTACTAAAATAAACTTCATTCATTCATATGTGAAATCAATTGATATACATGTAGGTATATGTTTTTAACATATTTGCTAAGAGATATATCTGTCAATTATTCCGTCTTTATAGGTCACTCGGTACATACGGTACGTGACCAACATATCAGGAAGTCTTTACGTGTCTGACTGATAATCAATTTGCTAATTATTGCATAAATTCTGCATTTAATTTTCTATAATAACTAATTTAAATTAAAATAATATTATAACTCTGCACCCGCTCTATGCACCAGAATATTGGATATATATGTCAACAATGTCGCCGGGTGCCTGTCGCTTACCTCTGCGGTGAGCTGAGATAGCCGGGAGGCTAGTTGATTATTATTAATATTATTATTGTATGCTATATTTTAAGCTGTTTGTTTCTTAAATTTTTCATTATATTTTAAGCTGACCGACTACGCGTTTTGCTGACAGCTATCAAAATACAGTATGCAGAGTCCGGCCATCTTGGCAATGAATCACTTGGACTTATTGAAGAGGTATATTAAAACTGATAATGGAAACTTTTATGACTATTACAGATTGCCATTATTATAATACCATAACCTGTACGGAAGGTATTCAATTTGGTTACCATATGCATCGCTTCTGGGTACTACGGTCTAATATATTATATTGGTCAGATTTGCCAATTGTTATAATAGAACAAAAAAAGTGAACCCCTGGTATATAATAACATACCCTTGGCAGGATAACCTGAGGCGAAATCAAGAGATAGAAAACAAATTTACAAACCAGACCTCACAGAATGCTGACAAAAGTTTATTTCTGTCAGTAATATAGTAGTAGATAATAACATAAGTCTTAATAACACTAGATGCTTGGTAAGAAGCAATGCAAAGTCGATGCCATCTCCACGCCCACCAATGACCGAGATATATTCCAGCGGCACACGGTCCATGATCGTCGTCTCCAATCGGCTGCCCTTCACCTTGACGAAGTCTGAGACCGGGAAGCTATCCCGACATGCCTCAGCAGGCGGCCTCGTGACCGCCATGGCTCCCGTCGTCAAGCAGCTTCACGGCGTCTGGGTGGGCTGGGCCGGCATACACGTCTCTCCTGATGACGTCATGCCTGAAGGGGACCCGGATGCCGCCAATGCCGCTGACTCGCTGGGACCGGAACAGGTGCGCTCTACCGGGAAAACATACGGGGACGTAATCATACACCATACTTATTAATGAGCGCTACGCAATTCTATTGCCCGCCAAAGCAGACAGTTTGTCAAGCGTGTACCTGATCCGAAATAGAAACGTATCGAATTTCACTCTTGGGGTGTTTGGAATTAGGAAAGAGCCAGAAGTATATTGGATTATTTGTTTTTAGATCTATGCACAACAATGCGCCTGGTGTATCTTCCGCCATTGTCAAAAATACCGGGGCTGGCCAGACCCGGAAAAACGTTTGCATGGAATTTCGATTTTGTTATCATTATAAGAAGTCACAATTAATCATGAAATATGCTTAGTTTGACATGGCGGCATACGCACTGAAATCGATTGAAGGCAATTGTTGGTTTATGTTCAGACATATTGGTATGCTATATATAGATATATATGAGCCATCGGCCGCCCTCATTTGGCTACATACGACATATTGGTATGGTATATATACTCTTTTGGTTACTTGCAGTTGCGAGTTGTCAACCTGAGCCCGGATCTGTTTGATAGTTACTACAACGGCTGCTGCAACGCCACCTTCTGGCCGCTGATGCACTCGATGCCCGACCGCTGCGTGTTCAAACGGGCCTACTGGAACAGCTACTCGGAGGCCAATAAGCTCTTTGCCGATGCCACCTTCAACGCTCTCCAATCCTGCCTCGAGACCAACGCTGAGGACAACCCTCTTGTCTGGATCCACGACTACCAGTTGATGCTCACTCCGGGATTGATCCGGACTCGCATGGAGGAAGAAGACAGCGTTCCGGATTTCAAAATCGCGTTTTTCAACCACATCCCTTTCCCGCCATGGGATATCTTCAGGCTGCTTCCGTGGGATGACGAGATTCTCGTGGGTCTTCTCGGCTGCGATCTCGTCGGGTTCCACGTGGATGGGTACGCGGAGAATTTCATGGCCTGCTGCCAGAAGCGCCTGGGACTCCGAGTAGATGCCGAAGCGGGTCTGATCGAGCACGACGGGCGTACAGTCCGGGTGATGTCTTTCCCCATCGGGATCCCCTTTCAGCAGTTCGAGGAGATGGCTAAGACGGCTCCGGAAGTGATTGCGGACGACGGGGACAGGAAGGTCATCTTGGGCGTCGACAGACTGGATTATACCAAAGGCATTATCCACAGAGTTAAGGCCTTCGAGAATCTTGTGGATCGGTACCCGGAGCACAAAGACCGCGTCACTTTGCTCCAGATTGCGGTGCCGTCTCGCGTGGATGTGCAGGAGTACCAGGTAAACAACGCAAGATGGCTGTAGGACGTTTGGGGGCAGAGGGAAAGGAGGAGAAGGGGGTAGGGGGTAGTATTGTGAGTACGAAAATCATTTTAACCTTTCCAATGAAAGACTCATTTTATGTGAATTGTATACTCCTTTGCATGTATGCTTCATCGTTGCTCTTAACGTCCAAGATGAATTATTAAGTTACTGTCGTTGCAATATGCATGCATACAATATATGTTAGAGGGCACCAGATAATTTAATACTAATTTGAAACCACAGAATCCACAGCAAGAAAGAAGGACAATTCACAATGAAATCACCGGCCCTGCATGGATAATTCCTTACTGATCGCTGGTTTACCTCTTTATTTTCTTTAGGATTTGAAGGATGAGTTAGACAGAGAAATCGGACGAATCAACGGTCGTCTGTCTTCAAGGACTTGGACTCCAATCAAGTACATCTATCGCTTCACTGACCAGAGCGAACTGAGCGCCCTCTACCGAGACGCCTTCGTAGCTCTAGTGACCCCGATTAGAGATGGTAATTTAATGTACTCAATATTTATAACTATTGTAATGTAAATGAGAATAACTGTTGCTTTAACAACAAAGCCTTTGATGCTGTCTTTGCTGTTCTATATATTAATCGATGGTCTCGTTGGCGGGCTGTCGTAATCCTCTCATTTCAGTCGTTTTCGCCGCTACTGCGCATCCATCTTGGTGTGATGTCCGAACATGTCCGGGGGCCTCCCTGGTGTAGTGGTTAGCGCACTAGACCGCAGATCAATAGGTCCTGGGTTCGAATCCGGGCTCGGGCACCTAATCTGGGGCATGTTTCATTCCTTCATCCTTCATCGTCTCGGGAGGTTCCTTGGCCCAATTTAGCCTGTATGTGCACAAAAGTGGCCTAAAACACCAACATTCCATTCCGAACATGTCCCCCCCCCCCCCCCCCCCACACCTTTTTTTTTTAGGAAGAATGCCGTTTCTCAATGCCAAAATTTAGGCCATCTGAGGCGCGGGCCGCACCATTCCTTTGGAAGAATGCCGTTTTTTTTTTTAATGTAAAATTTAGACCCGTCCTTTTGTTTATTTAAGAATGTCGTATTTTTTAATGCAACATTTAGCCCACTTCAGGCGCAGACCCCCTCCCCCACTCCCCCGGTCACAAGTTTTCGTAGACCCCTGTCTTTTTGCCAATTCCTGGATACGTCCCTGTGTAAGGCGAAATATATTACGGATTATACCAACGTCCACTGCTAACAAACTCTAAATAATATTAGGATATTGAATATGATTCAGTTTAATAACATTTTATTTCGTTTTTAGGGATGAATTTGGTTGCGAAAGAGTTCGTGGCCTGTCAAATCAAGGAGCCTGGTGTTCTCATATTATCGCCCTTTACGGGGGCTGGTCAGACTATGGACGAGGCCTTGCTGGTCAACCCATTGGAGCAGGAAACTCTCGCAGACACAATCCACCGAGCCCTCACCATGCCCAAGGTAAGTCCCTGACTCAACCTAGCGGGTTGGTCTGGATATAGGAAACGGGAGCAGACGACATCTAGTTTTTGAGCCAGTTGTACACTTTGGGACTCCCATTCAGTTCAAAGCGTCATATCTGGGGTCAATTGAGTATGCTTAAGATGTGAAAAATCATTCGTAAATGCTTATTGTCAAATTGCTGAAAATAAACTTTCTTGTTTTCCCGTGTGTTTGAAAGCGCATCTTTCCAGGTGTATCAGTTGTATCAACGCTCTCATGGGGCCTTTAACTGTCGGATGAAACAGCAAACCATTCAGAAATTGACTGGCATAATCACACTTTTTGTTGTCACCCTGAAAGGACGAGCGCGAGTTACGGATGTCTGCACTGCGCAGGCGCGAACGTCAGTATGACGTGCACCATTGGGTGAGGTCCTTCCTGTCCGCGTCTGGCGCCTTCAACGGGTCGGGCGCCTCCGGAAACAAGATGGAGCCGCTCACCATAAAAAACTTCGAGAAGTGGCTCTCGAAGTACGTGGGTGATGAGTCCAAGCTGGCCCTGCTCCTCGACTACGACGGGACGCTCGCCCCCATCGCTAAACACCCGGATGACGCCAAGCTCCCGGATGATACGCGACAGGTACTTTGTTTTTTATCCAATATAAGTTATCGTTTTCGTTTTCGTTTTTTATTTTGGGTGAAAATTCATGCATTTTTTCGCTTATTTTGGTACTGTAATCATGATTTGTTTCGTTTTTTTTTTCTGTTGAATACTCATGGTAGTTTTCGCTTTTTTTATTTTAGTTGAATATTCATGATCGTTTTCGCTTTTTTTTTATTCTGTTGAATATTCATGATCCTTTTCGCTTTTTTTTGTTTCTGTTGAATATTCATGATCGTTTTCGTTTTTGTTTTTTTTTCTGTTGAATATTCATGAATATGTTTTTGGGCTTTTGTAAATACGCCATTCAGCATTGTCACAATAAGGTGGATGGGTCGACGGTTTAGTGTTTTGTGCCACTTTGGTGCGCACAAGGCATTTGGGTTGCTAGAAATAATGCTAATCAGGATTTTAAGATGGAGTCATCGTCGTAAGCGATGGGTCGATTGGGGGTAAAGTGCGCGTGCAAGGTGGATCGGGTGTCACAGGGCTGTATATTCATACAGATTTATCTTTAGGCCCTTATACACCGGTCGCGGCAATAAGTATGCTCCACGTCGACACACATGGAACATTGATAAACGAATGATCAAGCAGTGGGGGTGAGGGTGGGAGTTGTTGTTCTCGTTGAATATTCATGACTTTTTTTGCTTTTTGTTTCGGTTGAGTAATCAACGCCAACGTGGCATACATTAACATCATATGCCAGAGTCCCTATAAAAACCTTTCATTTAATTGCCCTTGATCACCCACACTGGAGACCATGGCTTGATTGATTAGTGAATTAGCCGAATATCGTTATAATCGCGATGTGTGTTGCTCTCCTAGGTTTTGGAGGAACTCAGCAAGATGCCGAATGTTTACGTGTCCGTTATTTCCGGTCGCAGTATGGCCAATGTCAAGGCCATGGTCAATATTGAAGGAATCACGTTCGCAGGTAGGTAAAGTCAGATGGTAACCACCTCTGCCTCACCTAGGTCCAAGAATGTTTAAACTAATGGAAAACATCGCGAAGGTGTTATGTATGCTTTTGTCCTTCTTTGTGTGGGTTATTTTTGTTTTTTTTATTCTTGTTCTATTCTTGAAAATTATAAAGGTGCAAGAAATTACAGCTGATTTGATAGTTTTTTTTAAAATGTTGAAATTTGCCCCCGGCCGACAGCAGCGGTAAAAGCGGAGCTTGCGTAGCGCCACCGTGCGGGGAGCTTACTGTACTGGCTATATGTAACGTCGAGCGTGTGGGTTTTGCTTTGGGGTTATGGTAAAAATACTACCACTTGTATTGTTCCACATAGCCAGAGATCACTCCTGGATGTGTCCATACTAAACGACGATACCGTAAATTAACGAAACGAATCCTGGGGTGGTGTTTATAATTATGGAGCACGTAAAAGGCCTTTTGGTCTCTTACGCTCGTAACGGTAGAATTGAGAATCAAAATTAACATGCTGTCGGCTTCAATCTTGACCCTTGCCTAATTCTAAAAACGAATTTGGCTCAATGTCAACACATTCTACCTTGTGAACAAAAACAATCTAATTATTGCAGAAGATTGGTTTAGCACTAAGTATGTTTTGCATTGCTAGTTTATTGGACTTTGTTGGTGTAATGACCTGTATCTGATGATGTGACGTTTAAAAATAAACGTAAAATAAGAAAGTAGGTTTTACGAGAGACTGATCCTGACTTTTCCACCGTTGCCAGGCAACCACGGCCTTGACATTGAGCACCCGGACGGCACCAAGTTTGTGCACCCGGAACAAGCCAAGTACGCCGTGCTGATGAACGACCTGAGAGAGGACCTGGAGTCGTCGGCCTGCCAGCAGGGCGCCTGGATCGAATCTAAGGGCGTCCTGTTGACGTTTCACTACAGGAACGTCCCCCCGAGGCACCGGGCGCCTCTCATCGACCAGGCACGTTAACGTTTATAATCGATCCGATTCAAAATATCGTAAACGTTGTACTTTGCTGAGAGTTATCTTTATATTACTTCTTTCTTGCGGGTTATTATGAGGCCGCTCTAATGACCTTCAGGCCGCTCTAATGACCTTCAGCCCGCTCTAATGACCTTCAGACCGCTCTATTGACCGTCAGGCGGCTCTAATGATTTTGGGCCGCTCTAATGATCTTCAGACCGCTCTAATAATTTTCAGACCGCTCTAATGATTTTCAGGCCGCTCTATTGACCTTCAGACCGATCTAATGACCTTCAGACTACTATAATGACATTCGGACCGCTCTAATGACCTTCAGCCCGCCCTAATGACCTTCAGGCCGCTCTATTGTTCGTCAGGCAGCTCTAATGATTTTGGGCCGCTCTAATGATCTTCAGACCGCTCTAATGATTTTCAGACCGCTCTAATGATTTTCAGGCCGCTCTAATGATTTTCAGGCCGCTCTATTGACCTTCAGACCGATCTAATGACCTTCAGACTACTATAATGACATTCAGACCGCTCTAATGACCTTCAGGCTACTCTAATGACCTTCAGACCGCTCTAATGAGAGCGGTCCAGTGTGTCCTCAATTGGAGTCTCTTGCAACGTGTCACTATTAGTGCCATTTATAAGTAGTTTTAGTGTTATTCTCATTAATATAATATGAGTATGAATATGCAACATTATCATGATTATAACAATTGTATATTGATACAATGTTTTTGTGTACCGCATTATGATACAAAAAAACATACTTGTAATTTTATAACCGTATTAATTTATTTATTGTCGACTTTTTTTCGACTTTTGTTTTCTTCTTCCCACCATATAAGCACCGCTTCTGCTCAGTTTGAGATTGAAAATGTAATGCACATGTTTTTATATGAAATGAACGTATTATTATTATACATGGTGAAGATGAATGCCTATTGACCTACCAGGCGACGACGGTGATCCTGCGTCACGGCTTCAGACCGTGTAAGGCGCACTGTGCCATCGAGGCACGGCCGCCCATCGAGTGGGATAAAGGCCGCGCCTCCATCCATGTCCTTAGGACAACCTTCGGGGTCGACTGGTCAGAGCGCGTCCGCATCATTTACGTCGGTAAGTTAGACATACAAATTATGTCACAAATTAATTATTATATTAATTGTTATGTTAGGTTAGGTATTGTATGAATTTTTATTATTATACATTATTGTGTACGGTATGGTATGGTATGGTATGAAATATTGTATATATTATTGTATAAGATATGGTATGAAATATTGTATATATTATTGTATAAGGTAGGGTATGAAATATTGTATGTATTATTGTATACATTATTGTATAGTAAAAAGGACAGTATTGCAACAGTTAACCAATGTTTTATTTAATTCCGAGTTCCGTGACTTCATATTGACTAGGCTAGACGCTCGAGGCGCTTGAGACGCTCGAGGCGCTTGAGACGCTCGAGGCGCTCGAGACGCTCGAGGCGCTCGAGACGCTCGAGGCGCTCGAGACGCTCGAGGCGCTTGAGGCGGGTGAGATGGATTATTAATACCGATGGTTTATAAAAGACCAGAAGATCTCACGGCTTAATCTAATATCTAAGGCAGCCTGTCATGTTACCCCTGCTGCCACTCACCCAGAGGGCTGAGATGTGCGGTGGTCAGAGGTCGTTATCACTGCCTGTTCTGCATCTGAGCTCGGCCTTTTATAGGCTAACACCTATCACGTGACCCCTTTCGCTCAGTAACACATTGCCGGTAGCTCAGTGGGCTAGAGCGCTCGCATTGATTGCTCTGGCCACCTGAAAGCCTAAGGGCACGTGGATCGATGGTTTGAGTCCTGTGGCCGCAAGATAAAGATCCATGTCCTTCTCCGCAAAGAGTAGGGGGTTACCCCCGGGGACATGGCTCTACTCTCCCTTCCTTCTCCCATTGACGCGATATGACCAAAAGTGGTTAAAAGCGTCCTGAATATACAACCAACCATTAAAATATTGCTCGAGTTGGCTTGAGAAGATAACAAGTGGTAGTGAAACGCCTATTTACACCTAGTCGATATTAACACAATTTTGTCACCCAGAAAACTAGATAAGTCTCATAATAGCGAAGGCGTTAGCACGAACTCTACAGCCTAGCACACGTATATTCCAAACGTCACCATAATATGGATAGGTGTTAATTACTGCATATGTTTTGCGGGATGACGTATACCATGCACCTGCTTGGGCCCTTTGCTTGTGGCATATGATTCGGTTGCTTAGGAACTCCCATTGTGACGTCATTTTTATAACATTTTAAACTGCTCCAAGGCTTTGAACCAAAGATTGTCTAGAGTAAGATCTCCAACTCGCGCGTTCACTGCGTGCACATTCGTGCAAGGCGCCATCTAGCGGTCGGGATGCTACTTCAGGCTCTATCGCAATGGACGCCGGCGTAACTGACGCAAGAAACTGGCGCTGCCATGGACGTTTGTACGGCCATTAACTGTACAAACTGCAGGAAGAACAATCCAAATACGTTTTTTTTTTCAAGTTTCCTAAAGATTAGAAAATGTAAAGCAAGTTCGGACAAGTCTTTGTCTACTTTTACAGTTTCAGCTTTGTCAGCAAAAGTGACATTGTCATTGGACTATTGAACCAAGGAGAGCAGATCAACTAACTTATCAGTCCGAATATAATCGGTTTGCGAGCTTTCCATGGAAGAAAAGAACTATTTCACCTGCAAATCCCCTCTGAAATAGATGTTTCTGCTAACACAGATGAGCAGGGTAGATAGAAATGGTTCATGGATTGAGAAGCATGCGTATTCAAACTATTGTTCAAACGCATGAAGACGTCGTGAAGCCCACAGCCCCACTAGCGCAGTTGGTAAGACGTTTGTCTTTTGATCGCAAGGTTGGGCGTTCAATTCCCGACGAAGGCGAACACCGTTTTTTTACCTTTATTGGTCGGAAAACCTGCTATTTCCTGGTGGTCCAGAGGTGGTCCTTCTCACGGTTGTGACGATTTGAAAAAGATTCTCGATCCTAATTTGTGATTCTAACTAGATCTAAGTTAGATCTAAAAAATGTTTTTTTATAGGACTAAAGTCAGAACACTCACAATGTGACATGTCTGCCCCGCGGCCGTGGGTTCGTTTGATTACATTTCACTGTTGACATCAGACTTGATAACTTTCAATAAGGAAACTAGAGGGATAGAATGTATGTTTTTGTCAATATTATGCAGGTAACTTAATTCTCGATCGATAAGGTAAGCTTTACATGTTTGTTACGTGTCTTTCGCTCGTCTGGTACCAGCGCGTATCAGTTATCCGACTGGAATGTAGCATCCCCGCCGCTTGGGCGGCGCCACAACTCGTTTGTAACATTTCGGCCATTGGCAGACGCGCGAGTTGGAGATCTTACTCTAGACAATCTTTGTTTGAACTACTCAGTATGATAGCCGCGATGTTCTAAAAATGGCGTCACAATGGGAGTTCCTAAGCAAACGAATGGTATGTCACAAGCACGTGCAAGCGTTACCTTATTCCGCCAAAGATACGCATTATGGCAAGCCGATGTGAGATTTATTTTGACTATTGATCTCGTTGTATCGAAATAGCTAAATTAATATATATATACGCTCGCATTTTAGGTAGCACCTATCCATATTAGATTATGGAACATACCATATGAGAGTCTCATTTTGTTTAAATCAGCTAGTTTCGTTGATATATACATATGTCTTACAGTTATCAATCTTCGACGAAAAAAAAACGCCTATCCACTCTGGCAAACCGGGGCAACCCCGCTGCCCCCTCCCTACTTTCAAAACCACACATGCATTCCACAAGTGTATTTACCATAGAAGTAGAAACCTCTCCCTATCTGCTGGCCTGTATTTACATGCACATGTAGGGCATCCCAGTGACCCGCATAGTGTTCTAGCCAGGGGGAATTAAATGTCTGCGCCCCACGAAAGTATACTTATGGACGACAATAGGGTTTTTTAAGTCAACAATATTTGTTTCCTCGTAGTTACATTTTTTTATTTTCGGGAAACCTATCTGGAGACTATATTCTCTAATTGGCACTGTCCTTACAACCGGAAGTGGCTTGCCCTTTAAGTATCATTTACGGTAAAGTGTATATTCCGCATAGTATTAGACCGGTAGTGTGTGATAAAATAATATATCTTATCAGCAAATATGCAACAGCATAGATGTATTAAAGCTAAATTCATTAATGCCGTTCACGTCTGTTTTGGCCGATATCTCCACTAAAATTTGAGTGAACACTCAAAAAAAAATTACGGACAGGCTGCAGGACCAAGAGACACAGTCAATTCATACTTTCCTTTCTGTGACAATCGATTCCTCCTGTAACATAATGAAACTCCATTGATCACAAATGTTGACCTATAAATAAGCTAAAGACAATATTTCGGCAAACAAACCTCTTATAAAACCGATTTGAACATTCAGGCTAACGACTGACCCTAGCCAATGAGATCCTACTGATTTATCCTATGTATATAGGATACCTCTTATAGGGGGAGGCTCCGTCACCAACCCAATGCCATATTGTGGTATTATTTATAGCTAACAAAAACAATTCGCTGCTTTGGCATTTGCAGGGATATGCCATGTGATATATGACAGTTATATATTTATTTATCAGTTTAACGCAAGCGCTCAGGTTAGGTAACACTTATGACATATTAATACCGTACATACGCTGTTATTATTAAGGTAAAGCCTCTAAGCCGGATTGAAGTGAACGCGTCCCCTAATATCGCTCAGTCAAGTTGACTCGTTGCGAATGTCAACAACAGCCCCGCCGGCAACACATTCAACCTTGCAGTCCGTTCTTGTTCTTATATCTGGATACAATAGGGTCTGTAAGTGACATCACAGACAGCGCGCGTTCACCTCCAGCGAATCCGGTTTTGGGTACATGACGCTTCACCGCCCCATATACAAAGCATAGGGAGCTCTTTGTAATGGCGTGAAACGCACAGAAAACCAGCGTCTTGCGATTTAAAACTAGTACGAGTATGAAGGTACACCCCCAAAAATTTATTTCATATGGTTTTCAAATCTAACATCGCATTCATATCTCAAACATCAGTGAGTCTAGTTCGAGGCCCATAGTAAAGTATAGGGACCCGCTGACGCGTTGTACCCAGAATGGTTGTTTCCAGAGGTGAGCGCGCGCTGTCTGTGACGTCACTTACAGACCCTATTAACCATATTTCTTGGTCGTCCAGTACCAGGGATATAACACCATGCTGCACTGGCCACAAGTGCAATTAAACGGTTAAAACGGAGTAGCTGCCCGTCAACAACTAAAAGAATGACAGCCTAAAACTCAAACATTATTGTAACATTTTTACCTCAGGTGATGACGTCACTGACGAAGATGCCATGTGCGTCCTCAAGGGGCTGGCCTTGACCTTCAGGGTGGCCAACTCGGCGACACAGACGACGCACGCGACGCATCGTCTGCACAGCACGCGCTCTGTCTTCACCCTCCTTACGTGGGTCAAACAACACATGGAGAAGAGGCAAATGTTAGCTTGAAATCTCTTGCATGTCATCGCAAATCTACGAAAAAGCGTGACTGGCGTAAAGAGCGTTTTGTAGTTAAAAAATGTTGGTGCGTTACAGAGATAGACTATTGTCCTTATTTCTGGAAAGTATAACTGGTGTTGGGTATCTGTTTTTGTTCTACAGATACACTATTTTAGTTTATTGCATATAATGTATAAAATTGTGGAGTTTGTCTAAACTTCGGCCACACGATATAACGTTTCTTTTACATAGATGCAGATATAGCCTGTTTAGCTGTCTACATACCATGTTGTCATGGGATTAAGCTATCGTGATGTGGGGTAAACACCGAAATAATACCCAGTATGATTTGGGGAAAATCGCCTGTAACGTTATAAAACACCAAAGCCACCACTCCATCGCGAACTGCTTAACCCGGAATGTTAATACAGCTGGATATATCCACTTGGATTAAACCATATTTATTATAAACAAGCTTCTAGTCAGGGGAGTGGGGGGGTGGGGGGGGGGGCGTGCAGTGGCGTTTACAAGATTGTTTACAAGGAGGTGCACGCGTCATTTTAGGCTATAAATGTCGCCGAAAGTTGGCCTTTTTACGGATTGAAACGGGGGTGGGGTGCGTGACATGCCCTCTGTACCCCCCCCCCCCGCCGCCCCGGCTGGATCCGCCACTGGGGGGCGCGGGTGGGGTCTAGTCTGTGAGCTGTACATAACCTATTGGTTTAAAAGAAAACCACAGATGACGATACAAGACACTAATAAGGATATGTGTGGTTTATCCCAGCTTTTGATATTGGATCTACTGTAGGTGCTATCTGTCGTCCTCGTACAACTGTTGGAAAAAGGCTACATTGATTGTCAATTGTGTGAAAAAGTGTTGGTTTCAATGGCACACTATATATTTTTGTAGTATTAGTAATCTGGTCGCGTGATCCATGTAGGCGTATTAATAACCGAGCTTAAGTCCACGTGAATGGTTCACCAATGAGGTATAGTTTCCACACTTAAGAAATTATCTCAAAAAATGTTGCTTCAATGAACGGCGCTGATAGATAGGTTGTCGCTAATTAGTTACTTGATTTATTGATCTCATTGTAGCTGGTATACATGTGATATAATCAGCCTTGCTGGTGTGATACGTCAACATGTATTCGTGGAACCGAAAAAAAACTAACTGTGTCCTAGATACAGCGTTATCTATACTCCTTTCAACGAATCTGTTGTCTCATGTTACTCGTTGGAGTTATTATCTTATCACCCTAATTCCAAGTCTGGTTTTGAAGGCCCAATCCGCCCCCCCCCCCACCCCTACTCCCATGCCCGTCAGTTCCACTGAACCATGCGCCCCCCCTACCTCCCTGGAGAAAAGGCACATGACAGCTTGAAATCTCTTGCATGACATCGCAAATGTCAGGATGAAATCTCTTGCATGACATCGCAAATGTCAGGATGAAATCTCTTGCGTGACATCGCAAATGTCAGGATGAAATCTCTTGCATGACATCGCAAATGTCAGGATGAAATCTCTTGCGTGACATCGCAAATGTCAGCATGAAATCTCTTGCATGACATCGCAAATGTCAGCATGAAATCTCTTGCATGACATCGCAAATATCTGCGATCTTGGAAAAAGCGTTACTGGCGCAAAGAGTGTTTTGTAGTTAAAAAATGTTGATGCGTTACAAACGTAGTTCTGGAAAGTCTAATTGCTGTTATCTGTAGTCATCTGTACTGAGGTCGATACAGTATTTCACAGTTATTGTGTATAATGTATAACATTGTGGAGTTCAGACGATGTAACGTTTCTTTACATAGATGCAGATATAGCCTGTTTAACTGTCTACATAATATGTTGTCATGGGATAAGGCTATTGTGTTGTTGAGCAAAAACCAAAATAATACCCAGAATGCATTTGATGGAATAATCTGAACTGATTTTGGGAAAATCGCCTGTCACGTTAGTAAACACCAAAGCCACCACTCGAATTGCGAATGGCTTAACCCGGAATATTGTTAATACATCTGGATATATCCACTTGGATTAAACCATATTTAGTATCAACGCGATTCTAGTTTGGGGGGAGGGGTGGGGAGCGGGGCAGTGGCGTTTACAAGATTTGGCCAAAGGGCTGGGCACCAGTCTGAAAAAGAAGGTGCACGCGTCATTCTGGCGGCTAAATACCGCCGAAAGTTGGCATTTTTACGCCTTGAAAAGGGGGGTGGGTGACGTGGCTTCTTTGCCCCCCCCCCACCCCGCTGGATCCACCACTGGGGAGGGAGGGGGGGGGGGTCTAGTCAGTAAGCTGTACATAACATATTGGTTAAAAGAAAACCATAGATGACCATACAATACACTTATAAGGATGTGTGGCTTATCCCAGCTTTTGATATTTGATGATCTACTGTAGGTGCTATCTATCGCCCTCGTACAACTGCTGGGAAAAGGCTGCATCTATTATCGTATGTATTTGAGGTGTTGTCAATTGTGTGAAATGTAAAAATACGCTGACTTCTGCAGCAATGAAAAGTGTTGGTTTCAATGGCACACTATATATTTTTTTAGTATTAGTAATCTGGTCGCGTGATCCAGGTAGGCGTATTAATAACCGAGCTTCAGTCCACGTCAATGGTTCACCAATGAAGTATAGTTTCCACACTTAAGAAATTATCTCAAAAAATGTTGCTTCAATGAACGACGCTGATAGATAGGTTGTCGCTAATTAGTTACTTGATTTATTGATCTCATTGTAGCTGGTATACATGTGATATAATCAGCATTGCTGGTGTGATACGTCAACATGCATTCGTGGAACCGACAAAAAAACTAACTGTGTCCTAGATACAGCGTTATCTATACTCCTTTCAAAGAATCTGTTGTCTCATGTTACTCGTTGGAGTCTGTTATTATCTTATAACCCTAATTCCAAGTCGGGTCTTAAAGGCCCAATCCACCCCCCACCCCTCCCATGCCCGTCAGTTCCACTGAACCATGCGCCCCGCACCCCCCCTCCCCCCCCCCCCCCCCCCCTCTGCAATGTATTTTCTTGTCAGCGTTCTGCTATTTACACGCCTTGGAGTACAGTAAGCGACACAATTACTGTGTACTAAGGAATTGGGACAAAAACTAGGTGTATATGTTTTCAAATAACATTTCCAGCAAGACTATTTCATGCACATTAATTTTATTGATAAATACGAAAAGAGACTGGAACTTTACATGCGGTGCAACAAAGCATTGTTATAATGTACATAGCCGCACGGTCCGTACAAACCAATTCTAAATGAATTAAATAACGCGGTTGTATCAATTCTGGTCCATGATCGCTCGTGCAAGTAAAATAGTAGCATATTGTTCGGTCTACATCTTACGGGTGGTCCATTTAGTAAAGAAAGGCAAAGGGTAGATATATGAACCAAACTTGACGAAAATTGCAAATTCTACGTTACAACAACACAATGTCCCGCACTGCCTTCTAGGTTTATGGTTTAATCTTAAGTACTACTGGCAAGAGAGTAAGCCTAAGTATGAAGTAAAAGGGTACCTTGACCTGATAAGTACAAAGTTCTAAGTACAAAGCATCTTGATTGAGAAAAATAGAATTTACTGTGTTATATGCGCATACTACAGTATATCTATCAATAAGTGTGCTGCTTTTAAAAATAAAGTAACGAATTGAAAAAAATACATTTCATGAAGTTCTTAATTTTTTTTCGTATTAAACGAGGCTGCCTACAATGTAGATGATTTCTTATATAATCTGGTAGCTAACATTCTGAACATAGATCAAATAGGTAAATACTGGTTTGCTGCCGGTGTTTCGGGCAGGACGAGACGCCTCATTTTCGGGGTCTTGAAATGCCGTGTTTGGATAAATAGACGCTCGACATTGGCATCCAACAACCGACCACGACACTGTTATGCGAAAAATCGACAGGGCCACACCGCGCATTGTGACAAATTGCCACAAGACCCCTCCATCCAGACCCCTAATCTCTTATGATTGGTATCGGTTGCAATGGCGGATCCAAGCTTTTGCAAACTAATGGGGATGAATTCTATAAGAGACACAACGGAACGGCGGAGGGTTCTCGCCCAAAGAGGGGAGAGGGGCCACTTAAAATAGGGCATAATTTGCTATTTACGCTGATTTCCAGAATTATTTATCTATCAGAGAATGAATGTCGCACATTATAATACAATGATTACAAATTGCACACATGGTAGCACGACCATAAGACAGTTTTATACGCTTGTCAAAATATACTAAAATAAAGCATATTATCCATATACTCTAGGAGACAACTTGCCAGACACACTCACCGAAGCTTTAAATTGATTACAAACTTGTTATTTACCGTAATTTCCTGTGTATAAATCTTACCTTTTTTTCCTCTCTGTCGAGGGGGTGTGACTTCTACACCGGTGCAACTTACACACACAACATTACGGTATTTGGATTTACGGTGGAACGACGAAATGACAAGGTCAGTTACCTCTCAGTCTGATTCACCAGATACCCAGTGAGATCCTAACGAGTTCTCCAATTACCATGCCTTTTTTCTGAACATTATTGGGAAGTGAAATTCTATTTGTGGACGTAATGTTACAGCAGCGCATAAAAATATAGGACTAACCGTGGGGACGTGTTTTTTTTATGTCGGTGTGTTCGGTTTGTGTGTCTGTGTTCGGAATTTCCACTATTTATACCCTCTCCGATTATCGTCTTTCTTCTCAAGCTATGCTTGACAAATTCTAGTCTTCTATAGTGGATGGTCGGCCGATTAGGGTATCAATGCACAATGGTGACATAAAATTCATTCCTTCATGTATTCATTCTTACTTCGGTGCAGACCCGTCCAGCAGGTTACATGTTCAGGAGCTGGGATTTTCAACAGAGCAATGTGAAGGTCGTGTGTGTACACGCAGATCATATTTCCTAACATATACACAGACAAAGCAAATCGTAGACAAAAAATCTAGGTCGTGCCACACATGGAAATTTACCTCCGATCCCGCTATTTTATTAATGGGGTCGAAATAAATGCGTTTGAGAGGGCTAACAACAGACAAAAATGACGTCGAACATTGTTGTGTTAAATGTGGAGTACCTACAACCCTGACTGAGGCAATGACTGAATTACGCAATTGTGGGGTAGCAATCTGGTGACGTAGGGTACTGGTGACGTAGGGTACTGGTAACGTAGGGCACAGATGACGTAGGGTACTTTTAACGTAGGGCACTGGTGACGTAGGGTACTGGTGACGTAGGGCACTGGTGACGTAGGGTACTGGTGACGTAGGGTACTGGTGACGTAGGGCACTGGTGACGTAGGCTACTGGTGACGTAAGGTACTGGTGATGCAGGACGCTCGTGACAATTGATGCCGTAGGTCGCTGGTGGTGTGACGTCACACCATTGTGACGCCGGACAGGGGTGTCGTCGGCATATATATGTGGCGCCGTGGAACCCCGTGGTGACACTGTTGACGTTGGGTACCATGGTGACGTGGTAGCAATAATGATCAAGGACATGCACGACGTAGGCATCTGTGGTTTCGTAGAACGCTTGTCAATGGCTTTGCTTAAACACACCACAAGTAGCGAAAGATAAAATGATCAACGCTATTTGCATCTAATCCGCCAAAATTGTTGACGCGAAGCGCTTTCCAAATGTACATGAGTCACACAAGCAATTGATGACTAAACATTTTTAGCGACAAAAAATACACGTTGATTCCATGAAAGACACTTTGCTGGTGTGAGGCATTTATGATGACACGAGACACATGTTGTTGGTGTACGGCGCGCTGGTGACCCACGACATAATAAGATACACAACGGATATGACGTCACGGATAAAATACACAACGGATATGACGTCACGGATAACATACACAGAGGATATGACGTCACGGGTCGGTTTGCATTGTGGGAAGCGTCGTTACGATTACCATATAAAGCGGATATGACGTTCTATATGTCGAGTTGCGCCGTCGCAGTTAGACATACTGAGGTAGCGCCCAGCCGCCACGTGGTGCCTCCGACGTCTCCGACTCCAGGGTACCGTTCTCAACCTTGCCCTGGTCGTCATCTTCCTTGGCCAAGTAATTGGCGATATTGACCACTTGGAAGGACTGCTGCACCGCCCGTTTCCCCATCTTGGGCGTGGACCTGGGCGGGTAGCTGCTCCGGACAGGCCCGGGGGCAGCCGGGGTTACCCTGGCAACCGAGGCCTCGCTGGGTGCACCCGGGGGTACCCCAGCAGCGTCGCCTGGACCAGCCGGCAGTGAGCTTAGCGCCGTGGCCTCTCCGTTTGGAGGCTGAAACAAATGTGATTCGGGGTCTCCAAAAGGGTTATTCCCATAGGGGGACGGCGGTGGATCAGTCGCCACGATTGGCGGGGGGAGCTCACCGCTGTAGCTATGAGGCCGCTCGCTTCCCGGGTCGATTGGTAGTAGTTCCAAACTCTCCCGCAACATGTCCTTCAGGAAGGGGTTCGTCATGATTTTACTCAGCGTCATGTCCGCAATTAAAGGGTTAATATCGGGAGTCGACGGCGCCGTGTCGGAAAAATACGCAGCGCCCCCCTTGGGAGATTCCTGCGGTGGCGTGTCCCAGCCGCTAGGGGCGTGCACTTCTACCGGAAGTACAACCGTCGGTAGTGGAGTGGGTTTGTTGTGGCTGACAACCGGGGCGGCGCCGCCCCGCGCGGCTATCTCAGCAGCCTTTCGCTTGCTGCTCGAGCTCCTGGGAGGTCTCTTAGGAAGGGAATTCTTGGCATTCGCCGGTAGAGGCACGGGTTGCTTTCGTGCAGTCTCAGGGGTAGCTCGCTTCCCGTGCGTCGCCTGGGACGAGGCTGCCCGTGTGTCTACCTTGGTCGCGGGCGCCACTGTCGCCGGCGCTGTGTTCTCCATTTCCGCAAGGGGCGCCATTGTCGCTGGCGCTGTCTTCGCCACCTCCGCCGCATGGGGCGCCACTATCGCGGGCGCTGTCTTTGCCACCTCCGCTGCATGGGGCGCCACTGTCTCGGTCGGTTTGTCCTTCACCTTTGCCGCAAGGGGCGCCACTGTCGCGGTCGGTGTTTTCGCCACCTCCACCGCATGGGGCGCAACTGTCGCCTTCGTTGCCGCCGTGGTGCTCGCTTTCTCCACGGAACTCCTGTCGCTGATTCTCTTCAATCTGCCTTGAAGTTCGGAAGAGAAATCCAGCCCAGGCGGTGACCGCGTAACGGGAGCCCGGGAGCCAGCTGTTTTAAGGGAGTCAGGGCGCAGTGGGGTCCCCCGCCTCTCACCCGACGGGGAGACGATCGGGGGTGGTGGAGGAGGGGCTGGTGGGATACTTCCCGGGGGTGGGAGCGGGGGTGGCGCGGGGATGGCACCCAGGGGTGGGAGAGGGGGCGGCGCGGGGATGTCCGGAGGGGGTGGTCCAGACGGCGGGGGTGGTGGGGCCGGGGCTAGATGTTTCGCGCCTTTACCCTTTGCGCCCTTTGGACTACTGAACGCAGCATGGCGGCTCTTTTTGTCACTTGGTGGCGCTTTAGTAGCGCTGGAAGACGACTTCCCACCTTTTCCCTTGGTGCCGCCAGATGGCGCTTTGCCGCCGCTGCTCGTCACCGGAAGTGGCGGTGCCGGCGGTATATGCAAATCAGCCGCCGTCGGCAGAGGGGGCGGCGGAGGCGGATGTGACGTCAGAACGACCTCGTGGGTCGATGATGTCCGCTGTCCTCGCTCGGCGTCCCCTTCCGGGAGCTCCTCTATCACAGACACCCGCGGCTGTCCTGCCACAACCGCCATCTCCATGTGCTCCACATCGGGAAGGGCGACCGAGTCCAGGGAAGCCGCCCGCTTGGCCAACCTCTCTCTGGGGTCCTTGCTCGTCAGGGACGTCGCGAAGCCCACCTGCATAGTGCTGGCCAGTCCTTCCGCCCAGTCCTCACTGCGCCGCCGCACGCGTTTCTTCTTCTTCTTGACCTCTTTCCCACCTTTGACCTTGTCCGTCTCTTTCGACTTGACCTCGGTGACCCCCGTGACCCCGGTCGGGTCGATCACTGGTCGACTTCTCCGTCGTCGCTGCAGTTGTTCCACGTTGATATTGCCGCTGTGTTGGCGACTGTGGCGCCGCCGGTGGCGATCTTTCATACCGCTGCTGAGAGTGCTCGCCTGGCTTCCCCGGCGACGGCCGCCCACGACGGAGGGGTCCAATAGCAAGACGGCGCCACCCTCCCCGTCGCCTGGCAACTGGTCTGACCAATCAGAGCCTTCGTACAAGTTACTCCACGTCTCGCTGTCGCTATCAAAGTCCGAATCACCGTCATAGTACTCATCCGATGCCTCATCACCTAGGTCGTATCCTTCCGCCGATAGCGTGTACTCATTGGCGACGGTGACGGTGACGGTGCTGTCGTTGTCGTTATCGTTGTATTCATGCGCAGGGGGGCCGGGGTTAACCCCACGACCCATGACTGTCTCACAATCTGAAACATCCTCGTATGCGAAATTAACCACGCCGTCTTCATGGTGTTCATCCTCACCGTCAGGGGACGGCACCAGCGTTGTGGTTGACGAGGAGCGGGAGTAGTGGTGCTCTACCACGACCTGAGGGGGCTCGACGTACGATCCTCTGGCGTCACCACCCTCCCCGCCGCCTTCGCCGCCACTCGCCTCACAACTCTCTCCTCCCCCCGCCGGACCACCCTCCCCCTGATGATCTTCAAGAACCGACTCCAGCTGCCGCGTGACCGACATCACCGGGGGGGCCCGCGGGGGGTCTCGTGAGGTGTCCACGGGGGCGACCTCCGCGGTGACCAGCACGGTGGAGGTCGTACGGCGGACACCCACCACCTGGAGCTGACTCCGCTGGTACTCCCTCTGCTCCTTGGCGCTCTGGGACCGCGTCACCCTGGGCGACGCGTTCTCCGCCTCGGCGCCCAACGCCAGCACCTGTGACGTCACGATGACGTCGTAGAGGTGCCCAGAACCACGCTCCGCATCCGGTTGCGCGCGTTCTTCCTCCAGCACGCCGTTGTCCGTGGACTCGTCCACAGTGACGTCATTGATACGGATGGACTCGGTCGATTTCCCGTGTTCCGGCTTGACATCACCTTAAAGTTAAATTTAATTTAATTAGTGAATATACGCTTTGTACCTTGCGCGCGCATTTTATTTGAGAAATAAGTGTTGATATACCAATGAAAGCACGTTAAAACATTAGTCTAAATTAGTCAATTTAGGTTATATTTGAGCGTTTGAATTGAGAATTAATCTGCATTGATATAGTAATGGACTTTGGTGTCCACAAACTCTAGATGTGCAATAAAGAAAACGATATGAAGTTGACAACACGAAAATTAAACTGCCAATGTTTCATGGAATATAACAACATATTGGGGATAAGGATTCAATGCTCAGTTGATAAAGCTGGCTGACCAACAGACCAACATGGTCATGGGTTCGCGCCCTGTTCAACTGTACTTGGGACATGTTTAATTCAACCCCATTTTATTCATTATCCCGGTAGGCATTTATTGCCTCAGTTACCCTTCACGTACGCACAACATGCGTGAGAAAACAATAAAATTTAATAATGATCAATAAATATTAGGTTGGTTAATCCGTATAGAACAACCCATTACCGATATTAAGTTGCATTGGGTGGTAACAACTCATGGCACCGCGTAACTGGCGGCGTTATTGACTTGGGCATTGGGCGTACTCACCCCTGTGTAGGGGCGGCTGTGACCGCCCTGGCCGGAGGAACCGCTTGGTGGTCTGGCGGTACCGCAGCCCGGCCTTGCACATGACGACGGGGAAAACCACAGAATGCAGGAGACCCACGGCCACGAGCACGTGGTGGGTGTACGGCGCCAGGCCCCCGGATATGACGTCAAAGGAATACAGCACCTGTAGAAGTCAATTAACCAAGGTAGTTATGTGTGTGTGTAAACTGATAATGCACCGAAAACGAGAATAGTGATCAGCAGTTACGTCTGTGTGTTGACTCATAAACGCGCCAAAGACGAGTCAATTGTACTGTATATTTTACATATTTTAACTCATAAAGAAGCCAAAAGTCAACTTTCGCTGTAGCCTCGTCGCCAGCTCGTTGTAATTGTGCTCACGATCTAGGAATCGTATTCAATATAATTTTAGCGTTTTCCTAATTCAGAAATTCCACCGGTGTGATTTCTCGACCATGAGCGGATCATGAATCATGTAAGCATGAAATCTTTACATTATACAGTTAATGACGTTTAGACCAGAACTGACAAGGCAGGTCAGAATTGACAACCACAGACGTGACCCGTGTCAATGAAATCATTCGACGGAGGGCAGAATAACTTCTCACTTGTCGCACATTAACCGACTGTAACGCATCCTTGCGGGAGAGTGTCACATAGTGTTTTGGGCTGTTCCAACAGCGAAGACACGCCTACCCACGACTTGACGGACCCCTCCCCCGCAATAGTTGTTGAAACAGGACCTTTAAACAGTTGGTGTCACGCCAAAACATCTTTATTTCATATTAATCTTCTGTGTTTCCACGCTTATATTATCGAGCTCTAACGCCCCAAATAGTAGAAGGGAATACTTTTTCCACTTGTTTTCGCACTTACCAATCTAAATTCTGGGAGCGAGGAAAGCGATTTCAAAGGGAAATACAAACGCATGTGCTTTTACATTGACACTCAGATTCTCTCTGCTCATTGGCTTAAACTCAGCGAAAAGCACTCAATCATGAGAACAATACACGCCCTCAATCTTGTGACATCATTGGGGAATTTCTAAATAACGCTCAGATGCAATGCTCCGAGAAATAAACCTGCCGGACCTCAGTTTTGCTACTTTGACGAACGCATTTATAGTAATATCGTGGACTAAAACTGTAAACTCCCATCAAAACCAATTCTTATTTGCTTCCCTCTTCCCTAAACAAATATATAACTCTGAGCTAAACAAAATCGTGGCAAGAACACTTTAAAACTAAAGAAATTCACCAGGGGTTGTTGCCAATTTGTTTGTGCATTGAGAGACACGATACGCCTCCCCGGGGCGGTTTCCCGGGGCGGTTTATGTTTGAAACGAGCCTTAATTTGTTGTTGCTTTCCCAGTGATGCAGGTTTGTAGCTACGCCAACCGAATTAATCGATAACGAATTTGATATGTACAGTACATTTGGACTGCTCTATAGGTTAGATCGATAATATTTACCATGTTTCTACCAACTACGCAATCGGCTTTGTTTCTCTCTTTGCTAATTAAAGCTGCTCATACAGAAGTTTTCCCTCTGGAATAATTTTTTCTTGACAAAGTTACTGCATACATTGTCTGATCTTGTTAATTTAACACAGATCTGCTTAATCATATCAATCTTTACTTCGAAGGCAGTGGTGTTTAAATTTTGATGACGTAGTACACAAGAAAGGCTCACCGTCCTTACTCTCAATGCATCTATTTGGCAAAACATGTATAAACCATTGCCCTGTTACTGAATTGTTGCACATGGAGTTGTAATGATTGAAATATGAACACAACGAGTTCGCTCGAGAACAAGCCTATGCTACGCCAGTTAACTGAGGGCAATGATATTTGACATACTAATTAATTTCCATCCAGAAGGTAATTAATGTGCCTGGCATTTCATGGGGTTATTGACACCAAGTTATCATGCGAATTGGCACAGTAAACGACTGGTGTATATGGATTCTAGGAAGGTTCAAAAAGAAAGGCTGCATAGAAGGTAGGGTATGATCATTTGCATCATTCATCGTATTTCACAAATTTTAGAACGTTCCAGTAAATACGTGATCTCTGTTTTCATTTGGAAAGTTCGTAACTTCAATGCAATGCACAGTCAGACAACCTATACGTGTCTCACGCCCTGTGTTGTAATAATACCGAGGCTAACTAAAGCTTTATCCAATGTTATCTTATAATAACAGTTGAATATCGTACAACTCTTCATTATCATGTTACACTACATCATGTTACTCTACATCATGTTACTCTACATCATGTTACTCTACATCATGTTACTCTACATCATGTTACACTACATCATGTTACTCTACATCATGTTACACTATATCATGTTACACTACATCATGTTACTCTACATCATGTTACACTACATCATGTTACTCTACATCATGTTACACTACATCATGTTACTCTAAATCATGTTACACTACATCATGTTAGTCTACATCATGTTACACTACATCATGTTACACTACATCATGTTACACTACATCATGTTACTCTACATCATGTTACACTATATCATGTTACACTACATCATGTTACTCTACATCATGTTACTCTACATCATGTTACACTACATCATGTTACACTACATCATGTTACTCTACATCATGTTACACTACATCATGTTACTCTACATCATGTTACACTACATCATGTTACACTACATCATGTTACTCTACATCATGTTACTCTACATCATGTTACTCTACATCCTGTTACACTACATCATGTTACTCTACATCATGTTACTCTACATCATGTTACACTACATCATGTTACTCTACATCATCTTACTCTACATCATCTTACACTACATTATGTTACTCTACATCATGTTACTCTACATCATGTTACACTACATCATGTTACTCTACATCGTGTTACACTACATCATGTTACTCTACATCATGTTACACTACATCATGTTACTCTACATCATCTTACACTACATTATGTTACTCTACATCATGTTACACTACATCATGTTACACTACATCATGTTACTCTACATCGTGTTACACTACATCATGTTACACTACATCATGTTACACTACATCATGTTACTCTACATCATCTTACACTACATCATGTTACACTACATCATGTTACTCTATATCATGTTACACTACATCATGTTACTCTACATCATGTTACACTACATCATGTTACACTACATCATGTTAGACTACATCACGTTACTCTACATCATGTTACACTACATCATGTTACACTATATCATGTTACACTACATCATGTTACTGTACATCATGTTACTCTACATCATGTTACACTACATCATGTTACTCTACATCATCTTACACTACATTATGTTACTCTACATCATGTTACTCTACATCATGTTACACTACATCATGTTACTCTACATCGTGTTACACTACATCATGTTACACTACATCATGTTACACTACATCATGTTACACTATATCATGTTACACTACATCATGTTACTCTACATCATGTTACTCTACAGCATGTTACTCTACATCATCTTACACTACATTATGTTACTCTACATCATGTTACTCTACATCATGTTACACTACATCATGTTACTCTACATCGTGTTACACTACATCATGTTACACTACATCATGTTACACTACATCATGTCACTCTACATCATCTTACACTACATTATGTTACTCTACATCATGTTACTCTACATCATGTTACACTACATCATGTTACTCTACATCGTGTTACACTACATTATGTTACTCTACATCATCTTACACTACATTATGTTACTCTACATCATGTTACTCTACATTATGTTACACTACATCATGTTACTCTACATCGTGTTACACTACATCATGTTACACTACATCATGTTACACTACATCATGTTACTCTACATCATCTTACACTACATTATGTTACTCTACATCATGTTACTCTACATCATGTTACACTACATCATGTTACTCTACATCATGTTACACTACATCATGTTACTCTACATCGTGTTACACTACATCATGTTACACTACATCATGTTACACTACATCATGTTACACTATATCATGTTACTCTACATCATGTTACACTACATCATGTTACTCTACATCATCTTACACTATATTATGTTACTCTACATCATCTTACACTACATTATGTTACTCTACATCATCTTACACTACATTATGTTACTCTACATCATGTTACACTACATCATGTTACTCTACATCATCTTACTCTACATCATCTTACACTACATTATGTTACTCTACATCATGTTACTCTACATCATGTTACACTACATCATGTTACTCTACATCGTGTTACACTACATCATGTTACTCTACATCATGTTACACTACATCATGTTACTCTACATCATCTTACACTACATTATGTTACTCTACATCATGTTACACTACATCATGTTACACTACATCATGTTACTCTACATCGTGTTACACTACATCATGTTACACTACATCATGTTACACTACATCATGTTACTCTACATCATCTGACACTACATCATGTTACACTACATCATGTTACTCTATATCATGTTACACTACATCATGTTACTCTACATCATGTTACACTACATCATGTTACACTACATCATGTTACACTACATCACGTTACTCTACATCATGTTACACTACATCATGTTACACTATATCATGTTACACTACATCATGTTACTCTACATCATGTTACTCTACATCATGTTACTCTACAGCATGTTACTCTACATCATCTTACACTACATTATGTTACTCTACATCATGTTACTCTACATCATGTTACACTACATCATGTTACTCTACATCGTGTTACACTACATCATGTTACTCTACATCATGTTACACTACATCATGTCACTCTACATCATCTTACACTACATTATGTTACTCTACATCATGTTACTCTACATCATGTTACACTACATCATGTTACTCTACATCGTGTTACACTACATCATGTTACACTACACCATGTTACACTACATCATGTTACACTATATCATGTTACTCTACATCATGTTACACTACATCATGTTACTCTACATCATCTTACACTATATTATGTTACTCTACATCATCTTACACTACATTATGTTACTCTACATCATCTTACACTACATTATGTTACTCTACATCATGTTACTCTACATTATGTTACACTACATCATGTTACTCTACATCGTGTTACACTACATCATGTTACACTACATCATGTTACACTACATCATGTTACTCTACATCATCTTACACTACATTATGTTACTCTACATCATGTTACTCTACATCATGTTACACTACATCATGTTACTCTACATCGTGTTACACTACATCATGTTACACTACATCATGTTACTCTACATCGTGTTACACTACATCATGTTACTCTACATCATGTTACACTACATCATGTTACTCTACATCATCTTACACTGCATTATGTTACTCTACATCATGTTACTCTACATCATGTTACACTACATCATGTTACTCTACATCGTGTTACACTACATCATGTTACACTACATCATGTTACACTACATCATGTTACACTATATCATGTTACACTACATCATGTTACTCTACATCATGTTACTCTACATCATGTTACTCTACATCATGTTACACTACATCGTGTTACTCTACATCGTGTTACACTACATCATGTTACTCTACATCATGTTACTCTACATCATGTTACTCTACATTATGTTACTCTACATCATGTTACTCTACATCATGTTACACTGCATCATGTTACACTACATCATGTTACTCTACATCATGTTACACTACATCATGTTACACTACATCATGTTACTCTACATCATGTTACTCTACATCATGTTACTCTACATCATGTTACACTGCATCATGTTACACTACATCATGTTACACTACATCATGTTACTCTACATCATGTTACTCTACATCATGTTACTCTACATCATCTTACACTACATCATGTTACACTATATCATATGACACTACATTATGTTACTCTACATCATGTCACTCTACATCATGTTACTCTACATCGTGTTACTCTACATCATGTTACTCTACATCATGTTACTCTACATTATGTTACACTACATCATGTTACACTACATCATGTTACACTACATCATGTTACACTACATCATGTTACTCTACATCATGTTACTCTACATCATCTGACACTACATCATGTTACTCTACATCATGTTACTCTACATCATGTTACACTACATCATGTTACTCTACATTATGTTACACTACATCATGTTACTCTACATCATGTTACTCTTCATCATGTTACTCTACATCATGTTACTCTACATCATGTTACACTACATCATGTTACACTACATCATGTTACACTACATCATGTTACTCTACATCATGTTACACTACATCATGTTACTCTACATCATGTTACTCTACATAATGTTACACTACATCATGTTACTCTACATCATGTTACACTACATCATGTTACACTACATCATGTTACTCTACATCATGTTACTCTACATCATGTTACTCTACATCATGTTACTCTACATCATGTTACTCTACATCATGTTACTCTACATCATGTTACTCTACATCATGTTACTCTACATCATGTTACTCTACATCATGTTACTCTACATCATGTTACACTACATTATGTTACTCTACATCATGTTACTCTACATCATGTTACACTACATCATGTTACTCTACATCATGTTACACTACATCATGTTACTCTACATCATGTTACTCTACATTATGTTACTCTACATTATGTTAATCTACATTATGTTACTCCTGGCTTAACCTCTGGTTTAACCTCTGGTTTAACCTCTGGTTTAACCTCTGGTTTAGCCTCTGGTTTAACCTCTGGCTTAACCTCTGGTTTAACCTCTGGTTTAGCCTCTGGTTTAACCTCTGGTTTAGCCTCTGGTTTAACCTCTGGCTTAACCTGTGGTTTAACCTCTGGTTTAGCCTCTGGTTTAACCTCTGGCTTAACCTCTGGTTTCACCTCTCTTTTAACATCTGGTTATATAATGACAATGGGAGTGGTCAAGGGAGAGAGGGGCAATGTCTCCGGAAGTAAAGAAAAAAAAATCACACCTTTATCCTGCACAAACATGGACACTTGCACAGCTGGATGGGGATCGAACCACCCACCGGCGCTTTGGCTGGCCTAACAAATAACGCTCGACAATAGCCGAACGCGTCACTAGGCCACGGGGTGACACCTCACAATGGTTGTTTGGTTGTATGGGAGAAAGAAGGGAGAGTGCAGCCATGTGCCCTGGGGTAATCCCCTACTCTTTGCGAAGAAGAAAATGGGATTTTTGTCCTGCAACCACAGAGACATGGCCACAGCGGGGCTCGAACCACCGATCCAGGTGCCGTTAGGTTCTCAGGTAGCCAGAGCACTCTAACCCACTAAGCTATCGAGGCGACCCCGCCCTCACATTGAAGATAACTATGTAAGCGGCAAGGCTTTTACGGTGAGATGCTTACCAACTGAGGCAGCATGTTGAGGACGATGGTCATGATGCTGGCAGCAGTGTGGATGTTACTCGTATCCCGCATTTTCATCTGGAACCTTATCCAAGCAGTGTCGTCTTCTGGATCACTGCGTGAGGCGTTTTGATTATCCGACTCTGGTTTAGTCCGCTGTATGGTCCCGTTCTCTGACGTTAGGCTGGAGAGCGTGTTACCACTGTCAGCGTCACCACCACTACCCCCGCCGCTAGAGGTCGCGTCATGTCGCGATCCATTTCCGTTGGGTGTAGCCGTCCCGTTAGTAGCGGCGGCGGCAGCGGTGTCTTTCGTTTTGACATGTCTCAGTTTGTATTTTAGCGTCTGCTCCCTGGCCTCCGAGGAGACGCTGATCGTGAGGACGATGAGCAGCAAGCCGCCGATGATAATAACCAAGATGGCGCCGATTCGGATGGGGCCGTCGGCCACGCTGAGACCCAGGACGCAGAGGTGGGTGTCGGCGTCGTAGTTATGAAACAACCACTCGATGAGGAACGACAGAGCCCCGACGGCCACGGAGACCCCCCAAGCCACCACCAGCAAGATGAACATATGGCAGCGGACGTTGTTCTTCGGGTGGCCGATCTTCACCACGGCGTAGGTGAGGAAGAAGAGACTGGTGAAAAGGTCCAGGACCCAGAAGGTGATCCACAGCCAGAGGACGGTCTGACACATGGGCTGACTCCAGGGCCAGCCCTCCACCGTGTAGACGGCCATCAGGATCACCACGGCGGCCGCGTGGCCCAGCCGCCCCAGCAACAGCGAACACGTGACCAGGTCTATGGCCCGGGGGCGCGACGCCAGGAGGACGACCAAGTTGAAGGTCAAGAAAAGGGCGGCGACGGGGACGACGCAAATGCAGACAATGCTGAAGATTTTGTCCACGTAGCCGACGTCCATGTTGAGCGATGACTCGACGCTGACCAGACCAGGGTGGTACTTCACAGCGAGGGTGACATGACGTCATAGTCACACGTGTAACCCATAGTTACTAAATATATATACACATCATGATCATCTTAATAAACTATCCATCATCAAATGTCACCACGTTGGGAGACCGTAATTCCTTACCACCATGTCTCGTATATTGTGTCTTCATGTTTCCTGTCCTTTCATTGGGCGTTATTTATCATTGAAAAGACATCGTTAAGCTGTTAAATGGTCACTTAAAAGAGTATCAGTCCAAATTGTATGTCTGTGTGGTATTAATGGGCCCTGAATGTGGGCTGTAAATATCCGCCAGCCGCCATGGTTAATATATGTATAAATGCAGGGCTGAATGGGGTCTGTTTCTGCCACTCCACAGTGTTCTCGATATAATCCAGCACAAATGATGATAATATATGTATATATATATCCTTCGTTGGGTCGATGAAATCCGTCACGGTGTGCGAAATTACCTATGACCGTAACATCCACGGGTGACGGCGGAGAATATGCATCGAAATGGTTGCGTCGTGAGCACGCCGGGTATTTAGGTAGGCAGGTGATGGTTTATACGTTATCGGAGCGAAGCATCTGCAACTATTGCTGTTTCCAAGTCCTCTATCTGCATGCAGATGATGCACCCACTCGGCGCGTCCACCAACCATCATCGACTGCAGTTGTCTCTCACTATACACCACGCCAGCACCCTCTCCGACGCCCCCGCCCCCCTCCTGCAGGAGCCTCGACTCCCAGCCATCAGGCGGGTTCGCGCCGCAAGCCAGCTGTGACACACCTCAATACCGGTGAGTCGATAGCTGATCTCGCTGCCTTCAACTCAGCCTCTACCGCTTTGACTGACTAGTCACACGCACAGTGAGCTCCTCCCTCCAGAAGTAGCCATCCAATATCAGTGGACTTAAGCTCGTTTTTTTGTGTCTTGTATAAACCAATAATGATGACACTGCTGTTGATGAGTGTCTTTTAGCTATTTCGTTGTTGAATCGTGCCGCAGTCTCATGTTCGTGCGTTCTAACCCCGGAAAATGGCCGCTTTCCCAAGATCTGCGTCGATATTTAACAATATCTGCATTGTATGTGTTACAGCTATTAAATCTATATCCACCGCCTCTTGTGTCTTCGTTCGTTTGCAGCGTATTCTGTTCGTCATGTCTGAAATAGTAGGAGTAAATAGCTTACGCTACATTAACTGCTGTGGTTTCGGATCTGGAGAAGGACCAGCAATCCAGCGACACAATATCTATTTGCAACATAAAATTAAGAATACATTATACATTTTGCTTTCCAATAATATCAGATGCTACGAAAATAACCTTATCTTTTACCGAGATATAATAAATCGTTCGCTTCCAATGATACTCTGTTTTGATTAAGTTCGTAGGTTTATGGTTATTTTTTCACTCCGATCATGATTACGGTAGTCTGTCTTAGGATAAGAGAAAAATACCTTGATATAAGAAACAAGCTAAATTAATCTTTTCTTTGCAGATTTCAAGGCAACTTTACGCCCATCTCCAACCCTTAATTTTACGCTTCGTTTGATTGGATTCCATTATTAAACCTTAAACAAGATGCATTTTGTCCGCCGTGTTTCATATATCGTCGTCCTTTCCGCCAAGCCATGTTTTCCCCACACAAGATGCACGAAGCTGGCAAAATGAAATGCCCTTTTATTTATTGCACAGGACACATTTACACTTATGCAGTAAGTACATGAGTCAGTAATTGATTTTAATGCAGAAGATGTCATACTCTGCTCATGGGACACTTTGCTGTATTTGCTGTATATACCGTGTAGATATAACAATGTAACACTGGATGATTTGTTCGCGATAATTCTCCATGTGAACAGATGTCCCCGGGGAACTGATGCGGACGTCACAGCTCACCGTTCACCACTGATATGGTACTCGCGGTTATAACCAGGCCGGCATATTGGTGGTGTACTACGTTAGATCACTTGCGGGTAGTAAAAAAACAATTATACAGGGGAATTATAGTATCAACTGTACTTCTTTCAGCTCCGCATGCATGAAAATCCATATTGTAGAAAATACCCACCAGTATATTAGCCAAGCCGGCTGTGCATTGCAACTTTTCGTGACCTTGACCTTGTGGATATAATAGCCATTATCTCATGGATTTTCCATAACGAGCCATACGGTTATGGTATACAGGTTGTATAATTGAAAAAAAAATGTCAACAACATTTTTCCAAAAATAAGAAAGGGAAAAATCCTACACATAATAAAGGTAAATGGTTTCTTTTGCTCTTTGGATCTGTCATGGATATTAAGAAAGTATGCCCATCCATCCTGTCATTTTAAGTGATGAATTACTTTAATTATAATTGTTTTAAGCCACCATTATGCAAACCTGGCTAGGTTGGATAATGTAATGACGGGGACAGTATGACGTTACAATCCCTCTAGTTCATAGCGTGACAACAGGGTAGGTTGTATATCCAGGACGCTTTAAAGTAAGTAAGTATGCTTAATTGCGCCATCTTAGATTTATTACATTTTAGGATCAAAACTAAAAGTATGATGCATATGTTTTATATCTCGTTGAGTCTGTAAAACACCAATTTCAACATAAAACTGCGCGGACTATTTTATCGCGCGCGGACATCCTAGCGGGTCGCGGTCGACATCACACAGAATGCCGAATAGCACTCAGGCGCGCAGGGATATAAAGCCGGCCACCAACTTCTGCTCCGGTGAACAACTTTGCGTCTCTCCGGATAGCCCACGGGCTTTCAGGATTTAAATTGAAGACAGAATATACTTACTTGACATTGTGAAGAGGTTGATAATACAAAAAATTACGAAACATATTACTTTAACTACTTTTGGTCATATCGCGTCAATGCGAGAAAAAAGGGAAGAACGGAGCCATGTCCCCGGGGGTAACCCTTTACTCTTTGTGAAGAAGGACATGATATCTTTATCCTGCGACAATACAGACATGGCCACAGCGGGGCGCGAACCACCGATCTTCTCCGGTGTAGGTTTCCCCAAGGTAGGCAACGGGGTGACTGACCCCTGATTACACCCCTGGCTTGGTTAATTAAACCGGACCAAGGACGTGACCAGGGCAAATGACATCCGAAACACTCACCGGGATTAATATGCTGATCGAACCCTGGAGCTGAGTGCGCTACCGACTGAGCTAAAGATCCATACCCTCCATATATCACTAGATAACACCCGCCTTAAAAATTAATATTTTGTAGGCCTATATTGTACGTAGATCTATGACACTGTGTTTCATCGGTTGGCTGTATGGTTGGTGTGGTGATACTTGTTGATGCTTCGCCAACGCTCCGAAATCAATCGGGCCAAGTTGGACACAAAATCTATATAGCGACATTTGGCGGGTGTTAATTCTGTTTGCCTTACCCAGTAATCAGCCATGCCATCCAGCTACCCTGATGTCGCTCCCTCTCTGTACATATATTGTATTTGTTATTCTTATTTCGTATTCTACAATGGACAGCGCAAATATAGGATAGTCACTGTCATGTCACTCTTTCAGATCCTTGCTGGCGTAATTTCAACATGGATGTTATTAACCTGTCCACCAAAGTGAACAAATGAATTACCGTATTTGAGAAAAGTTAATTTCGATGTACGTCCATTGTCTTGTATCTATTATGGTGAATGATTCATTCAGGCAATATGGTGAATGATTTTATTCAGGCAATATAGTAATTGATTTACGCAGGCAATAACCCCCAACCCCATAGATATCTGTGTCCTTTCATCTCGTTTAAAATAATACGCCTAGAACGTAAAATAACAACATTTGTATATATACCCACGTTATAGCGTAAACATCTTCTAGAGTTTCCAGACGTGACGTCATCAAGTCCTGTAGTCATGGTGACGTCATCGGCGGGGGTCGCAGTAACATTTAGGCTGTTATATATAGTGGGTAGCCACTGCATCTGAAGCAAGGTGCAACGCTGATGTTACGCCTGTGACACCAGCCAGGGCAGCTGCTTCCTCCATGACCACCACCACCAAGCGATCAATGCCGGGTAAACTATCGATTTGGGCGGGTGAAATTTGAAAAGGCACGCATGCACATGTAGCTGGTACATGGGCGGAGGACTGGACCAAACCAACCAGGCCAGACCAGACCAGCCAGACGCAACCACGGCTACGCCGCCCATTGCTATAGCTATATGACGAACAGCCTGACAAACTCCCAGTTTGTATTTTGCTGTAATATCGACCGCTGCCTGTAGGGCGGTGTGGTATATCGGCTAATAAGCTTAGGACTGTACCGCGTGTTTCGAAAAATTGGCGTTAGGGAAAATCATGTTCCATAGTTATTGAATTATTTCTTTTAGATTATACATTCAACGAATGGGCGGGCCCTCCAAAAATAATCGTTGCCAGGCCCTGTACGAGCGTTTGTGGACAGTGGTACATGGAGGAGGATGGCGGGACGGGGAAGGGGTGTGGGTCAAGGGAGGGGGGGCGTCCGGGGGGGGGGGGGGTGGCACACGCGCGCATCGAGGATTTTGAAAAGGTTCGGGGGGAGGGTCCATTTCGGGCAAATTTCAAATTTCAACCATCTTAGGACTGGGGAGAGGGTGCTCTTTTGGTAGGTTTGCAAATGTTAGAACCTGGGGTCGGAACCCTATTTTTTTAAGAAGAATGCCGTTGTTCAATGAAAAATTTAGGCCTTCTGAGGCGTGGACCCCCCCCCCCCCCCAACCCCCTCCTGTTTGAGAGAGAATGCAAGAAGCGGACCCCTCTCCGGTCGTCAATTTGGTGGACCCCTGATTGCAACATTTTTTTCGCCCCACCTCCCTTGGGCGCAAGTTTTCAGTGCACCCCTTACCTTTGCAAATTCGTCTCCTGCAGTCCAACATAGTCATTCCATTCTGTATTTCCAGCCGGCCGTCACGAAGCGACCGCCTTATTTTGTAACACAACCTGTTGCTAACTGTCGGAGCTTTATACCAGCCACACTTGGGGCGGGGGGGGGGGGGGCGGGGCAAGCGGTATTTGTGTTCCTAGGGATTGGGCTTTTCATTTCACTGTGAACTGGCAATGAGGAAAAATAATTCTTCGTGTCCTGGGAATTTTAATATTAAATAGACGTGAATCGGGAAATCGTCAATTTAGTATCGTGTATTCGCCTTTCCATTGCATGCGGAGTGTTCTGCTTTTAATACTTCGTGACCTGGGAATAAAGAAATTTATTCTTCGTGATCTGGGAACACAACCCCCCCCCCCCCCCCCCCTCTGAGGTGATGTCTAGCTTGACAGGACGGTGTCTGATGTGAATTCTAGCTTAACATGACCGTCTCTGAGATGAGTGCTAGCTTGGCAGGGCGGTATCTGAGGGGATATCTAACTTGACAGGGCTCTCTGTGAGGTAAAATTTAGTTTGACAGGACCGTCTCTGAGGTGAGGGCTAGTTTTGCAGGGCTCTCTGTGAGGTGAGGTTTAGTTTGACAGGACGTTGTCTGAGGTGAGGTCTAGCTTGACAGGACGGTCTCTGAGGTGGCGTCTAGCTTGACAGGACGGTCTCTAAGGTGACGTTTAGCTTGACAGGACGGTCTCTGAGGTGAATTCTAGCTTGACAGGACGGTCTCCGACGGGAGGTCTAGCTTGAGAGGACAGTCTCTGAGGTGAGGTCTAGCTTGACAGGAAGGTCTCTAAGGTGACGTTTAGCTTGACAGGACGGTCTCTGAGGTGATTCTAGCTTGACAGGACGGTATCTGTGGTGACGTCTAGCTTGACAGGACGGTATGTCCGCGATTGGCCAATCAGGAGGCGATACCATAATTTATTCGAACCGGAAATTGCGCCTATAGGGCTATAAAGTCTCGTTCGCTTAGACTTCCGGTTTACTCATTTTGGGGACAAACAAACGAAGCACGTGTTCGGAACGAGTTTAGAATCTTTGCGCACACTGGTATCCTGACTATCTGTGACGTAGGGGTGAAGTGTATGTTACGCAAAGAGAGAGACTGGGAACCAGACTACCTGCACAAAAGCCAGGCGCCGAGGGGTGGGTCCATTGCGGAAGGCCTAGCGCTAAGATTAAGAATATTTAAAAAATATAACTTCACAAAACGGATAGATGACATATTTTTTATTCGTTTGCGCCATCACAATGACGAATATTTGTTACGACGGGACAATACGACTGAGAAACTAACGTTTTTTTGCATTTCCTACGAAAACGAGGCATTATGACGTCACACGAAGTCTCCCCAGTGACAACGTTGGTGCACCGCTTCAAACAGAAAACTTACAAAAATGAAGAAACTTGGTCTTTTCGTGATCCAAAAGTGATACGAAAACATCCAACTGGTCTTATTTTATCTTTACCATGTGGTTTAATGACGCACCCGTGTGTTGTTACTCCATGCACTGCACATTTTGACAGCGGAATGGTTAAGTCGATCACTTGCTCTCGCCATTTTTGTTACCGCGGAGGCACGTGAAACTCTGGGACGTCACTCGCTGGTGAAGCCTGGGTGCAGGGCTAAATTTAGAACGTTATTTTTAGCTTTCGAGTGTTTTGAAGACGGATTTTTCCTTGTATATTCCCAAAGTTCTGCGCTTCATTGCCTCCAAATATTTTAACGTATATCTCCCATAGCCATGTTTAGTGAAATGGTACTCATAGTCTTTAGAATAAACCTGGAAAGAAATTGACTTATAGCTGCTTATACTTCAACATAGAGCACGTGTGTTTGTTTGTCCCCAAAACGGCCTGATCGCGAGAACTGCATAGCCCTATTGTGTGAGCAAAACAAGAGCGCGTGATAATCGCTAATATACATAGCTGCTATTCTAACTCCAATCATCGCAGTATATCAATTTGTTTGAACGGTACTTTTCCATGAAACACTAAGATATTGCGCTACTGCGCGGCTTGGCACTGCTGCTGTTCATCTGTAAATCGCGTCCCTGATCTCTCTCGCCGCGACTTATAACGTAAGGCGGCGCCATATGAATAGTCACAATATGCGACACTGCTCCCGGCAAAATGGCGCTCTGCTTGACATTGTTGGGGGCGGGTTGCCTTAATTTTTTTCTCCTTACCAGTCGGCCGAAACGAAGGGTTAACACTCGCCAATTTAATTTTAAGATGTAAATTTTCGGTGCAGATCGCGATGGAATTAGGCCTGACTGTAAAATGGTGGTTTTTGAGGTAAGGTGAGGCTGAAAATAGTGGTGTGTGAAGGGAGGTCTGGCTTAAAATGTTGATACGTATATGATTTGAGGTCGGACTTATACGGGTGGTTTAAAGGGGCGGATCCAGGAAATTAAAAGCGGGGGGGGGGGGGGCACGCCGCCTCAAATCGCGTTCTTCGTTAAAAAAAGTCCGACCCCCTAGTCCCCGCCTCCTTGAAATGATCCACCCTTGGGTTTAGGGGAGGTCTGGTCTATGAGGCAAAGTCTAGCTTGAAAGGATAATGTATGAAGTGAAGTATGGCATAAAGGGGTTGTCTGTGAAGTGAGGTCTGACTTAAAGGGGCTGTCTATGAAGTGAGGTCTGACTTAAAGGGGGTGTCTATGAAGTGAGGTCTGACTTAAAGGGGTTGTCGATGAAGTGAGGTCTGACTTAAAGGGGTTGTCTGTGAAGTGAGGCCTGACTTAAAGGCGTTGTCTATGAAATGAGGTCTGACTTAAAGGGATCGTCTATGAAGTGAGGTCTGACTTAAAGGCCATATGAGGTTAGGTCTGGCTTAAAAGAGCTGCAGTCTAGGAGGTGAAGGGCGGTGAAAAGGGTGGTCTATGGTGTAAAGCGAGATGAGTTTTTGCTTGAACAAATCGTATTGTGCGGCATTCTTTGCTAAAGTGCGCTCTGTAATCTACAAAAGCTTTTGAAAAACAAGAACCTCAAAATAAGAATTTATCGTTCACCCCGCATAATGATATAAATATGGAAGATACCAGCTTTTGAAATCAGCAATACCATTAAAATACTGAATATTGCGAGAGCCACTATTTAAATTTGTTTAACCCGCTGCGTGAGCTCATGGGTCTATCACTTTTACTTCGCATTTTTTTACAGATCCGAATATGGCGGTTGCTTTCAATTGAATTTAGTTGCACGCTAAACAGAAGGGAAGGGAAAAGATCAAACGTAGCCTACACGCACTAGATGTCGTCACAATATCCAAAAACCCCATGGAGATGTCATTAACCCGCCGGAGACTGACATTGAGACCCTCCGTGAGGGTCTAGCGACAGGTGCGATTGATGGGTACGTGCCCTGGTGCAGCAACCAGTCTGATAGTTGAGATAGACCTATTCGATTACGCTGAGGTTGTTCACTCCCGCATTGACGCATACGCTAGCAGTAAGTAAAGCTCCCAATGACAAGGGTGCTGAGCGCTCAGCTGCCTTGTTGTGTATATGGTGAATAATGTGAACTAGAGGTATGTGGTATGGTGCGGGGGGGGGGGGGGCGTGACCTTTATTTTTGGCTATTTGGCCGGAAAAGGGAGGTAAAATGCTACTTATGGCTTCATTGATAAATTTTGTGTTTGAGTGATGTGAGTGAAGTTAAGTTTAAGAGGTGAGGTTTGACTGAAAAGGTAGGTCTATGAACTTCAAAATAGGTAAAAAGGTGGAATATGAGGGCCTATGAGGTTAAGTCTGGCTTAAAAGGATGGACTAAGAGGTTAGGTCTGGCTTAAAAGACAGTTGAGACATATTCGATTACGCGGCTAAGGTAGATAGCATCAGCATTGACACCCCCGGACTATATCCCCCAGGACAATTCCCCCAAGACAACCCCCTCGCCCAACCTTCCGGAAAGTACCCCCAGGCAACTACCCCCCCCCCCACCCTACAGCGATGACAGCGGGAGCAGGACAACCCCCCCCGGAAAATGCCCCCCCCCCCAGACAATCGCGAACAACTCGACCATAGACAACCCCCCCCCACATCCACACACCAGACTACGTATGCAAAGTACCGCAACCGGCACAGGGACATCATTTCAGATATTTGCCACAGGGCGGATCTAGGAATTTGCAAAGGGGTGGGGGGGGGGGGGGTGTGCTCTCTGAAAAACTTGCCGACCGGGGGGGGGGGGGGTCGGCGTGCTCGGAGAAGCCGACTTTAACAGTGTATGTTCAGCTTCCCAAGGGGGGTGCTGCTCTCTGAAAACTTGCGACCGGGGGGGGGGGGGTGCGGGGGCTGCTCTGAAGACTTGTGAACTTGTGACCGGGGGGGAAGACTTGGGACTTTAACATGTATGTTAACATGTAAGTTGTATGTTCTGGTTCCCAAGGGGGTTAGGGGACAACCCCCCCCCCCCTAGATCTGCCACTGTGCCATTAACTTTCATGTCAGCTTTGCTTATAGGGTAATAATTCGCTCAGTAACCAATATTGATACTCGAGAGTTCTGAGCACCTGAAAACAACCCTGACGAAATCAATTTCGCACGCGGATCTACTCTGGACGGTTTATGTGGGTACCGTAGTACAGGTGCACCCCCCCCCCCCCCGACCTCTCCTTCCCTCCCACCACTCCTTCATAGCCCCGGGGATCCAGTCTGCTGTGCCAATCCCCTCCCGACGTGAAACGATATTTGTGTTCGTAAATGCCCATACATATGGCGAGCTCTCTAGTATACGTCCTAATCCTAATTTAGACCAATCGTTTGTAACTGGTAACGTCAACACCCATCAGCCTAAGGCTAGTAAACCGTAGGGCGCGTTGTTATTGTTCGGCGGGGTATTGTCCTGGGGAGAAATAGATCGTTGGGGACATTGTCTAGTGGGGAATCGTCCGGGGGGGGGGGGTTGTTTGGGGGGGGGGATTGTCCGGGGGAGGGAGAGGGGGACTTGTCTCGGGGGGACTGACCGGGTGGCAGATGTCCGGGGGGCGCTGTTATATATATATTCACCATTTATACAACATTGGCTCAGGGCGCGGGGTAGGGGACAGTGGGAGGACGGGAAGTACAAGTAGCCACCTCCGGACCGGGGGGGGGGGGGGGGGGGTCGAAAAATCCGCTCGCTCGGGGCGTTTTACCGCCAAAATCTGGTAGGAAGGGGTAGTTTTTCGCAACAACCCGCTCTATCAACGCGCATTTTCGCCCCCCATCCCCCCATCCCCCCACCCCCCGGGTCGCAATTTTTAAAATAATATCCGCTCTAAAGGGGTAGCCTTTTCATCATGAACGTCTGCTCTATGGGGGTATCTTTCTCATCAGAAATATCCGCTCTCTCAGGTATCAAGGCACACGCGGAATCCCCCAACCAGATTTGTATAATAGTGCCCCCCCCCCTTCCACTCCACCCACCCGGCGCGGCCGTCTACAGTTTTGGAACCGTCATTATTTTCTCTCCCTAAATTCAACAATTTTCCTACGGCTGTGATTGGGCTATCTATATGTGAAAGAGACGCCTGTATGAAAACAGTCGATGGTGAATTTTGTCTGGCTTAGCAATCAATGAAGACGATGTCTGGGCTGGACCTTGGCGGCCAAGCTAGTCGGCGCTATAGGTCTTCGGCCTATGTGCACTAACTCGTGGCGCCATCTATGAATGCACGATGCAACCTTACCCAGCGTTACCACGGCTGGAATGACTTGTGTTCCAGCAACTTTTACTACTCACTGTGACTTCCGCTAGCAGACGTCCTTCGACTTTGATCAGTGTTGATCATGTAGGCCTACCGAAGTTGTTAATGTTTTAGTGATACTCAAAACGCTTAGATAATGGCATTTCTTTTACGGGGGTACATGCGCCTACTGGAAAGGCACCCGATAAAAACTCAAGCGATAACCACAGGTACAGATCTTAGATCTAATCGGACCAGCGATTGCTAGCAAAGATGGGGAACCAAACTTGTCCAAACTTAGTCTTAGAGTTAGACCAAAGGCAAAGCAAAAGGCCTAGATTTTGGCATAATTTCAGGCTAACAGTAAGCTTAGTCAATACAATGTTCAAAACTAAAACTGTCTAAATCATACTGATCGAGTGAATCAGTGCTGATAGAAGGGTATACTCTGCAAGTGACAATGGAAAAGAAGAAGCTATGTGTCCGCCCCCCCCCCCCCGCCCTTGGCGCAAGTGCTAGGTAAGCCTGCTTCCCTAGAGAACCAGGCTTGCCTGGGGGCACTTGCGCTAACCCCTACCCCTACTCCACCTCCCATTCCTCCTTAATCATCCCCTCCCACCCCTCTTACGGACCTGTGTTATATACTGTTTGTTACTGAAATCCTTACCCTGGCCTGTGTAGATCTAACATAATTTATAACATATTTTGACATTGAAGATTTTTCTTTATATATTAAAAATAATATCGGTGCTTATATTTTAATATTGAAAAATCGTTCTTTAATATTTGTATTTTTAATGGCAGGAATGAACCAAGTTGAACACATATAGCATTTTTAATAGTAAATAGTGATTACTATAATGATTGCCTTCTTGCATTCAATTTATTAGGAAAAGCTGCATTCTTTACAAATAACATAAAATATAATTACCGTAAACTGCTTATTTGAAGCCGCATACATATCAGAAGCCGTATCCCAACTGTGCCTTCGAAACTGCATGAGTTGGCTGGTACCCAGAACCATTTCCGGAAAACTACATATTATAAGCCGCACCCAGGCTTTAGGCTCTTGACCCCCATCCCCCCCCCACCCCCCAAGCTGTATCCTAGCTTAATCCTAGCCCTGACGCATGGCCCTCAAGACCTCATAAAATATCATTCATGTGCAAGTAATAGAGAGCAAACTTTAAAATGAATGCATCCTAGGGTCCAAGTAGTGTGTAAAGAAGAGGGTCGCGGCGAGTTAGAGAGGTAGGCTCGTTGTCATAATCGACAATCATTCATCAAAGTGAGCTTGGTTATGCATTACTACTTTTTTAACCATGTGTATTGCTTGACCCTTCTGCCTATCAGCTTGTTGTCAGAAGGGTCAAGTTCACTGGGCTAGCTTAATCCCACCTGGCCAACCACACCAATTAATTGTTTATACAAGCTGTCGCGACTACTAACAACATTCACCTCTTATCAAGTGTCACACCAGTAGCTGACTCTCCTGGCCCCTACCAAGCCAATTAATTATTTATACAAGCAGTCATGACTACTAACAACATTCCCCTGTCCCTCTCCGATCACAGCTCGTATCAAGTGCCACACCAGTGGCTGGCTCTTCTGGCTCTTACTGTATGTTTATGAATTACTGCCATACCTACCAAGTATCAAGTTTCGGCCTGGCACAATTAAATTATTGCATTTGGAGCGAGAATGGTGGCTGCCGTATCAATTTACATCACCTGAAACCTGGCAGCTGATCGTTGGTCTACAATAGGTGTGGGCGGAGTCCTGTGGCAGTATAAATAAATAACACAGCCGTAAGATGGTTTCTTTGATTCCGACGATGACAGTTTGTGGAGGGAACAGATAGTGACATTCGAAATGGAGTATCTCCCGACTTGTATGACACTATGATGCAATAAATTATTTTTGCAATTATTTTACCAACCCACCCCCCAGCTTGTCTCGCCATGCTGACTTGAAATCGGCAAAAGGCCCTATTTAAAGCCGCACCCTGACTTGCGGATAAAACCCAGAAAGTGGAACCTCCAATTCCCTAATATAAGCTGCAGCTTCAAATAGGCCGTTTACGGTATAACAAGAAAACTGTTGTAAACAGTCAATCTTTACATATTTTGTGCAAGTACTGGTACATGAATTATACATGTTATAAGTTGATTACAGGAGTCTTAATGTGCACTGGAGATTTCCTGGCCCAGACGTTAGTGGAAAAGAAACCGCTCTCGCAGTATGACTTTAAAAGGGGTGGCAAGTTCCTTCTATTCGGTACCATTGTGGCTGTAAGTAAACATGTTGAAAGGTTGATACTGCAGTCAGTCCAGCTGGACCAAAAATGTTAGTTTTTAGATTGACGCATTATGTGTACTTGTGTACTTGAGGAGTTGACTACACTGGCCTTTGGTGGGCAACAATATCTACCAAAAAACAATTTATGGGCAGTATTAAGTGTTCCCTGCATAGTACGACCATCTCTGGTCAATCATCACTGATCAAGTTATATAATCAAGATGCTTTAACGTGTAAGATATGTGTTCTGTCCCTGGATAACAATATTGTATAGTGTAGGGACCACAGAGTTTCTTTTAGATGTATTATAGGATTTCTGGATTGCATTGGCTATCGTAATGAAATTTCAAGCGCCTCGGTATGACTATTACATGCACACACCAAAGGCCTTGTCTGTATGTACTGCTGATATGTTTCTTAAACTACGACTATGCATCACATTGTTATAGTATGAACTCTAAAGTCAGAGTAAAGTACCTTTCTTCAACTGCAGGGTCCTGCTCTAAGAACATGGTACGTGGCGCTGGATAAGATAGTGAAGCACCCCAAACCAGCCATTGCAGTTATGCAGAAAATAGCTTTAGATCAGGTAAGAGCATTTCTTTCTTTTGCCTCAATCAATATAAGTCAAGATGTTTTACTTGATATGATATGACATAGGGATTTTGTGCAAGTATTACATGCAAAACGAACATGCGAGTGCTTCGAAGTTCGCCAACTTCAATGTTAAATAGGTTTGTTGTTCTTGCATGCATGCAAGCTGTAATAAAACATTTAATGTGAGAAACTGATAATCATTCGATCTATTTATTTGTTTTCTTACAGCTTTTTTTCGCTCCGACATTTATAACAGTATTCGTGTCCACGATGACCTTCTGGGAAACTAAATCAAAGCAAGCTGTCCTAGAGAAGTTAAAGGCCGTGAGTACTGCTCCACTTTATTGTTGATAACTTGCTTGCATGTCGCATATCCTTTGAACCACCCATGTGTGGGCGGAAGCCCTTTATATGTTTGGTACATCAGCAGCTGTGTGAGATTTTGTTTGAAATTGGTAACTTCTGAAAGACAAGGTTATACCCAAGCTGTTTATAAAACTTTGTTCAATTTGTATGAAGCCGGAAAGCAAACTTGGACGTCAAAAATTAAAGCACTTCTGTTTAGATTTGGATTTGGCCTTGTTTGGCTCTCACAGGGAGAAGCTAGCTGATGTTAGCTTATTTTTAAATGTATTTAACCAACGGCTTCATGATGTTTCCTGTCATGAATTGCGATTGTCAGGAATCTCAGTTTTTGGAACCTGTCTAAATTTGAGGGTCAGCAACTTATTAAAAATAGAAATACTACGATTGTTAGAAATGTCGCGACATTCATTTATCAGGCGTTCAAGTTGCACGGTAATATATAAGTCGGTTCTTATATTGTTCATTATTATTAATGTACACATATATGTACTCTTTGGCCCAAGGCCTAAACGGTACAAATAAAAGATTCTAGATTCTATATCCTCTAAACCACCCGACCTAGACTACCGTAGAACCGCCTTTGCGTGTGTGTGCGGTGCGCAGATGCGGACCGCGGGAGGCCGGCCAGCCACACGATTACACTAGAACCGCCGCTGCATGTTCATATAGTAGGGGTTTGGAAGTTGGGGTTCGGAAGTGGGGGGGGGGGGGGGTCCAGTGTCAATTTTTTAAAATTCTCATGGTCGAATGTCGATTTTTTACGATGTTATATTCTATATATATATATTTATATTCTCGATGTTATATATTCTAGTATGTTAGGGATTAGTGTTAGTGATTTATTCCGTTTCCCAGGCCATCAGGCCCATAATTCACTATACATTAAATACACTCATATTCAACTGCGTGATGCATGGTTATGAACAATAATTAAACATTATGAAACTTAATGTGTGTATACCCCCCTTTGCTCCACAGTATATACAAACATGGCTAAATGATTAGTCTATCCTAGTATGATTAGTGGTTAGCGAGGGGGGTATTCTGCCAGACCAGCCAGCAGGTCCTCGTATGAGTTTCCCTGAGGCATGGCTTCGCACCAACATACCTTATCTTTCCACATGGACGACTGATATGACCGTCATTCACAGACTAACCAAGTAGAAATGAACTATTATGATCTTACATTTGTTTTCTAGTTCGTATATCATGTTTCCATTCGCGGGAGAATGATACGCATCGAATTTAAAAACAAAATGTGTAGGCCAGCTTTCCTCAGGTATATATGCCATTTCTCTAGAGATTGTCATTGCAAGAACTTTATATCAACGTCTTGCGGCGAAACAGTAATTAATTTGTCTGCTTTCAGGATTACGTCACAATTCTTCTAGCCAACTATAAGGTACGTGTATGCAGCATTATTGAAAACAATTGTTGTAGTAAATGTAATGGTCATTGGCACGAGTATATTCGGGCAACTGTTGACGAAAATGTTGAAGACAATTGCCGCCGTTTTTCTGTAGATCAATATTCATATTTAACAGGTGACACTAAGGAGTTGAACAATGTGTTAATTGTTCAATTGTTAATTGGTCAGTGATACTAAATAAAGCTATAGAACTTGTACACTTTGTTTTCGTCTTACGGTTACTCGTACAACAATATTTGTGCAAATTTTTTTTAATGTTTTGAATGGAAGGAATGTATTTAGATCTAGGTCTTTTGTTCGTTCTTTGTGTTTTTTTGGCCATTGTTAAACATGATACCATTCACACACTCAGATAATGCGTCCAACGCATGTATCAAAACGATTTTGAAAATATTGCTGTATGAGCAGCTTGAGTATAAATTAAATGGGGATGTTGACACCTATCACAGAATGATCTTTATGTAACTATTACTGCAATGAAAATTGATTGGTGGTCCTAAATTGACCTGAGATCTGAAATGAAAATGTGCTGCATGTGCTGATATAATCTTGTATGATTTCTCTCCAGTTATGGCCAGCAGCCCAAGTTATTAACTTTTATCTGGTACCGTTGAATTTAAGGTAATGAATCGAGTTACGGGAGAGCTTATAATTATCCTATCAATTGTTAAAACTGTGCAAAAATATCATCTTGTTTTTGTCCTTATCTTGATATTGCTTCAACTGCATATTTGAAGTACATGAATACAATAACACTTAACAAGGTTAAAATTTACAACTGTATTTTAAGCTTGTAACAATGTGCAGCACCAGAACTATAGAACACTCCCGCTTACGATTAAGTCTAAGAGCGTTTCGCGTGACTGACTACCGGTTGCGTTAACGGCTAGAAAGAGACTTGCAATTAATAATCTCTTAAATACTGTTATTACATAGCTAATATTTGCTTTTCTGTGTTCAAAACTCATTGCAGAGTGATGTATGCTAACGTGGTGGCCGTTGTGTGGAACACATACCTGGCATACATGCAGAACAGAGTCATTCAGACACCGAGCGACCCGACAGACGCATAGCAACAGCAAGGGATCCCTTAGTTTCAGGCTCATATATATACCTATATGGGATTGTGGAGTGGGACACGTGCAGATCTCTTATTGTGACGTCACAAATGCCGGTGGCAACTACTTGGGCAGAACGTGATTGATTTTGATTTCGTGGCCAGTAAATGCTGTAGTACCTGCTTGGGTCCGAGCCGCTGACGTGTCCAGCCTAGCGGCCCAGATGAAGGATATAGGATCTTTAAAGACTCTCAAGACTCCAGTACAGGATCTTTCAAGACGAATATAGACCTTTCAAGACGAATATAAACATTTCAAGACGAATATAGACATTTCAAGACGAATAAAGGATCTTTCAAGAGGAATATGGGATCTTTCAAGACGAATGTAGTTCTTTCAAGACGAATGTAGATCTTGCAAGACGAATATAGGATCTGTCAAGACGAATATAGGATCTTTCAAGAGGAATATGGGATCTTTCAAGACGAATGTAGTTCTTTCAAGACGAATGTAGATCTTGCAAGACGAATATAGGATCTGTCAAGACGAATATAGGATCTGCCAAGACGAATATAGGATCTTTCAAGATTAATATGGGATCTTTAAGACGAATGTAGATCTTTTCCAGACGAATATAGGGTCTTTCAAGAGGAATGTAGATTTTTTCAAGATGAATATAGGATCTTTCAAGAGGAATATGGGATCTTTCAAGACGAATGTAGGATATTTCAAGACGAATGTAGGATATTTCAAGAGGAATATGAGATCTTTCAAGACGAATGTAGATCATTCAAGACGAATGTAGGATCTTTCAAGACGAATGTAGAATCTTTTAAGACGAATATGGGATCTTTGATGAATAATATGGGAACATTCAAGACTGATATAGTGTTGTGTGGTAATTAATGCCTTGTCACTGGGGTAATATAGGATCTTTCCAGAGGAATATAGGATCTTTCAAGACGAATATGGGATCTTTCAAGACGAAAATATATATAGGATCTTTCAAAGGCGAAGTTGACACTATGGCGTAAACTTACAGCGTGTTTAGCATGTATCTGTCATTTATTGCAATTTATGCAAATAAAATCTCAGGTGCTATCGCAATAACAATAAGTGAAAGGTGCAGCCATTTCACTGATGCGATTTTCTTACGATACTGTTTTATATCTAGGTGCAAAATCTTTTAAACATGAATACAAGTGCCTATATTTTTCTCATATTCCCTATATTTTTTATATGATACTATAAACCTATATTTTGGGAGGCTTATCACATCATGAAACCAATCCAGTCATGAGGAGCATGATATTAATCACTAAGTAACGTGTACGTTACTTTTATACTTATATAATATATTTGCGGAATGGATAGATCAACTCTTATTGATTCAAGACAGGGCCTGAATCCGTTGAGATGCAATGGCCAATGAGATTCAAATTCTGGATGTGGCTGCTTCTTCCTTAAAACACATCCACCAGTCTAATGAACCGAATTTTGCGGTGTAATGTTCACATATATGTGAAAAATAGGACAACTATAATAGCAAGCAAGTTTATTATAATACTGAGACCGCTCTACTAATTATTACTCAGTACGACCCACCACCCCTTATTGACGTTCAGTCAACATTTTGGGGCTTTTAACCTACTGCGTTCAAGTGCGTTGCAAGGCTCATAACTTTCACTTACTGGATGTTTCCTAAAATCTGGCAATAGACCGTTCCAGCTACCCGACGAACGGGGTTCTAGTGATTTCGTAGAATAACAACTGTAAATTCCCATTGAAACGCATTCTTATTTGTTTATCTTTCATAAACAAAGTGAACTTTAAGCTGAAAAAAATCGTGGCTCTAGGGCACTGATATTTACAGAACCAAGAGCTCTCCATAACCTTTCCTTTAAGCATAATGGAATCATAACCTATATTTCACTAGATTACAGTTAAGTCCGCGGTCTCTTAGTCTCCCCGTTCGGCAAGGCTCCTGTCACTCCTTAAGGAAGAATAGTTTTTTTTAAAGAGTTTTCGCTTTTAGAAAACACCGTAAACCTAGCATACTGTCTAAAATTCCGCAGCTATCCGTACTGTCCTCCAACGTGCACCATTGAAGACTGCAGCAAAGAGCGAGCTGCCCGAAACCCGCGAAGGCCAGAATTTTCCATGAAGCTATGTGACTGTCTGTTGGCCCACAACAAAATTGCAATAAAAATAGACTACCCGTAGCAAAAGAAACAAATATATTTCTCAGTATAAGAGGAAAGTTTTTGTCCATTATTTAAAAGTTGCATTTAGAGCTCTTTTCCGCCAAAACACAAATAAAAATAGTCTTTTAATCATTCAAGATTTCTTCTGTCCATATTAATTAAACGTATGCCAGACTGCCAAATAGAGTTGTGCTTCGCGATGCTTTGTTAAAAGTAGCAGTGCCGAGCCAGTTCTGTGGTGTCCCGGGATGGACAAGTTTGCCACATCACAGCTGAAACGGGCGAGGTTTATAAAGTCTCTAAATTCATAGAATGAAAATGGTTTTCTGCAAATTTCGAAAATGCTAGATATGCAACTATCAAGTTCATAAATATAGAAGCAGTGAAGTCCCAAAAAGCTACCAAATTAGAGCAGCAAACTAAGTTTTTTCGCACGCATGTATGGGACGTTAATTTTAGGATTTCAAAATTGGTGAAACTATTTAACGGATGAATGATAGTCTTATTTGCCCCTAATTACTCTTTCTAGGATTAAGACTAAATTCCGCGAAGCTAAATGTCAAGGGTGAAAATCGTTAAGAAGGGTAAAAGAGGCAATTCAGCGACGTATTTGATAAGTTAGGTTTATTCCATTTTTCGGTTCAACGAGTAACTCTTTCGAGTGACGTCCCCACAAGTCAACGACAAACTATGCGCTGCATTTTTCGTGATCTTCGCCGCAGTTGCAGCTGGACAAACTTTATTTTCGACGTTTGCGGAAGGACTATAAAATATAAGCATTGTGCTCACTTTACCTCTTAACAATATACATACTGGCACAAGACACTAATATCGGTCGACCATCCTTTCCTTCTGAATTCTTTTCGATGGAGTTTAGACCTAAGCAACCAAAGGGACAATTGAAACAAAATAAGCCGTACAGAGAAATAGATCAAGTACAGGGTAGATCGCTGTTGTAATTTCCCTTTCATACTGAAGTCCTTCTTCACGAGGCTTATCTTAGCCTGCCTAGACAACGACAAAATGCAATAACGGTACTGGGAGTTGAGAGTAGGGTTGCTCTCGTCCGAGGGGGTAGACAACGGTTCCGTGGCTGTTGGGAGGCGGCTGCTGATCTCGCCACCGTCGTCGGGAGGGTCAGTCGTGAACTTCACCCCCTCCGGGGCTAACATTCACTTCTTTTTCTGGGCCTTCTGGGCGGCCTTGGTGACGCGTCCAGATCCGGGCTCACGCTTCTTGACAGACTTGATGACACCGACGGCCACAGTTTGACGCATGTCACGGACGGCGAAACGTCCCAGAGGGGCGTAACTGGAGAAGGCCTCGACGCACATGGCCTTGCCGGGCACCATCTCGACGATGCAAGCATCGCCAGACTTCACGTGGTTGGGGTTGTCTTCCAGCTTCTTGCCGCTACGACGGTCGATCTTCTCCAGAAGCTCCTTGAACCTGCAGGCGATGTGGGCGGTGTGGCAATCCACCACGGGCGCATACCCAGCCTGGATCTGTCCAGGGTGGTTCAGGATGATGACCTTTACAGGAAGAAAAAGCAAAAGGTTAATTTTGTTGGACATGGATCTTTTCCCATTTCAATGTCCTATTTCACGTACAGTTTAGCGAGCTGTCTGATATACTGCGTTTGTGAAATCCAATTACCTTTTTACAAAAAAAACTATCAGTAACAATGCAGGCTTGTTGTGCTATCAATGCATGGTTGGCAACAGGACAACTAAATTGGCGCTGACTTATTCTAAACAAAACCAGCTAATCACCTGAGCCTTGAACTCTTCAGTCTCCAGCGGGGGGTCGTTCTTGGAGTCCCCAGCAACGTTGCCACGACGGATGTCCTTAACGGACACGTTCTTGACGTTGAAGCCAACGTTGTCCCCGGGGACAGCCTCATCTAAGGTCTGGTGGTGCATCTCCACGGACTTCACCTCAGTGGTCAAGTTGCAGGGGGCGAAAGTCACCACCATACCGGCCTTGAGTATACCAGTCTCGACACGGCCCACGGGCACTGTTCCAATACCTGACAACCAAACAACGTTACGATGGAAATTATTAAGTTTCACCCATCATATTTTATGTCAAATCAAGTGGGGAAAGGCAGAACCGAAGAATTGAAACTATTTATATCAGGTAAGCAGTCTCTTGTGTATTCGCTGTTGCAAATAAATGACCTTTTAAACAAACAAAAAATCATCACAGACACTACTACAAACAATAATTAGCGGATAAAACTATCGTTAAATAGCAGGAATGAACTTACCGCCGATTTTGTAGACATCCTGGAGGGGCAGACGAAGAGGCTTGTCGGTGGGTCTCTTGGGTGGGTCGACGTTGTCGAGGGCATCCATGAGGGTGCTTCCCTTGTACTCCTTCTTGTCTGACTTCTTCACCGCCCACCCCTTGTACCAGCCCATCTTGGCGCTCTCCTCCAACATGTTGTCTCCGTGCCAGCCGGAGATGGGCACGAAGGGCACGCAGTCGGGGTTGTAGCCAATCTTCTTGATGTAGCCACTCACTTCCTTCTTAATCTCCTCAAAACGAGGCTGGAAAGCACGCAATAGACCATTAATAATAATAATAATCAGTTTATTGCCAAAAGAACACACAAATTACATTCATTTAGTACATCTGTACAATACATTTATAGTGGCAAGAGCAGAAGCCAAAGGCTTATTCGCTCGTATATGGTGAACGTGGTTAGAGTTGAAATTGATTTGCCAGCAAGCTAACAAAGAAGAAAGCGAGAATAGAACAGTCAAAAGTAAATCAATAAATAAATAAACATAAAAGTATAGGAGGTATTGAATGTTGATTGTTATTTGACAATTTAAGTTACTATTGCAACAAATTTGAACAAGCGAGGGAATTTAAACTCAAAACTGGCTGTGCATGGAAGTTACCGCATTAGTTGCAAGCAGTCTATTGTTGTACTTACGCCGCTGTATGGGGGCTCGGTGTTGTCCATCTTGTTGACACCAACGATGAGCTGCTTCACACCCAGGGTGTAAGCCAGCAGAGCGTGCTCACGGGTCTGCCCGTTCTTTGAGATACCAGCCTCGAATTCTCCGGTACCAGCAGCAACGATGAGCACAGCACAATCAGCCTAAATAAAATGTGAAATGGTTAACTTTAAAAATAAAATGTGAAATGGTTAACTTTAAAAATAAAATGTGAAATGGTTAACTTTAAAAATAAAATGTGAAATGGTTAACTTTAAAAATAAAACCACCTATCGGGATACACTATATCCAAGCTTGTAATACTGAATGACTAGATACTGTTAATATATTATGCCTTAAACAGCCTCTTGGTCGCGATATCCAGAAGAAAATCAGTGTTCACAACTGCTGCTGTTTATTGAATTATACATTGCAAGCTCACCAGCTGGCGCCATGTTTGTACATGACTACAATTCTTTTGACCCACCAAAATTCTAACAATTACCGGCTACATATATTGTCTGTAAACATACCTGCGAGGTTCCAGTGATCATGTTCTTGATGAAATCACGATGTCCAGGGGCATCAATGATGGTGATGGAATACTTGGGAGTCTCAAACTTCCACAGAGCGATATCAATGGTGATACCACGTTCACGCTCAGCCTTCAGCTTGTCCAACACCCACGCATACTTGAAAGAGCCCTTGCCCATCTGAAAAACATAAGTCACATGAAAAGTTACACAGGGTTCAAGTCTTACACTCTGTATATGTAAATACACTCTGTATATGTAAATAATGCTATTTACAAAGGTTTAACTGTCAAACATGGAATATCCTATCAATGGCAAAAGGCAGGAAAAAAAATCAGCCACAACCTTGACCCTACAAGACAGAAATATACTTGCCTCCTGGGCCTCTTTCTCGAATTTCTCGATGGTTCTCTTGTCGATACCACCACATTTGTAGATGAGATGGCCAGTGGTCGTAGACTTGCCAGAATCTACGTGACCAATCACGACGATGTTGATGTGGAGCTTCTCGGCACCCATTTTTACTGGTTTAGTTCCTCCACACAGAGAACACTATACTGCAAAAATATAAAAGGTATAAACACATGATATTGCAGAATTAACACTTTTCATTATTGGTTCACTAAGTACACTAAACAATATAAGACCACTGGCCAACACGCTTTAAACTACCACAATTTCTGGTGTTCAAACTGCACTTTTTTTACTTGCACTCAAGGGATGATACTTACACAGTCTTACGACCCCACTCCCATCCCTAACTTCCCACCCAGCAAATAAAGCAAACCAAAGACTCAAGCTGTTCACTGTTTTTGGACAATATTTTCATTAACATTGGAGAGCGCCCGGAAATTTACAGATATGCTGCAGGACCCAGAGACCCAACCAATTCAATCATATTTTCCTTTATATGCCAATCTATTCTTGCTATCATATCCAAAGTAATCTTGCACATGATGAAGCTTTATTGACCAGACATCAGCCATCAAACAGACTAAAAGGAACGTGCATACAACATTGCCTAGCAATCATTGCCATTTTATGCAATTGAGACAATGGAGAAAGTAGATGTCGTAACAGGCATGTGCTCTTTCTTTTAGCTTATTTGAGGCAGACAATTGAGCTTTATTATGGGCAAGATTACTTTGGATAATGTAGGACGAATAGATCGTCACAGAAAGGACAATATGAAGAGTTATCTGTGTCTTACAGTGAACAGCGTTAATGAATTCGACCATAGTGATTGTTCAGAGATTTATATGAACCAGGAAATATGTAGGCCATATTAAGACATCAGAATTCTTAGCAGATGGACCGGTCGATGGATCTATTAAGTTATAAATTCACCAAAGGACTACAAATGTGTGTATTGAATAAAATGGAACAATCTAATCAAAATATCTTGCCAGACAAGAGCTGCCACTTATGCTAGGCCAGTAGGCCTAGTGTAAGAATAAGTATAGAGCGCCTAAGGATAGTCCACGTGGTGCTGTACGCCTGTAGACCATTCACGGACCCAATTCAAACGTCTCCGAAGAGACACAAAGTTTTGGCGAATAAGAACTCACTAATTGTCACCCCCTTCACATAGACCAAATGGGGAGTTGTTTTAGAACTTTGAACATTACCTAACAAGTCTAGGGCCTAATATAAAATTAAATATTTCATCATCCACCGGCAACACTTTTCCAAGATGGCGGCACTGTCTTAGTTTCAGTGAACGAATTTAGGTCTCCAGAGTTAAACAAGAAGACGGTGGCAGCCAAAATATATACATCGCATACAACCAACATACAAAATGTAACCAGTAATACCCATGCATAATAAACCACAACCATCCTCACATTGTCAGGAAATATGGCCGGTCGCGATATTGAGATGAGCCGGTTTATCAGACACCAAATAACTTGCCAAATAAGTGGTGAAGTAAGTAACAAACCGCAAAAATAAAATTAAATATATCTTGTACAGATAATCATGTAACGAGTATATGCAGAATTGTTAGCAGATGGAACACTGGAAGTCCAAATTCTGACGGATTTATCCCACACATGAACTCACACTCACCGGCTTCAGCCACGGTTGCTGGAAAAAGGACAGGAGAAAGATAGTCACGTGGTTAAATAGGCGCTAGGGGGGTACCGACAATTGACGTCATTGGTCGTTTCCTCTCGGTCTTACTTCTTACGAATATTTCGAACTTATTATTTTTTTAAATTAGGTAACTAGATCAACATTTCGCAATAAACAGTGTTTAAATACAATAAATACTGCAATTGCATTGATATAACTCTTTCAGAACACAAAAACAGATAAAATTAATACATTCTGATTTACGCCGGAAATACCCGAGTATGTCCGCTTTGCCAATGTCAACAAATACCACGTGTTAGTGTTGTGGACGACATTTAAATGCGATCGGTGGCCTACCCCTCAAGTCGTTGATGAGGCTGGTTCCAGTTAACCTCTAGTGGTTATAGCACATACATATCAGAGTTCGGAGATAATATTATATGTCTGTATTTTAACAATTTATGTAATGGCACATGACTTTGACAAAAACATATTAGAGAAGTATCGGGTCGGATCCAGAAATGAAGAAAAAAGTGGGGTTGACTGAAAACAAAATTGTGACCAGGGTTGGGGGTGGGTGTAAAAACTCAGAACGCTTGATTCTGATTTTGCGATGTTTGGGTTGGTAAGGCCCGGGTTGTACGCGGTTCAAGTTGGGATGGTTACGTGGGGTAAGGCACAGGAGCCTAAATCCTGGGTGATTGGGTGGGGCGGAAGGGGGCGGGGCGGGGCAGGGCGGCTTCGATCATATGTCATATAAAGACATAGGGGGGGGGGCGGCAAGGGGTAGTCACGTTACCCGGGAACGGGCTTTTCTTTTCACCGTGAACTGGGAATGAGGAAAATAATTCTTTGTGAACTGGGAATGAGGAAAATAATTCTTCGTGAACTGGGAATGAGGAAAATGAGTGAGCCGACCGTCGTCATCAGTGATTTTCATTTATAATCGTGAACTGAGAATTTTTATACTAAATAAACGTGAATTGGAAAATCGCCAAATTTATATCATGTATCCGTCCCTTCCATTGTATGCAGGAAGTTTAGGACATTTAATTCGTCGTGACCTGGGAGTAAAGAAATTTATTCTTCGTGATTTGGGAACGAGACCCCCCCCCCCCCCCGCCTGCCCCCCCCCCCCATTATATGGGTTATTGAGAGATACTTTTTTGGTTGAAAAAGACAACTAAAACAGATGACGACATTCATGACAAAGTGTATGGAGGTTAATTATTTGAACACTTTCAATATCAACTGGATACTGGATGAATAGTCTTGTCAGAAAAAAATTAGTCTCCGATGGGCACATCGAGAGAAATTGTAGATTTCTACCTTGAAGTTTAAGACAAAAAAGGCGAAAAGTCATTTGGGCGGCACATACCTAACTATATGCCCACCCCCCCTCCCACCTGGGGGGGGGGGCGGGAGTTGCAGCGCAAATTGGAGTTAATGTCCTTTTATATGCGTGGTTAGTAGTCCTTATGTACTGGTTAAACTTATAAACGATTGATTACACGGTGACACTTAGCGGAGTCAATATTAACAACAACTGTTCATTATCAAGATGATGCACAATTTTTCCGTTCTTTATTTAAATAAAGAACACTTACGTTAATAAAACACGGCTAGGTCTGTTTTCCGGGTCATTCTTCCAGATAATGAACACTTAAGACAAAGGCGTGACGTCACACAATTTATTAAATACCGCATACGTGTATATATGTTGAATAAAGGACATCGAATTGATATATACGTGTGTAGCCTACCTTTAAATAGAAAGAGCAAAGAGCGAAACAGCGACGCGAAAGACGCCACTGTAGTGATATTGTCGGAGGACAGAGGGGTACGAGGTGTGGGTACCCTAGTCGGCGGGTAGTTTGAGGAGCGATTGTACTCTGTTCTGAGGAAGATGAGTTGTTATACTAGTCGAGGGAAGATCTGTGGGGTAGTTAGATGACTGGGTACTACTAGGAATAGTTTAAGGAGTGAGCTAGTTATCTAGTCGGCGGCAGAGCTATGAATTGGTTGAGGAATTGGTACTCTAGTCATGGAAAGAGCTATAGGAATAGTTTGAGGAGTGCTCTAGTCGGGGGAAGCGCTAGGGTAGATTGAGGAGTGTGTACTTTATTCAAGGGAAGAGCTGGGAGAAGTGGGTATCCGAGTGGGTGAGCTAGTCGGGGGGTCTGCTGGGGGGAAGTTGAGTGTTACCGGGTGGATAATTTAATTCATAGTTTAAATGTGCTTTGCTACGCCAGCCCAAGCGGCCTGTGCGTGGCTCAAGCCCCACCTGCGCAGTTGGATATTTGTGTTGGAGAAAGATCCCAGGTCTTACCGGGGGGCGGGGAGCATGTATCTGATTTATTTATTTAATTCCCAGTTCACGATTAATGAAAATCCTTGATCACGGCGGTCGGCTAATACCCCATTCCCAGTTCACGAAGAATTATTTTCCTCATTCCCAGTTCACGGTGAAATGAAATGCCCAATCACGGGGAAAGCAAATACCCCTTGCCCGCCCCCCCCCCCCCCCCCTATCTTCACAGAGGAGGGCGTTACCCCTGGAAACATGGCTCTTCTCTACCTTAACCCTCCTGATCGGACGTAAAGTTAGAAATCAATATACAATACATAAAATGACGTATTTTTATAAGAATGGTTTCTTTGCCTCGTTGGTGCAGTTCGTGTGGAAGAAGCATTAGATTGGAATAAATCTGCCAGCGTTCAGTAGCAATTCTAACGAGAGCTCGAATTGAAAAATGAAAAAAAAGTGATAAAGGGACCAGTTATATATACGTGATCAATATCCATATATGCAAGTGTAGAGTGTTTCGGTATACAGGAGTTTTCAGTCTTCGGAGGAGGAAATTACCTTTGGCATAAAGAGTGGACCTCGGGATGAAGCGATATCTCAATTCGGAATGATGATTTATTAATTATTTTCGGTCTTAGTCTAAACGAGGAGTTATTATTTATTATCTTTGATGACTGGGGTGTTAATGTCGTTGGAATGACGAGTAAACGCAGGTTCACATGACATGTTGACCTGCAACTCATATTTGCATAGGGGCCGGCCTGGTAGCTCAGTGGGATAGAGCGCTCGCCTTGAGTGCTCTCGTCACCCGAGAGACAAAAGGCATGTGGATCAATGGTTTGAGCCTCGCTGTGGCCATGTCTGTGTGGTCGCAGGATAAAGATATCATGTCCTTCGTCGCAAAGAGTAGGGGGTTACCCCCGGGGACATGGCTCCACTCTCCCTTCCTTCTCCCATTGACGCGATATGACCAAAAATGGTTAAAGCGTCCTGAATATACAATGAAACCATATTTGCATATTAACTGTTCAATGACAGAAACACGAAAAGTAGAAAATGTCCTTCACTTTTATTACAAGATTTCATTGGCATGAACAACACCAGCAAAAAATTATGCGCTATTCAGCGCGACGTAAATCTTGTCATTTGGACAGGCCACTTGTAATCATCTAGTGGCGTATTCCAACGTGCAAGCAAAAACCGGCAACGTAATATGTATTTCTCATCGCTTTCTTTTACACATGTTAATACAATTAGAAAATATACACAAGACACGGGTCACCTGCTTCAAGGCTTGAGCAGCAATATAGAAAACTAAACTAAGCGTAAAGACCTGGCAGAAGTTACAAGCGAGTAAGCACTATCATTATGGCACTATGCCAAGGGTTCTTGCTACGAGTAGGCCTACGTTTGTTACTAGTCCCGGTAACCCTGGCCCACCTGGGTACACAGCTCGGCTATACACTTGCATCAGTATATCATCCCACGTTATAGTGTGACACGGGATGGCGCTTAACTAACCAGGTCTTTTTGTTTTATTCGACAAAAGACGGCGAACAAAACGTGCTTTATCGGTGCAAGATTCCGTCTCTATCATGAAAACGAAAGAAAAATAAATATTTAATTTCGGAGTTTTCCGAGCCGGCTTACACCACACGTAACGTAACTGGACATTTATCTGAAGTCTGAAGGGTTTGTTAGGGTTAGGGTTTGTAAGGGTTCTTTAGTTAACCGGACAATATGTCGATATCGATCATTGATAGCAACGCCGCACGTCAGACTCCAAGGCAACCACGACCTGGGGCAGTCGCCACGGCGCGGAGTTTGTGGCCAAGTGGCGCATCACACTAAATACCGAAAAGTGGAAAGATAAACTAACGACCTTGTTTTAGCGACATCTCGGCTACGTTCCTCTGTTGTGCTGAAGCATACTCCGTCCTTAAATACTTTCCCATCTGCAATTATCTCCTGTTACGCTACTCGGGAATTGTCTAGGTAGGTCTTAAAAATCTTAAATTAGCCGAAATGAGCAAAGTTTGTTTGCTCCATCCTCTAACTAGGTCAAGAGGATGGATACGGGGACAAAAGTGTCCTCGATGCTGGAGGTCGGTCCAAGCAAACCCAAGTTTGGCAGCGCTGCAATACTTCCCATGTTAACGGCTGAAGCCCACACACGTTCCATGCAGAAACGCATATAGCAAGTGATTTGCTTCCACGGGGATACCAAATTTTAACCTCAATAGCACTCCCGTCGTGTGTGCCTCCCCCCCCCACCCCCCCGGCCCTCCCTCCACCCCGCTGCCGTCCAGGGTAAGCGGGAGGATTCTCCACGAGATTCGTTAACCCACGGAGGGCTAGTCTAATCGCCGAGAAAACCCTTCACATTTTAATATTACTTCACAGGAATGAGATCACCTGCCTTGATACCTAAATAACACGTTGCAGACGTAACCGGAAGTACGAATTAACACAATTACTGCAGCTTGTTTTGGGCGCCGTGATAGGGGGGTGGGGGGGGGGGGTATGCATCTCATTTATTTAAGGTTTAACACCTCTGACATAGTGTAAAGTACACACCACAACACTCGGAATGGGGTATCGTTAGATTCGACAGACAAAATTACCTGTTGCAGCCCTGCTTAATGCTTTGGATCCAGTAACGTCTATTATACAAATATCGAGTGCCGATTGGGCAAATGATAAATTAACAACCGGGTCTGTGTTACACTCGTAACTGCGCAGGGGAGTCCATAACTAGTCAATATGTACACCATGAGTTAGCCTGGGATCACAAAAGAAAGAAAAGAAATGTGCGTGTGTGTGTGTGGGGGGGGGGGGGGCTTCAACTGCATACTAGTTGATACGTACATACTGTATTGTGGTTTTTCTCTATAAGCTGTGGTGGAGCTAGTGACCTGGGAGTCTTCGCTAGCCTAGATGGGCCGGGTACGACACCGTATCTCCCGCTTAGCTGGGCGGGGTACGACACCGTATCTCCCGCTTAGCTGGGCGGGGTACGACACCGTATAGCCCGCCTAGCTGGGCGGGGTACAACGCCCAATGGCTCGTCTAGCTGGGCGGGTTCCGACACCCTAACTCCCGCCTAGCTGGGCGGGGTACAACGCCCTATCTCCCGCCTAGCTGGGCGGGTTTCGATACCCTATCGCCCGCCTAGCTGGTGTCCATCAAAGAGGTCTCCGATGAGGTGGTCGTGGCGTCTTTCTGTATGCTCTCGAACATGCTGCACAGCTCCGGGTTGGACTTGATTTGTGACAGGAATTCGTTCATCAGCGGGCTCTTGTCTGGAACATTACAGAGTAACGGTCAGGTTAATGGAACTTCTAACGTCTTCAGACACGATAATACTACATTCGAAATGTAAACAGAATCAATCCAAACCGCGAATGTAGCCGAACACCAAGACATATATTTAAACCACGAACAGAGAAAGGTGATCAGATCGTAGTTCCCGAAAAACATGTTTAAAAGGAAATCAAATTTTATTTCCCGAGGAACATGCTTAAAGCGGATCAGATCTAAGTTCCCTGAGTGAACACAGGTAAAGGGGATCAGATCTTAGTTCCCTGAGTGAACACAGGTGAAGGGGATCAGATCTGAGTTCCCTGAGTGAACACAGGTAAAGGGAATCAGATCTTAGTTCCCTGAGTGAACACAGGTAAAGGGGATCAGATCTTAGTTCCCTGAGTGAACACAGGTGAAGGGGATCAGATCTGAGTTCCCTGAGTGAACACAGGTAAAGGGAATCAGATCTTAGTTCCCTGAGTGAACACAGTAAAAGGGGATCATATCTTAGTTCCCTGAGTGAACACAGTTAAAGGGGATCAGATCTTAGTTCCCCGATTGAACACAGTTAAAGGGGATCAGATCCTAGTTCCCTGAGTGAACACAGTTAAAGGGGATCAGATCATAGTTCCCCGAGTGAACACAGTTAAAGGGGATCAGATAATAGTTCCCTGGGTGACACAGTTAAAGGGGATCAGATCTTAGTTCCCCGAGTGAACACAGTTGAAGGGGATCAGATCTTAGTTACCTGAGTGAACACAGTTAAAGGGGATCAGATCTTAGTTCCCTGGGTGAACACAGTTAAAGCTGATCAGATCTTAGTTCCCTGAGTGAACAGTTTAAGGGGATCAGATCTTAGTTCCCTGAGTGAACACAGTTAAAGGGGATCAGATCTTAGTTCCCTGAGTAAACACAGTTAAAGGGGATCAGATCTTAGTTCCCTGAGTGAACACAGTTAAAGGGGATCATATCTTAGTTCCCTGAGTGAACACAGGTAAAGGGAATCAGATCTTAGTTCTACGGCTAGAGCGGATCAGTTCCCGCCGGGACGGCCTGACGAGTCCTACCGGCGTCCGGTATATGGAGGAGGGCGGCCACGGCGCGCATGGCAGACCGTTTCAACTCATCCTGCTTCTCAAACTCCTGCTTCACCGAGTTGGCCTTGACCTTGGCTGTGCACGTGGCCCTCAGGGGCTCCACGATCCGGTCCAAGTCTGACGGCGGAAACGGAGAAACGGGTTTTTAATAACTAAACAAATGCAATCATAGCGATCGAAGCGAGCTTCTATAGGAACACATGAAAAACATGTACATATAAAAAACAAATTATATATGATATATATAGACATTCATATTGAGATGAAAAATCGTGGACACCTGGGCGATAATAGAAATTTCTCACACAGTACATGGTGTTGGATGGACTCAATAATATCAATGCTATGCCGATGGAGGCAGGAACACGGACATGTGAGTGCCATATTTTGGTTTTTTATAACAGTTCTATGCACATGAAATGGACCACAGAACCTCCCGGACAATGAGGTGAGGATGCAGGAAGCAGGACCCAGTGCAGGACACCTACGACCTGTTGATTTGCAGTCTGCGGGCCACCCCACCCCATCCCCAAGCACCCAAACCTGCCTCCGGTATTCACGCTGCTGTACGGCGTTGTGGCGAAGGCGTGCCTGGCGATTGTCAAGAATACATTTACTTGACCAAGAAAAATATATGTGGCAACAAGGGTACATGTCATGACAGACTTAAATAAAAAAATACCTTGGTCGGGAGACTCTCATTAAGGCCTGGAAGACCGCTATCAAGCCCCCCACCACCCCCCAGTACTCACTCTGCAGGACGGCGTTGGGACAGGTGTGCCAGCCCCACCCGCATCAGGTAGCTAAGCATCTTGATGCCTCCCCCTCACCCCAACCGCCAGTGCTCATGCTGCAGGTGTGCCAGCCCCCCGCCCCCGCTCCCACGACAGGGTACTCACGCTGCAGGACGGCGTTGGGACAGAGGTGTGCGAGCCCCCCCCCCCCCCCCCCCAAAGACAGGGTACTCACGCTGCAGGACGGCGTTGGGACAGAGGTGTGCCAGCCCCCCCCCCCCCACACACACACACGACAGGGTACTCACGCTGCAGTACGGCGTTGGGACAGAGGCGTGCCAGCCACCCCCCCCCCCCCCACACGACAGGGTACTCACGCTGCAGGACGGCGTTGGGACAGAGGTGTGCCAGCCGCACCAGCATCAGGTAGGTCAGCATCTTGATGTCGTAGTGGTCGTTGAGGCCGTCTTCCACGTGCTTCAAGAACTCGAAGAAGTCGATCTTGTCGAGACACGAGTCCAGCAGGGTGTACATGCACTCAAAGGCGGCCTGCGGCAACGGACAAGGCGGCATGGGCAACAAGTGAGGGCAGATTATATTACAGAATGTTATATTAGAATATATATAAAAATATATATACAATTTATGTTACAAAACTGAGGCATCACTTGAGGGCAGATTATATTACAAAAAGTTATATACATTTTTTTTCAAAATCAGGCATGACTTGAGGGCACAATACATTTGACATAAAACATAAAATCCTAAAAGATATATATAAATATATATAAAATAGATAAACCTAAAATAAAAATTCAAGTACACCAAATGTAAACTTATAACTTGTATACAAAACCTATACGTATACATACAAATCAGGCGTCAAGTGAAAGCAAATTATATTAGACTATAAAAGAAACCCCATAAAACATATCAATATTAATCATAATAAACACCTTTGGTCTCAGATATAGACAAAGTTCCATCTCTTTGATGACATTATAAAGATAGAAGTGGATGGAGGACACTCTACTATTGACATCCCCCTTGCGACATATACATCAGCTACGGCCACTCGATACAGTACACACCATGGATGGGAAAGATAAGAAAGGTTGCTACATGATATCAAGCTATACCGCAGGATTATTTCCCTTACTTTCCGAATGTCCAATCCGTTGTCGACTTTATGCTTGAATGGTCCCATCTCCACTTCTCGAATCAACTCCTCCTGCAAAGGACAACGTATACAATAGCATCAAAGAATTAATTTATACAAATACATTTTTGCTCTTTGCAAATTGCTGATGGTATCTGCTCTTGGGCTAGGATTTAGTTTAGTCACCCTGACTAAAGTAAATTTAGCAGGTCTCTCTCTCTCTCTCACTCACCCTGACTTTGGTCTCGCTGTAGAGCCGGGGCAGCACGGCCCCCAGCAGGTCGCGCACCAGGGACGGCTTGTTGTGGGCGGCCGAGTTGAAGGCGATGAGGGCGACTCGCGCCACGTTCAGGTCCTCGTCGTGCAGAGCCTCCAGGAAGTCACCCATGACCTGTCTCAGCAGCGGGTCGATAGCCTGAGGCTGCAAGGCCGCGGGGGGTTAAGGGTCAAAGGTCAAGTCACAACGCATACGCCATATCATATACGATAGAATAAATAATAATAATAATAATAATATAAAGAACCTTCACATTAACCTAATCAGAGATGATGACCTTGATATTGACCTGATCAGTCGATGACCTTTGCCTTCGCCTGATAAAGATACGGCGATCCTGACCTTGACCAATTCAATAGTAGACGACCTTGACATTTACCTCATCGGAGAAGGCGACCTTGATATTTACCTGATCAGAGATGGTGAACTTGACGGCGGTGACGACGGTGCTGCGCGTGAGGGCGGAGGGGTTGGTCAGGTAACTCTTCAGCAGGGGAAGCAGTTCGGTGGGGTTGATGAGGGTCAGCTTGCCCAGGCACTCGGCCACCACGTTCCTCGTGCCCTCCTCGGGACACTCGCAATGGCTCATCAACATGGCCCTGGGTATCAGTAGAGGTCAAATATGAATAGCGCATTCATTCAGATTAAAGATACTAAGCAGGAAATTATTGGAAATACAATATAATAACACTACTAATGTAATACTAAATGTAACATAATAAGAATAATTACTAAATAATGACAATAATTATTAAAATAATTATAATAATGATAACAGATAATGACAATAATTATAACAAATAATGACAATAATTATAACAAATAATGACAATAATTATAACAAATAATGACAACAATTTATGACAATAATTATACGGATTAATAAAATTAATAATTAAACGGATGTTTTAACCAAAACCCAAAGAAATACTGATACATGGCTAAGCCCCAAATATGCTGTGAAGAAACTGGATGGACAGGAGGGGGCGGGGGGCCAATTTTCGGCCGGCATGACAAGAGTGGTACCCACCATACGGAAGACACATATGGTTTCAGGGCGTCGATAGCCTTGGCGTCTGTGGACTGACAGCTGATGATCTGTAAGAGTAATAACAACAGAAGTAGAGCGAAGCGCTTCGCCACGTGTTGCGAGCTCGCAACCCTATCCTTTACACATGAATAATTTCAGACATTTCTTTCGTGACGGTTGCTAACGTTACAAGCCACGACCATAAGCCGTTCCCTCTCTTTCGGGTATAACCGTCGTGATGTAATTCTTGATGTGCTCCCAAATCGATTTAAACTCTTCCACTAAATCGTAATGTACACAATATGTCAATTTGTCGCTAGTGTCCATAAAGGTGTCCAAGACTACAATAATTGTATTTATAATCAAGATTATAAGCGATATGTCGTGCAGATACAAGCCACAACCTGGGGCCGAAGCATGATTAGTACGTGGAAAGTACTATGATCTGAAAACCAATCTACTGTTTGTCGTACCTCTTTCAATGAGTGCAACAGGAGATATTGCCGCTTGGGTTGTTTCTCGATTTCTTGTAGCACGAAAGGCAGGAATCGGGGAAGATTGCCGACACTAACGTTCCCTGCAAAGAGACACATATCTTGGTGAGCCCATAGCCATTATTATAACAGTAAACACATGTTTACTAACGTATATAACATACAGGCTGTACAGCACACCTTCATGAAAAAGTAGGACAAAAGTAGAAATGAAAATATAGAACAAGTACCGACAAACGTAGGAATATAGAAGCAAAAATACTCAAATAGCATATGCAACAATATTATTTATGATAACCAAATGTCGAAACGTTATATTATTGAGAAAATACTGTTTTAGAACATTTTTTATGCGCTACTAAGCTGTACTCGTTTTTGGGTTAATGGAACTTGACAAAGGCCAGTGTTGATTTAACAAATATATATCATGACGCCAAAAAAAAAAAAAAATGCCCCCGACTATTGACTTTTGTAATATAGACCATTTTAACGCAATTCACGAGATTTTGAAATGGCGCCTGGTAAAGCAGACTCAAAAGTAGGAGAAAGTAGGTATTTTGAATGAGTAGCAGGAATAATCGGATGGACACCAAAAAGTAGGCACAAGGTGGAAAAGTAGGATTACTGGACAGTCTGAACGTATAATATCATCACAGCGCAGAACCAAGAGATTGTAAACACCATTTTACAATCGTTGCTTGATGCGGTATTTAATTAGTATTTCCACCAAGATGGTTCGCGAATATTGCAATATAGTCATACCATGCTTACATAATCCGGGGCGACTTCTATGCCATCACTTACAGTATGTATATCGGAGACTTGAGACTCAGCTAGGATTGTCAATTTCATACTCACGCTGAACGAAAAAGGACTCACGCGTAGGCGGGGCTCAGCTCGGAGTGTGGAACGGTGTATAGCCGAACGCGCCACCAACTGGACCCCAAGTTATCCATTAGTATTGCAATAGATTCACACTACGCCTTCATAATCCGGGGCGACTTCTATGCCAGCACTTACGGTATTCATATCGGAGGCTTGGGACTCACCGAGGGCGTACGAAGCGGCAGACTTCACCTCCTCGTTGTGTGATGTGAACGACCCGAGGATGACACTCATGATTTCCCGCTGATCGCTCAGGTCTCTGAAACAGAGCAGATCATGGATTTGTTTTAAGCCACATTTGTGCACGCATGAGGTAAACAGCGCCAAGGAAACCATGCGATAACCGAAACAGACAGGGCGATAATTATAGTTGACAGCGGACGTTTCTTTACGTTTAAAAGCATTAATGTCAACGAATATTAACCGCACAATACAAGAATAGCATTTAAAGTATGACAACTTACATATGCTTTCCTATTTCTCCAAGGGTTAGCAGCGCCAGAAGCTTCACAGACTCAGATGAACTGGCATTCTGAAAACAGGATTAGACAGTTTTTAAACAGATTTTGAGGCACAAGAAGGCGAAATTGAGCAAAGAAACTTCCCAATGGAACAATGAAATGTTGGCTGAAACATGACCCACTACAGTTCGAAACCCCGATCCGTTGATACTAGCAAACTTAAAACACATAGCGTTTGGTTCTATTTTTCCCGGTTGTACCACTGGCGGGGTGGGGGATGGTCGGGGGGGGGGGGGGGGCACACCACTGACCTTGACGTCACTGACAAACTGGTTGACGACGGCGCTGGCTTCCTGTCGACACGTGACCGTCAGGGCGGCGATCAGCTTGGCGATGGACTGGAAGGCCTGCGTGAAGAGAAAGCTAAGCTTGAAAATCTGGACCAATTTAAATGAATTAGTTGGATATAAGTTAGACATGGTCATCAATGTTATACATGCGTTGCCAATAACCTGGGAATATGGGATATATCTCCATAGAAAAAAATCAAGATAACATCAAAATATTTCGCAGAACTCTTCGCGTCAGTCACGCTTTTTCCAAGATGGCGTATAATTGCGAAGTCGTGTATGGGAAGTGCTGTAGAACACGGCTCACCTGTTTGTGTATCGTCAGTGAGCTGGCCCCATTCCCTCCCGGCGTGTGGTAGATTGGGTGTATGGGAAGTGCTGTAGAACACGGCTCACCTGTTTGTGTATCGTCAGTGAGCTGGCCCCATTCCCTCCCGGCGTGTGGTAGATTGGGTGTCAGGGAAGTGCTGTAGAACACGGCTCACCTGTTTGTGTATCGTCAGTGAGCTGGCCCCATTCCCTCCCGGCGTGTGGTAGATTGGGTGTATGGGAAGCACTGTAGAACACGGCTCACCTGTTTGTGTATCGTCAGTGAGCTGGCCCCATTCCCTCCCGGCGTGTGGTAGATTGGGTGTATGGGAAGCACTGTAGAACATGGCTCACCTGTTTGTGTATCGTCAGTGAGCTGGCCCCATTCCCTCCCGGCGTGTGGTAGATTGGGTGTATGGGAAGCACTGTAGAACATGGCTCACCTGTTTGTGTATCGTCAGTGAGCTGGCCCCATTCCCGCCCGGCGTGTGGTAGATTGGGTGTATGGGAAGCACTGTAGAACACGGCTCACCTGTTTGTGTATCGTCAGTGAGCTGGCCCCATTCCCTCCCGGCGTGTGGTAGATTGGGTGTATGGGAAGCACTGTAGAACATGGCTCACCTGTTTGTGTATCGTCAGTGAGCTGGCCCCATTCCCTCCCGGCGTGTGGTAGATTGGGTGTATGGGAAGCACTGTAGAACATGGCTCACCTGTTTGTGTATCGTCAGTGAGCTGGCCCCATTCCCGCCCGGCGTGTGGTAGATTGGGTGTATGGGAAGCACTGTAGAACATGGCTCACCTGTTTGTGTATCGTCAGTGAGCTGGCCCCATTCCCTCCCGGCGTGTGGTAGATTGGGTGTATGGGAAGCACTGTAGAACACGGCTCACCTGTTTGTGTATCGTCAGTGAGCTGGCCCCATTCCCTCCCGGCGTGTGGTAGATTGGGTGTATGGGAAGCACTGTAGAACATGGCTCACCTGTTTGTGTATCGTCAGTGAGCTGGCCCCATTCCCTCCCGGCGTGTGGTAGATTGGGTGTATGGGAAGCACTGTAGAACACGGCTCACCTGTTTGTGTATCGTCAGTGAGCTGGCCCCATTCCCTCCCGGCGTGTGGTAGATTGGGTGTATGGGAAGCACTGTAGAACATGGCTCACCTGTTTGTGTATCGTCAGTGAGCTGGCCCCATTCCCTCCCGGCGTGTGGTAGATTGGGTGTATGGGAAGCACTGTAGAACATGGCTCACCTGTTTGTGTATCGTCAGTGAGCTGGCCCCATTCCCTCCCGGCGTGTGGTAGATTGGGTGTATGGGAAGCACTGTAGAACACGGCTCACCTGTTTGTGTATCGTCAGTGAGCTGGCCCCATTCCCTCCCGGCGTGTGGTAGATTGGGTGTATGGGAAGCACTGTAGAACATGGCTCACCTGTTTGTGTATCGTCAGTGAGCTGGCCCCATTCCCTCCCGGCGTGTGGTAGATTGGGTGTATGGGAAGCACTGTAGAACACGGCTCACCTGTTTGTGTATCGTCAGTGAGCTGGCCCCATTCCCTCCCGGCGTGTGGTAGATCGGGTGTATGGGAAGCACTGTAGAACATGGCTCACCTGTTTGTGTATCGTCAGTGAGCTGGCCCCATTCCCTCCCGGCGGGTGGTAGATTGGGTGTATGGGAAGCACTGTAGAACACGGCTCACCTGTTTGTGTATCGTCAGTGAGCTGGCCCCATTCCCTCCCGGCGTGTTGTAGATTGGGTGTATGGGAAGCACTGTAGAACATGGCTCACCTGTTTGTGTATCGTCAGTGAGCTGGCCCCATTCCCTCCCGGCGTGTGGTAGATTGGGTGTATGGGAAGCACTGTAGAACATGGCTCACCTGTTTGTGTATCGTCAGTGAGCTGGCCCCATTCCCTCCCGGCGTGTGGTAGATTGGGTGTATGGGAAGCACTGTAGAGCACGGCTCACCTGTTTGTGTATCGTCAGTGAGCTGGCCCCATTCCCTCCCGGCGTGTGGTAGATTGGGTGTATGGGAAGCACTGTAGAACACGGCTCACCTGTTTGTGTATCGTCAGTGAGCTGGCCCCATTCCCTCCCGGCGTGTGGTAGATTGGGTGTATGGGAAGCACTGTAGAACACGGCTCACCTGTTTGTGTATCGTCAGTGAGCTGGCCCCATTCCCTCCCGGCGTGTGGTAGATTGGGTGTATGGGAAGCACTGTAGAACACGGCTCACCTGTTTGTGTATCGTCAGTGAGCTGGCCCCATTCCCTCCCGGCGTGTGGTAGATTGGGTGTATGGGAAGCACTGTAGAACACGGCTCACCTGTTTGTGTATCGTCAGTGAGCTGGCCCCATTCCCTCCCGGCGTGTGGTAGATTGGGTGTATGGGAAGCACTGTAGAACATGGCTCACCTGTTTGTGTATCGTCAGTGAGCTGGCCCCATTCCCTCCCGGCGTGTGGTAGATTGGGTGTATGGGAAGCACTGTAGAACATGGCTCACCTGTTTGTGTATCGTCAGTGAGCTGGCCCCATTCCCTCCCGGCGTGTGGTAGATTGGGTGTATGGGAAGCACTGTAGAACATGGCTCACCTGTTTGTGTATCGTCAGTGAGCTGGCCCCATTCCCGCCCGGCGTGTGGTAGATTGGGTGTATGGGAAGCACTGTAGAACATGGCTCACCTGTTTGTGTATCGTCAGTGAGCTGGCCCCATTCCCTCCCGGCGTGTGGTAGATTGGGTGTATGGGAAGCACTGTAGAACACGGCTCACCTGTTTGTGTATCGTCAGTGAGCTGGCCCCATTCCCTCCCGGCGTGTGGTAGATTGGGTGTATGGGAAGCACTGTAGAACATGGCTCACCTGTTTGTGTATCGTCAGTGAGCTGGCCCCATTCCCTCCCGGCGTGTGGTAGATTGGGTGTATGGGAAGCACTGTAGAACACGGCTCACCTGTTTGTGTATCGTCAGTGAGCTGGCCCCATTCCCTCCCGGCGTGTGGTAGATTGGGTGTATGGGAAGCACTGTAGAACATGGCTCACCTGTTTGTGTATCGTCAGTGAGCTGGCCCCATTCCCTCCCGGCGTGTGGTAGATTGGGTGTATGGGAAGCACTGTAGAACATGGCTCACCTGTTTGTGTATCGTCAGTGAGCTGGCCCCATTCCCTCCCGGCGTGTGGTAGATTGGGTGTATGGGAAGCACTGTAGAACACGGCTCACCTGTTTGTGTATCGTCAGTGAGCTGGCCCCATTCCCTCCCGGCGTGTGGTAGATTGGGTGTATGGGAAGCACTGTAGAACATGGCTCACCTGTTTGTGTATCGTCAGTGAGCTGGCCCCATTCCCTCCCGGCGTGTGGTAGATTGGGTGTATGGGAAGCACTGTAGAACACGGCTCACCTGTTTGTGTATCGTCAGTGAGCTGGCCCCATTCCCTCCCGGCGTGTGGTAGATTGGGTGTATGGGAAGCACTGTAGAACACGGCTCACCTGTTTGTGTATCGTCAGTGAGCTGGCCCCATTCCCTCCCGGCGTGTGGTAGATTGGGTGTATGGGAAGCACTGTAGAACATGGCTCACCTGTTTGTGTATCGTCAGTGAGCTGGCCCCATTCCCTCCCGGCGTGTGGTAGATTGGGTGTATGGGAAGCACTGTAGAACATGGCTCACCTGTTTGTGTATCGTCAGTGAGCTGGCCCCATTCCCTCCCGGCGTGTGGTAGATTGGGTGTATGGGAAGCACTGTAGAACACGGCTCACCTGTTTGTGTATCGTCAGTGAGCTGGCCCCATTCCCTCCCGGCGTGTGGTAGATTGGGTGTATGGGAAGCACTGTAGAGCACGGCTCACCTGTTTGTGTATCGTCAGTGAGCTGGCCCCATTCCCTCCCGGCGTGTGGTAGATTGGGTGTATGGGAAGCACTGTAGAGCACGGCTCACCTGTTTGTGTATCGTCAGTGAGCTGGCCCCATTCCCTCCCGGCGTGTGGTAGATTGGGTGTATGGGAAGCACTGTAGAGCACGGCTCACCTGTTTGTGTATCGTCAGTGAGCTGGCCCCATTCCCTCCCGGCGTGTGGTAGATTGGGTGTATGGGAAGCACTGTAGAGCACGGCTCACCTGTTTGTGTATCGTCAGTGAGCTGGCCCCATTCCCTCCCGGCGTGTGGTAGATTGGGTGTATGGGAAGCACTGTAGAACACGGCTCACCTGTTTGTGTATCGTCAGTGAGCTGGCCCCATTCCCTCCCGGCGTGTGGTAGATTGGGTGTATGGGAAGCACTGTAGAACACGGCTCACCTGTTTGTGTATCGTCAGTGAGCTGGCCCCATTCCCTCCCGGCGTGTGGTAGATTGGGTGTATGGGAAGCACTGTAGAACACGGCTCACCTGTTTGTGTATCGTCAGTGAGCTGGCCCCATTCCCTCCCGGCGTGTGGTAGATTGGGTGTATGGGAAGCACTGTAGAACACGGCTCACCTGTTTGTGTATCGTCAGTGAGCTGGCCCCATTCCCTCCCGGCGTGTGGTAGATTGGGTGTATGGGAAGCACTGTAGAACACGGCTCACCTGTTTGTGTATCGTCAGTGAGCTGGCCCCATTCCCTCCCGGCGTGTGGTAGATTGGGTGTATGGGAAGCACTGTAGAACACGGCTCACCTGTTTGTGTATCGTCAGTGAGCTGGCCCCATTCCCTCCCGGCGTGTGGTAGATTGGGTGTATGGGAAGCACTGTAGAACACGGCTCACCTGTTTGTGTATCGTCAGTGAGCTGGCCCCATTCCCTCCCGGCGTGTGGTAGATTGGGTGTATGGGAAGCACTGTAGAACATGGCTCACCTGTTTGTGTATCGTCAGTGAGCTGGCCCCATTCCCTCCCGGCGTGTGGTAGATTGGGTGTATGGGAAGCACTGTAGAGCATGGCTCACCTGTTTGTGTATCGTCAGTGAGCTGGCCCCATTCCCTCCCGGCGTGTGGTAGATTGGGTGTATGGGAAGCACTGTAGAACATGGCTCACCTGTTTGTGTATCGTCAGTGAGCTGGCCCCATTCCCTCCCGGCGTGTGGTAGATCGGGTGTATGGGAAGCACTGTAGAACATGGCTCACCTGTTTGTGTATCGTCAGTGAGCTGGCCCCATTCCCTCCCGGCGTGTGGTAGATTGGGTGTATGGGAAGCACTGTAGAACACGGCTCACCTGTTTGTGTATCGTCAGTGAGCTGGCCCCATTCCCTCCCGGCGTGTGGTAGATCGGGTGTATGGGAAGCACTGTAGAACATGGCTCACCTGTTTGTGTATCGTCAGTGAGCTGGCCCCATTCCCTCCCGGCGTGTGGTAGATTGGGTGTATGGGAAGCACTGTAGAACATGGCTCACCTGTTTGTGTATCGTCAGTGAGCTGGCCCCATTCCCTCCCGGCGTGTGGTAGATCGGCTGCGTAAACATCTGCAGAAATAAATACAAGGGAAATGTAATAACCTCGTCAAAATATGTTCTGGCATACAGCAATTTCACATTCATTAAAAAAAAAAAAAAAAATTCCAAACAAATTTCACAAAAAATATAATATAAAATATATACCTGAGGTGGCATGCGGCATAAAAGGCTTCCAATTAACACATGTTCGACTTGCTATGATCACAAGATGCCATGGTGCACCCCCCCCCCCCACACACACACACACGGACACAGGACTGAACCTGACCACGTGATACCAAGGTGCACACACCCCCACCCCACACACACACACACATCGGACACGGGGCAGACCCTGACCACGACATACCAGGGTGCACACGCCCCCCACGCCCCACACACACACGGGTCAGACCCTGACCACGTGATACCATGGTGCACCCCCTCCCGCCCCCCACACACACGGACACGGGACAGACCCTGACCACGTGATACCATGTAGCACAACCCCCCCACCCCCCACACACACACGGGTCAGACCCTGACCACGTGATACCATGGTGCACACACCCCCCACCCCCCACACACACACATCGGACACGGGACACACCCTGACTACAGGATACCATGATGCACGCCCTCCCCCCCCCCTCCCCCCCACACACACACACACGGACACACGGGCATTGGACTGACCTGCAGGAGGTCTTTAAAGCCCATGCCAGCACTGCTTGTCGTGACTAGAGCTTGGAAAAACTCCAACATAGCGTTCAAAGCAGCACCTGTGGAGATAATACACGATAAGAATCAATCTACTATAGTCCATCAATACAGCTGCGATCCTTATATAGAAGATTATTGGCCATGATGACGTAATTTCATAATTTCATCAGGATTGTTAAATTTACATAAAACTTTCATCTAGTTTTATTAGTTGATACGACAGATTACTCATGCTTCATTTTCATTTCCTTTTTTTATTATATATAGATAATTTTATTTAATAAAGACTGATTACTCCTACATTATTTGATATCGGCTGATTAAACATACGTCATTTTTATTTCTTGAGCGCAAATCAATGTTTATTATTAAATTCAGCGGTTGCAGAGTATCCGACAAAAAAGACAATATCGTGACGTCATGGGTGAGAGGAATGGGGGACCATCACAATATCGTGACGTCATTGGTGAGAGGAATGGGGGACCATCACAAGAGCGTGACGTCATTGGTGAGAGGAATGGGGGACCATCACAATATCGTGGAGTCATTGGTGAGAGGAATGGGGGACCATCACAAGAGCGTGACGTCATTGGTGAAAGGAATGGGGGATCATCTCAATATCGTGACGTCATTGGTGAAAGGAATGGGGGAACATCACAATATCGTGACGTCATTGGTGAGAGGAATGGGGGACCATCACAGTATCGTGACGTCATTGGAGCGAGGAATTGGGGGACCATCACAATACCGTGACGTCATTGGTGCGAGGAATGAGGGACCATCACAATATCGTGACGTCATTGGTGCGAGGAATGGGGGGGCCACCACGTGACGTGTATTAGCGGGTCCAGCTCTCAGCAGGCAGTCACCACCCACCCTGTAAGAGAGGCGACTTGATGAGGAGCAGCAGCTGGGGCAGGATGCGGTCTCTCACGTGACCCATGGACGCCGTGTTCACCTGACACACTGACGTCAGCAGATGCAGCGACAACTAGAACATGTAAAAATCAAGTGGTAAAAATCAACGCGGCATCGTCATACAGCATCAACGCTCTAAAAAATGAAAACAGCCAATATAAAACTAAAATAACGAACGACAATCAAGGGGCATAACTATGGGCAAATATAAATGTTAATGGTCGTTTATTTTGACCAGAACACAATAATATTAATACATGACATGTCATGACTCCCTGTAACTTACATTTACAAGCAATACCTAATAAAGGGGCTTTAACATGGAGAAGTGTTCTGTGCATGGCGAAAAGCCCGTATAACGGCGGGAGTCGTATAATGAAGGGGCCACTGTATCTACAGACTTCAGCCACGTGTTCAATCGGTCAGGTTGTAATGGAGGTCATTAAAAGGGGGGCAAGATTAATGAAAGAGCCTCCTCTTTGCAAAAGAGACTTATGGGAGAAGAACACACGCTCTCTCGAACCTCACCTGCGAGACGTGCAAGTCACTTTCGTTGATGAGAGAAGGAAGCTCATCCAAGATGTCTGTGAACATGTTGGACTTCATACTGGCACCTGTCGGGCGAAAAAAAGGGTGGTTGGTTGTATATTCAGGATGCTTTAACCAATTCTTGTCATATATTTGGAGAAGGAAGAGAAGAGCGGAGTCATGTCCCCGGGGTAACCACCTACTCTTCGCGAAGAAGGACATGGTATCTTTATCCCGCGACCACACCGACATGGCCACAGCAGGGCTCGAACCACCGATCCACGCGCCGTTAAGCTCTCAGTTGGTCGGAGCGCTCAATTCGAGCGCTCTAACCCACTGAGCTAAGGAGGCGGCGAAAAAAAAGGAAAACGGGTCTCAATCTCAAGCGTTTCAGATTAGTAATAACATCAGCAACACATCATACGGAATATATCACACAATGGCAGTGAAGAAACGAGGAAAAGCTGTAAACATTATATTTCCATCCATAGGAAATGGTGGAAAGCCCTTCAGTATCGTGTGTGGTATCGCGCAGCTCTCGCCCCGCGAGACTCGAACCAAACAAACGAGATGCACACGCATATTTGGGGATTTTGTTTTTCTTCTGTCATGCTCAACGTGCTGATTTGTACATATATTTCTGTACAGATATATCTTTGGGTTATTACTATGTAATACGTTATACATCTGGATATCAGACTCCAGCGCCAGCGACCTATCTTAACGACAGTCTCGTGGCCAAGTGGATAGACAGTTTATTTCGTATTATAGGCTGGCCTCCAGTGGCCAAGTGTACACCTCGTTACACTGTGCGTTTGTATTCGGGTTAACAGTTGGAAGAGGGGCATCATTTATATCAGTATTACATCGCGGATCCAGCGATGAAACTTGCGACCGGGGGTGGAGATCTAGTTAGCCCCCGTTCTGCGGCTGCAGGATGGGCAGAAAGCCATAGAGGTTATGTTCCTATGTGTTATCCAGAAACATAGAATCTATAGAGTTAAAAAATAAAAAAATGATTTGGCGACGAGTGCTGCTTTGTTTGTTTTACAGAGATGCGGTTAGACGGCAACCCAAGGCGTTCAGGGGTGAAATACTTGGTTGGCTATGTGGTTGTAGACGGGCCCTGTCAGATTGTTTCCCGTCCTACAGCCCCAGAACTGGGGCTATGGTGCTGGTCAGGTACTAACGAATGTTGTGCCGTGACTGTGCCCCCTGTGCCCCCTTCTTCAGAGTAAGGGGGAACGTGCCCCCTGCCACCCCCCCCCCCGCCCACCTCTGGATCCGCCACTTTGACTGACCGTAGTTTTTGACCATGACGTCAAGACAGAGAAGCGTGCTGAGACGGAGCGCTCGGTGGTTCTTCCTCAGGAACGACGCCAGGATGGGGATTCCTTCCTCCTATAACACAAACAAAAACAGTCCACACCACAGCCTTAAAGCTACGTCTGTTCAGATGTCTTGACTTTCTTGAGAATAGTTATTTATTAATTATAATAATAATATTCACTGCCATAATTACAAACCTGGTTGTCAACGACAAAAGCCGACGCCTATTCGCTCAAAAAAATAATATATAATATTATTATAATTATTTCAATATCTACTCGTCAATGGCAATATCATATTATTTAAACAAAGCAATTCATCCAAATGATTGCCTACCAGTATTGGGCGTAGGTCTATTCTCAGCGGCGATCTGAAACAGCAACATGAATGGTTGGGGATTTTATCCTCTTTTGTTTACCGAAGGGCTAATTCGAACTACGAAAACGAAAGAAAAAGTTGTTGTTTTACGCCACTTTTGTGCACTAAAGAGCTAGATTGAGCTACAAAAAGAAAACATTATGGTGTTTTATGGCAATTTTGTATGATAGCTAAAGTTGGCCAAAAAAACATCCTGGGGCAATGGAATGGGGCTTGAAAGAAACATGCGTCACATGCAAGTGACATGATTCGTCCCCCCAGATCAGGCCAAGCAAACCTCAGGACATTAAGAAGCTCAAAGGATCAATGACCCAGATGGAGTCAGAAGGTAGAAAATACGTGTAACGTTTGGGTTGATACAGAAAGTGACTTGAAAAGCACAGCCATCTGGGTTAAGTAAAGTAATGCATGTGTGTATAATTGCCATTAAATATACAAGATTCTTCCATTACGTATGGTTGGCTGTATATTCAGGATGTTTTAATCAATTCTGGTCATATCGCGTCAATGGAACATGGAAGGGAAGAGAGGGGAAGGGCATGGGATATTTATCCTACGACCATACAGGCAAGACCACAGCGGGGCGCGAACCACCGATCCACGTGGAGTTAGGCTCCTGGATGGCCATAATGCGAGCGCTCTAACCCACTGAGCTATCGGGGCGGCCCTCCCATTAAGTACGGAGACCGACAGGTGCTGGTCCAGGCTGCAGAGGCTGCAGAGCTCTTACCCAGCGATAAGGGTGAGAGCCTTCACAGTTGTCAGGCGAGTGATCTCATTTTTCAACCTCTCCAAGAAGATCGGTAGACAGTTGTTGAGTTCCGATCCGAGACTGTCACCCAGGTTACATATGATTTGACCCCTGTCAAATAGGACACAACAACATTAAACTCATTATACAGGAAACCTAAACTCTAAACATTTTACGTCAGGCGATTCATTCTATACATTGACACATGTATCTATTAGGACCAGAACTGTAGATTGGTCGGTTTATATTCAGGACGCTTTAACCACTTTTGGTCATATCGCGGCAATGGGAAGAAAGAAGGGAAAGTGGAGCCGTGTCTCCGGGGGTAACCCCCTAGTAAACTGTAGAAGGTCATTGTTAGATCGTCTATTAAAAGATAGAAGTCTGGGCTACACTGTAGCTGTACACGGCTCACGGCTACAGTGGGTGACACTGGTGCTTCTGTTTGAATTTGAATGCATTTAATATATACATGTATGGATTTTGGGCCTGGTGGCTTTGGAAACGAAATAAATCACTACTTACATACAGCTGATGGCGCGTTCCTTCACCTCCTGGTCTATATCTGCCGCCCTTAGTCGTCGTAACGTACAGTCATACAGGCTCCGGACATAGGGTCGGAAGTCAAACTTTACTTGCTGATCTGGAGTGCACGACAAACAGACAGTAGATGGAGTCACAGTAAACTTTCATTCACTGCCTTCTACCCAATTTCAAAATGTCTACTTGCTGATCTGGAGTACAGGACAAACAGGCAGTAGATGGAGTCCCAGTAAACTTTTATTCACTGCCTTCTACCCAATTTCAAAATGTCTGGCTCGTACAGCAATTGACAAAATATAAAAAATTGTAATATAACTACCGGTGTGTGCAATTATAAAATAACTCTTCCCCAAATTCCTCAAGCCAGTTTAATTCTTATGCTCCCGAGCTGCAAGACAAACTTTCGTTACGTCTGGGCGGAAAATGGGAGGCACCTCCACACATGAATTTTGTTAGAAACCTTTGCCTGGTTGGTTAATTTGACACCTTCGCTAACAGAGCCTGAGAGTAACCGCAAAGTTGGCATATAGCGATCCGCTAGGGTTACCCCGCAAGCTGGGGTTGTTTTAGAGGACGCTTTAGGGACGCACCTAATGGTCGTATGACCTTGACGAGTTGTTGTGTCACTAACAGCGCCTCCGACGTTATCTTGTAGAACGGGTCGCCTACGGAAGCCACGACAGGCTGAAAAAAACAAAAAATAACAAATTCGTTTACATGATTGATCAGTTGCATGCTGGTTTTATATAAATTAGCGCCAAGCCGACGGTCCTGGGTTCAATCCCCGGTATACCTTTCTCCAACAAATGGTGTCACTTCATGGCCGTTGTACGTATTCAGGCCGAAGTGCTCAGTCACACATGACAAAAAACCTGTCACTATAATACAAATTGTGTGGAGTTCTACAACACGGACAAACTGGCGTACGGTGATTTTTTCTCTCTCCCAAAGACCTAATGATTTACACAGAGTATCGTCCTTATCCTATGACAGACTATTACACTACACATCACGCCGAGCCCAGGTTGGTTGGTTGGTTGCATATTCATGACGCTTTAACCAATTCTGGTCATATCCCGTCAATGGGAGAAGGAACGGAATAACGGAGCCATGTCCCCGTGGTAACCCCCTACTCTTTGCGAAGAAGGACATGGGATCTTTATCCTGCGACCACACAGACATGGCCACAGCGGGGTGCGACCACCGATCCACGTGCCGTTAGGCTCTCAGGTGACCAGAGCGCACAATGCGAGCGCTCTAACCCACTGAGCGATCGGGGCGGCCCTCTAGCCCAGGGCACTTACGGTGATTAAGACGTTGACGTGGTCGTGGAATACAACTGGAGTGTGGCTACTCAACAGGCAGTGGACGAACGACAGGGTGTCGATCTTCATGTTTGAACTCGAATTCTTGTCTCTGGAAAAATCACCCAATGGAACAAACTAGTTATAAATAGAAAACTAAAAAAACGTGAGAAAAAGAACGAAGATCTTAATGGACAGAAAAATGACAAATTCACCCTAACAAAGTATCAGAAAGAATCGGTTGCATGATAAATCGCATATAGTATAATAGAAGATGCAAAATTTCCGTTTCGGCAGTTCAACAATTACAATTCACCATGGACATGCAAACTTTCTTGAAGAGATAGTTTGTACACAGGCACATGCGTACTGTGATATCAGCACCAGGCTTGCTGGTGTAGAAACCAGAATTAGGACTGACTAGCCAAATAAGAAAGGACTGTGAAACAAAATACAAAGCAATATAATCGGTATAACTCTATAACCGTAGCTTTGTACGTAGATGGACTATACCAGGGCTGGAGGCCAGGTTATTAACGATCACGAAATTACACAGTAATATTCAATAGTAATATTCACAAGGTCTGGCAGAGATCACTCGACACCGCCGAACACGCTAACCACCAGACCATTGGCGCGGTCCTCTAAATACTTGAATTGCAACAAAGAGCTTATCTGATAACATTAGCCCATGAGATCTGGGATAATTATGAATCATTAAAGTTGCTTGTCGAGCTTTTCCCGCCAAATCTAAGCTCAGGCGACATATATCACATTTCGCAGAAAACGCGATCAAACAAAGCATCGCGAAGAGCAAAAACGGATGACGTTTACCACAAAGTTGAAAACCTGTGGTTAATTGATATCACGGGCAAGGCTAAGAGACTCCATTTGGCAGTGTGGCATGCGTGGAATATAGACAAAAAAAATTAGGGACGATTCAAGGACTGATTCTTATTTGTATTTTGACATCTTTAGTTCTGGCGAGAAAGAGCTCGATAAGTAACTTTGTCAACAAAAGTATGAATCATCAACATTAGTGACATACTGACCCGAGAGAGAACTGTATGCCGGGCGAGATGGCAGTTAACTTAGTGTCCTTGTGCTACATGAGTGACATACTGACCCGAGAGAGAACTGTATGCCGGGCGAGATGGCAGTTAACTTAGTGTCCTTGTGCTACATGAGTGACATACTGACCCGAGAGAGAACTGTATGCCGGGCGAGATGGCAGTTAACTTAAAGTGTCCTTGTGCTACATGAGTGGCATACTGACCCGAGAGAGAACTGTATGCCGGGCGAGATGGCAGTTAACTTAAAGTGTCCTTGTGCTACATGAGTGGCATACTGACCCGAGAGAGAAATGTATGCCGGGCGCGATGGCAGTTAACTAAAAGTGTCCTTGTGCTACATGAGTGGCATACTGACCCGAGGGAGAACTGTACGCCGGGCGCGATGGCAGTTAACTTAAAAGTGTCCTTGTGCTACATGAGTGGCATACTGACCCAAGAGAGAACTGTACGCCGGGCGCGATGGCAGTTAACTTAAAAGTGTCCTTGTGCTACATGAGTGGCATACTGACCCGAGAGAGAACTGTATGCCGGGCGCGATGGCAGTTAACTAAAAGTGTCCTTGTGCTACATGAGTGGCATACTGACCCGAGAGAGAACTGTATGCCGGGCGAGATGGCAGTTAACTTAAAGTGTCCTTGTGCTACATGAGTGGCATACTGACCCGAGAGAGAAATGTATGCCGGGCGCGATGGCAGTTAACTAAAAGTGTCCTTGTGCTACATGAGTGGCATACTGACCCGAGGGAGAACTGTACGCCGGGCGCGATGGCAGTTAACTTAAAAGTGTCCTTGTGCTACATGAGTGGCATACTGACCCAAGAGAGAACTGTACGCCGGGCGCGATGGCAGTTAACTTAAAAGTGTCCTTGTGCTACATGAGTGGCATACTGACCCGAGAGAGAACTGTATGCCGGGCGCGATGGCAGTTAACTAAAAGTGTCCTTGTGCTACATGAGTGGCATACTGACCCGAGAGAGAACTGTACGCCGGGCGCGATGGCAGTTAACTTAAAGTGTCCTTGTGCTACATGAGTGGCATACTGACCCAAGAGAGAACTGTACGCCGGGCGCGATGGCAGTTAACTTAAAAGTGTCCTTGTGCTACATGAGTGGCATACTGACCCGAGAGAGAACTGCATGCCGGGCGCGATGGCAGTTAACTAAAAGTGTCCTTGTGCTACATGAGTGGCATACTGACCCGAGAGAGAACTGTACGCCGGGCGCGATGGCAGTTAACTAAAAGTGTCCTTGTGCTACATGAGTGGCAAACTGACCCGAGAGAGAACTGTATGCCGGGCACGATGGCAGTTAACTTAAAGTGTCCTTGTGCTACATGAGTGGCATACTGACCCAAGAGAGAACTGTATTCCGGGCGCGATGGCAGTTAACTAAAAGTGTCCTTGTGCTACATGAGTGGCATACTGACTCGAGAGAGAACTGTACGCCGGGCGCGATGGCAGTTAACTAAAAGTGTCCTTGTGCTACATGAGTGGCATACTGACCCGAGAGAGAACTGTATGCCGGGCGAGATGGCAGTTAACTAAAAGTGTCCTTGTGCTACATGAGTGGCATACTGACCCGAGAGAGAACTGTATGCCGGGCGAGATGGCAGTTAACTTAAAGTGTCCTTGTGCTACATGAGTGGCATACTGACCCGAGAGAGAAATGTATGCCGGGCGCGATGGCAGTTAACTAAAAGTGTCCTTGTGCTACATGAGTGGCATACTGACCCGAGGGAGAACTGTACGCCGGGCGCGATGGCAGTTAACTTAAAAGTGTCCTTGTGCTACATGAGTGGCATACTGACCCAAGAGAGAACTGTACGCCGGGCGCGATGGCAGTTAACTTAAAAGTGTCCTTGTGCTACATGAGTGGCATACTGACCCGAGAGAGAACTGTATGCCGGGCGCGATGGCAGTTAACTAAAAGTGTCCTTGTGCTACATGAGTGGCATACTGACCCGAGAGAGAACTGTACGCCGGGCGCGATGGCAGTTAACTTAAAGTGTCCTTGTGCTACATGAGTGGCATACTGACCCAAGAGAGAACTGTACGCCGGGCGCGATGGCAGTTAACTTAAAAGTGTCCTTGTGCTACATGAGTGGCATACTGACCCGAGAGAGAACTGCATGCCGGGCGCGATGGCAGTTAACTAAAAGTGTCCTTGTGCTACATGAGTGGCATACTGACCCGAGAGAGAACTGTACGCCGGGCGCGATGGCAGTTAACTAAAAGTGTCCTTGTGCTACATGAGTGGCAAACTGACCCGAGAGAGAACTGTACGCCGGGCACGATGGCAGTTAACTTAAAGTGTCCTTGTGCTACATGAGTGGCATACTGACCCAAGAGAGAACTGTATTCCGGGCGCGATGGCAGTTAACTAAAAGTGTCCTTGTGCTACATGAGTGGCATACTGACTCGAGAGAGAACTGTACGCCGGGCGCGATGGCAGTTAACTAAAAGTGTCCTTGTGCTACATGAGTGGCATACTGACCCGAGAGAGAACTGTATGCCGGGCGAGATGGCAGTTAACTAAAAGTGTCCTTGTGCTACATGAGTGGCATACTGACCCGAGAGAGAACTGTATGCCGGGCGCGATGGCAGTTAACTAAAGTGTCCTTGTGCTACATGAGTGACATACTGACCCGAGAGAGAACTGTATGCCGGGCGCGATGGCAGTTAACTTAAAGTGTCCTTGCGCTACATGAGTGGCATACTGACCCGAGAGAGAACTGTATGCCGGGCGCGATGGCAGTTAACTAAAAGTGTCCTTGTGCTACATGAGTGGCATACTGACCCGAGAGAGAACTGTATGCCGGGCGCGATGGCAGTTAACTAAAGTGTCCTTGTGCTACATGAGTGACATACTGATCCGAGAGAGAACTGTATGCCGGGCGCGATGGCAGTTAACTTAAAGTGTCCTTGCGCTACATGAGTGGCATACTGACCCGAGAGAGAACTGTATGCCGGGCGCGATGGCAGTTAACTTAAAGTGTCCTTGTGCTACATGAGTGGCATACTGACCCGAGAGAGAACTGTACGCCGGGCGCGATGGCAGTTAACTTAAAGTGTCCTTGTGCTACATGAGTGGCATACTGACCCGAGAGAGAACTGTATGCTGGGCGCGATGGCAGTTAACTAAAAGTGTCCTTGTGCTACATGAGTGGCATACTGACCCGAGAGAGAACTGTATGCCGGGCACGATGGCAGTTAACTAAAAGTGTCCTTGTGCTACATGAGTGGCATACTGACCCGAGAGAGAACTGTATGCCGGGCGCGATGGCAGTTAACTAAAAGTGTCCTTGTGCTACATGAGTGGCATACTGACCCGAGAGAGAACTGTACGCCGGGCGCGATGGCAGTTAACTAAAAGTGTCCTTGTGCTACATGAGTGGCATACTGACCCCAGAGAGAACTGTATGCCGGGCACAATGGCCGGGATATGGTTGGTGAGGGCGCCGGGCAGGACTTGGACCAGCTCGGTGAGCAGCGCGAAGCAGCACTGCCGAGTCTTGATACTCTTCTCCCTCAGTTGTTTGTGTAGAGCCTTCACTATGCTGGAGATCTGGGTCTGTAGTAGTGTCACCGGCCTGTGAGAATGTCAAAGTTAACACAATTAATGTAAATTTTCCTTTAAATTATTATTTCCACAACAAAGTGCAGATTTACAACAAGTTCATCAATTCATATTACAGTGTGTTAAACATCAGAGTTTGAAAGAGGGTCCCATTTCTTTGCAAACCTGGACAATTTGGTGACTTTACTAATTTATAATTATATATAATAGTGTTTTTATAACCTAAAAAAAAATCGGAATTATATTCGTCCATTTACATATATATATATAATTCTTTGTATTTTTTTATACAGGAGGTCAACGTTGACGCAACGAATCTATATATGTATAGCAGGCCAGTGATCGACACCTCACAATAATGGGGTTAAAACAGGGCTTATTGAGGCAGAAAAGTAAGGAAAGCAGTAGGGGAAAGTAGGGCATTTTGATGAAAATTAGCTACGACATTTTTTGCATATATACTTACAGAGATGATTTTTACCACAGGATGAATCATTTTGAGATCAGTTTAGATGTTTCACCATAAACAATGCTTGGTCATCAAATTATTTTAACAAAATGTGAATCACTATTTCCATGATACACTTGTTCTTATTAATTTTACAGAAGGCATGTGATTACTAGTTACAGTTAGGGTTACATCGTACTGTCTGTACTTTTACGCATACTACCTACCGGCATGAAAACTACATAGGCTCTGCGCTGTAGGAAACAGCTGCCGCCGAAAGAAAACCAGCCATTTGGCGATACAACTAAACCAACAAATCCTCTTTTTAATTGACATAGACTAAGTGGGTCTGGTCAGTTGCCCTATCACCGGTCAATTTGCACGAATGAATACACTAAAATCGCCAGCATCCACGAAATAGATTACTCTAGAAACTGTTTGGCGTGAGTATAGCACGTGAGCTATGCTGAAACAATCCTCTCACCCCTCCTCCTGCTCCATGGCGTCTGCGTCTGTCGAGACGGTGGGTCTGGTCTGCTTCAGCAGTGTGATGTAGGCGTGGAAGATGTCTGCTTTCACGTTCTCTTCCCTCTCTGAAACAATCGTCAAAATGGAGCACTGACGGTATTATAATTCATGCCTAGTACATTCGCTGACAAACAATGAACACGTTATCAAGATTTCTGGTATTGGGAAAGGTTTAGTCAGGGACAAAGTAACATATAATCTTGAGGGAAGGCTGTTGATTCCAAGGATTACTACACATTAAACATGGCTACCTGTGGTGCCATTTCACGAAAATGACGCATGCGATAATAATTTGGTCAAAAGCGAAAAAATATTTATCTATAATATGTGATGAAATACTGAAAAGAGAGGTTGGTGTTTTAGGCCGCTTTTGTGTACATGAAGGCTACATTGGGCCCCGGAACCTCCCGGGACGATGAGAGATGAAACATGCCACAGATTCGAACCCAGGACCTATTGATCTGTGGTCTAGTGCGCTGACCACTACACCAGGGAGGCTCCCAGGACCTATTGATCTGTGGTCTAGTGCGCTAACCACTACACCAGGGAGGGCCCCACGACCTATTGATCTGTGGTCTAGTGCGCTGTCCACTACACCAGGGAGTCCCCCAGGATCTATTCATCTGCGGTCTAGTGCGTTAACCACTACACCAGGGAGGCCCCGGGGACCTGTTGATCTGCGGTCTAGTGCGCTGACCACTACACCAGGGAGGCTCCCAGGACCTATTGATCTGTGGTCTAGTGCGCTAACCACTACACTAGGGAGGGCCCCACGACCTATTGATCTGTGGTCTAGTGCGCTGTCCACTACACCAGGGAGTCCACCAGGACCTATTCATCTGCGGTCTAGTGCGTTAACCACTACACCAGGGAGGCCCCGGGGACCTGTTGATCTGCGGTCTAGTGCGCTGACTACTACACCAGGGAGGCCCCCAGGACCTGTTGGTCAGCGGTCTAGTGCGCTAACCAGTACACCAGGGAGGCCCCCAGGACCTATTGATCTGTGGTCTAGTGCGCTGACCACTACACCAGGGAGGCCCCCAGGACCTATTCATCTGCGGTCTAGTGCGCTGACCACTACACCAGGGAGGCCCCCAGGACCTATTCATCTGCGGTCTAGTGCGCTGACCACTACACCAGGGAGTCCCCCAGGACCTATTCATCTGCGGTCTAGTGCGTTAACCACTACACCAGGGAGGCCCCCAGGACCTATTGATCAGCGGTCTAGCGCGCTAACCACTACACCAGGGAGGCCCCCAGGACCTATTGATCTGCGCGCTGACCACTACACCAGGGAGGCCCCCAGGACCTATTCATCTGCGGTCTAGTGCGCTGACCACTACACCAGGGAGGCCCCCAGGACCTATTCATCTGCGGTCTAGTGCGCTGACCACTACACCAGGGAGTCCCCCAGGACCTATTCATCTGCGGTCTAGTGCGCTAACCACTACACCAGGGAGGCCCCCAGGACCTGTTGATCAGCGGTCTAGTGCGCTAACCACTACACCGGGGAGGCCCCCAGGACCTGTTGATCTGCGGTCTAGTGCGCTGACCACTACACCAGGGAAGCCCCCACGACCTATTGATCTGCGGTCTAGTGCGCTGACCACTACACCAGGCAGGCCCCCAGGACCTACTGATCTGCGGTCTAGCGCGCTAACCTCTACACCAGGGAGGCCCGAGGGCCTATTGATCTGTGGTGGGTTTCACAAAGGTTTTTAATACCGGTATTAACGCTAATACCGATATTAAATTGGTATTAACTTGAGACCATTTTTATGACGTGTTTCACGAAGACGGTATTAAGAGCATGTCGGTATTAAACTCGGTATTAACTTTAATACCGAGAGGTAGCAGGTTTAGCGCTGATAATACCGACCTATTGAGGAGCCACAAGTCTTTTGTCAATTTTCATGGCCATAAATGCAGTCGACGGCACATTCAAATGGGCAGGCAATCCGGTTTTGTGTGTATCGTTGTGTCAAGATTTATTGTGACACACACTTTTTCGTGTTTCATGCTATATGATTCAAAATAAAGCTGTGAATGTATCGCGGTAAATCTAAACACTGTCAGTTAGAAATCATTCCATCATGTCCATACCGATGCCACATTTACAAATAGATATTTTGTAGCAAGTTACGCTTTCATGAGCATAATTTACCGTGGCCTGCGTCATATGTCCGCGCGGCGAGTTTATGTCGTCATAGAGCTATACTATGTGTGTTACATTGTTGCACTTATATTGTCTCACAGCAGGACATTAACTGTACCCGTAGTTCACCCCAGCCTTCAGACCGATGCGACAAACAGCATACCACACAAATGTAGCAGTTTTATTCATTTCGAAACAGATGGGCAAAACATTGATAACATTTATTTGATAGCTGAAAGAAGAGTTTTGCGATGACCACCTCGCGGTCACTTTTGCCATGATTATACTTCCATACCAGCATGTATGTGAAAAGTTAAATGTTTGTCAATCGTGTGTAATCCTTCACCCGGCGCCTTGGAATAAAGCGTTGGTTGAATAGCGTTAGACCAAACATGTTAATTTAAATGAGGTAAGTTTGCCCGAATCTGACCCATTCTTGGGTAAAAACAGTTCGATTTAGAAATCGAAACGTATAAACTATACCACGTTTACGTTTAGCATTTGTAGCGATATGTTGTGACGTCACGGATCGGTATTAAATACCGTCTTTATTTGCGTTTGTGAAACGGTATTACGAGTCGGTATTACCGGTATGACAAAATTTACCGGTATTAAAGTTAATACTGGTATTACCTAATACCATCTTTGTGAAACCCACCACTGCGGTCTAGCGCGCTAACCACTACACCAGGAAGGCCCCCAGGACCTACTGATCTGCGGCCTAGCGCGCTAACCACTCACTGCACCATGGAAGCTCTCCATACTTTACACTGAATAACTGCCTGTATTCTGTACTGCAGGTTCCCGCCCTCCCTCTGGCACACTGGCCACCCACCTTTGAAGCGTATGATGAATGCCGGGGACACCTTGCTGTAGAACTCGGCCCTCCCTCTGGCACACTGGCACACTGGCCACCCACCTTTGAAGCGTATGATGAAATCGTGGGGACACCTTGCTGTAGAACTCGGCCCTCCCTCTGGCACACTGGCCACCCACCTTTGAAGCGTATGATGAATGCCGGGGACACCTTGTTGTAGAACTCGGCCCTCCCTCTGGCACACTGGCCACCCACCTTTGAAGCGTATGATGAATGCCGGGGACACCTTGCTGTAGAACTCGGCCCTCCCTCTGGCACACTGGCCACCCACCTTTGAAGCGTATGATGAATGCCGGGGACACCTTGCTGTAGAACTCGGCCCTCCCTCTAGCACACTGGCCACCCACCTTTGAAGCGTATGGTGAAAACGTGGGGACACCTTGCTGTAAAACTCGGCCCTCCCTCTGGCACACTGGCCACCCACCTTTGAAGCGTATGATGAGTGCCGGGGACACCTTGCTGTAGAACTCGCCCAGCATCTCGTGGCGTGTCGCCATGATGGCCTCCAGACACTTGGCCGACGCGCGACGCACCTTCCAACTCATGTCGTCGTCGTCACTGTACTCGTCATCACTGGCGCTGCCGTCAACAGTGACAAAGCGACACAATGGTTAAAGTCGTATATATATATACGATGTATACATCATAGATACCAGTTTATTCTTATTGACTCACTCCCCAATGGACACGATGAGTAGGCTTAACATTTTGTCACTTCATCACTGGCGCTCTCGACGCCGGCGACGAAGTGATACAATGGTAAAAGTCGTATATATATACACACACATGTATATATGTAAAAGCTGCATTGAAATCCCCTTTATGTATACATCATAACAATACCATATCATATAGTTCATGCTCACCCTGACTGACTCACCTATACAGACGAATAAAGCTTCAATTATATTATTTTACCTCCTTTGAAATGCGTAAACTGTAATAAGGTTTTCAGAATAAAAAGTGTTTTTCTCTTCGTGCATATAATAATATCGTTACGTTTCGTGACACATCTCTGGTGTGTTCCACGGGTTCATTTTAATGTGGCAATTCACACACCAAACACACACAGAGATGCGACTCACCACTCCTCCTCGTCCTCTTCCGTTTCCATAGTTTCCTCTTCCTCGTCGTCGTCATAGTTATAGTTGGGATCATAGGTCACGTACTCCAGGCACAGACGGATGATCTGGATAAATAAAGTACAGCATGGGAGTACAACACAATGTCGCACATGGAAATGTCGCTACCACGTCAAGATGGCGGCGTTTGAATGTCCCCTACCACGTCCATATGACGCTCTTTTAATGCCACCTACCACGTCAATATGACGGCCTCTGAATGCCACCTACCACGACAAGATGGCCGCCTTTGAATGTCAACTGCCACGTCAATATGGCGGCCTTTTAATGCCACCTACCACGTCAAGATGGCGGCCTTTGAATGTCCCCTACCACGTCAAGTTGGCGGCCTTTGAATGTCCCCTACCACGTCAATATGACGCTCTTTTAATGCCACCTACCACGTCAATATGACGGCCTCTGAATGCCACCTACCACGACAAGATGGCCGCCTTTGAATGTCAACTACCACGTCAATATGGCGGCCTTTTAATGCCACCTACCACGTCAATATGACGGCCTCTGAATGCCACCTACCACGTCAAGATGACCGCCTTTGAATTTCAACTACCATGTCAAGATGGCCGCCATTGAATGTCAACTGCCACGTCAATATGACGGTCTTTGTATGTCACCTACAACGTCAATATGACGGTCTTTGTATGTCACCGACTACGTCAATATGGCCACATACCACGTCAATATAGCCACATATCACGTCAATATGGCCACATACCACGTCAATATGGCCACATACCACGTCAATATGACCACCGACCACGTCAAGATGGCCACCTACCACGTCAATATGGCCACATACCACGGCAGTATGGCCACCTACCACGTCAATATGGCCACATACCACGTCAATATGGCCACCGACCACGTCAATATGGCCACCGACCACGTCAATATGACAACGACCACGTCAATACGGCCATTGACCACGTCAATACGGCCACCTAACCACGTCAATATGGCCACCTACCACGTCAATATGGCCATTTACCACGTCAATATGACGGCCTTTAAATGTCACATACCACGTCAATATGGCCACCTACCACGGCAGTATGGCCACATACCACGTCAATATGGCCACATACCACGTCAATATGGCCACATACCACGTCAATACGGCCACCTAACCACGTCAATATGGTCACCTACCACGTCAATATGGCAATCGACCACGTCAATACGGCCACCTAACCACGTCAATATGGCCACAGACCACTTCAATATGGCCACCGACCACGTCAATACGGCCACCTAACCACGTCAATATGGCCACCTAACCACGTCAATATGGCCACCTACCACGTCAATATGGTCACCTACCACTTCAATATGGCCACCGACCACGTCAATAAGGCCACCTACCACGTCAATATGGCCACCGACCACGTAAATATGGCCACCTACCACGTCAATATGGCCACCGACCACGTCAATATGGTCACCTACCACTTCAATATGGCCACCGACCACGTCAATAAGGCCACCTACCACGTCAATATGGCCACCGACCACGTCAATAAGGCCACCTACCACGTCAATATGGCCACCTACCACGTCAATATGGCCACAGACCACGTCAATATGGCCACCTACCACGTCAATACGGCCACCTAACCACGTCAATATGGCCACCTACCACGTCAATATGGCCACCGACCACGTCAATATGGCCACCTACCACGTCAATATGGCCACCGACCACGTCAATATGGCCACCTGCCACGTCAATATGGCCACCGACCACGTCAATATGGCCACCTACCACGTCAATATGGCCACCTACCACGTCAATATGGCCACCGACCACGTCAATATGGCCACCGACCACGTCAATAAGGCCACCTACCACGTCAATATGGCCACCTACCACGTCAATATGGCCACAGACCACGTCAATATGGCCACCTACCACGTCAATACGGCCACCTAACCACGTCAATATGGCCACCTACCACGTCAATATGGCCACCGACCACGTCAATATGGCCACCTACCACGTCAATATGGCCACCGACCACGTCAATATGGCCACCTACCACGTCAATATGGCCACCGACCACGTCAATATGGCCACCTACCACGTCAATATGGCCACCTACCACGTCAATATGGCCACCGACCACGTCAATATGGCCACCGACCACGTCAATATGGCCACCTACCACGTCAATATGGCCACCTACCACGTCAATATGGCCACCTACCACGTCAATATGGCCACCTACCACGTCAATATGGTCACCTACCACGTCAATATGGCCACCGACCACGTCAGTATGGCCACCTACCACGTCAATATGGCCACCTACCACGTCAATATGGCCACCGACCACGTCAATATGGTCACCTACCACGTCAATATGGTCACCTACCACGTCAATATGGCCACCGACCACGTCAATATGGCCACCTACCACGTCAATATGGTCACCTACCACTTCAATATGGCCACCGACCACGTCAGTATGGCCACCTACCACGTCAATATGGCGTGCGATCTCCTGCGGACAGCGGCGCACGAAGGACTCGAAGGCCTGGATGCAGTACTCGCGCAGCTCGTCGTCCTCCTCGCGACAGAACTTGACGATGAGCGGGATGACGCGCTCCAGGTGGTCGCCGATACGGTGGCCCGCCTGCCGACTAAACGCCCAAAACAAAGAGGGCTTTGTGTTAGGGTCCACTTCATCTCTAACGTTCCGCTGCACCCATAGAAACAACGAAAGAATTAAAATGAGCGGCATCTCCTTGAAATGTTATTCTATTTTATAACTTTATATTAGCTTTTTATTTCCTTTAAATTAAAGTTAGCTTAATTTAGCTCAGTTTTAATAGCATCCCGGACTTTGGGCAAGCTAGGCCACCTCGAGCAAAGTTGGTTGTATATTCAGGACGCTTTAATCGATTCTGGTCATATCGCGTCAATGAGCCATGTCCCCGGGGTAAGCCCCTCGAGCAAGGTAGGTCACCTCGAGCAAGCTAGGTCACCTCAAGCAAGCTAGGTCACCTCGAGCAAGCTAGGTCACCTCAAGCAAGCTAGGTCACCTCGAGCAAGCTAGGTCACCTCGAGCAACCCAGGTCACCTCGAGCAAGCTAGGTCACCTCAAGCAAGCTAGGTCACCTCAAGCAAGCTAGGTCACCTCGAGCAAGCTAGGTCACCTCGAGCAACCCAGGTCACCTCGAGCAAGCTAGGTCACCTCGAGCAAGCTAGGTCACCTCGAGCAAGCCAGGTCACCTCGAGCAAGCTAGGTCACCTCGAGCAAGCTAGGTCACCTCGAGCAAGCTATGTCACCTCGAGCAAGCTAGGTCACCAGGAGCAAGCCAGGTCACGTCGAACAAGCTAGGTCACCTCGAGCAAGCTAGGTCACCTCGAGCAAGCCAGGTCACCTCGAGCAAGCTAGGTCACCTCGAGCAACCCAGGTCACCTCGAGCAAGCTAGGTCACCTCGAGCAAGCTAGGTCACCTCGAGCAAGCTAGATCACCTCGAGCAAGCTAGGTCACCTCGAGCAAGCCAGGTCACCTCGAGCAAGCTAGGTCACCTCGAGCAAGCTAGGTCACCTCGAGCAAGCTATGTCACCTCGAGCAAGCTAGGTCACCAGGAGCAAGCCAGGTCACGTCGAACAAGCTAGGTCACCTCGAGCAAGCCAGGTCACCTCGAGCAAGCTAGGTCACCTCGAGCAAGCTAGGTCACCTCGAGCAAGCTAGGTCACCTCGAGCAAGCTAGGTCACCAGGAGCAAGCCAGGTCACGTCGAACAAGCTAGGTCACCTCGAGCAAGCTAGGTCACCTCGAGCAAGCTAGATCACCTCGAGCAAGCTAGGTCACCTCGAGTAAGCTAGGTCACCTCAAGCAAGCTAGGTCACCTCGAGTAAGCTAGGTCACCTCAAGCAAGCTAGGTCACCTCGAGCAAGCTAGGTCACCTCAAGCAAGCTAGGTCACCTCGAGCAAGCTAGGTCACCTCGAGCAACCCAGGTCACCTCGAGCAAGCTAGGTCACCTCGAGCAAGCTAGGTCACCTCGAGCAAGCTAGATCACCTCGAGCAAGCTAGGTCACCTCGAGCAAGCCAGGTCACCTCGAGCAAGCTAGGTCACCTCGAGCAAGCTAAGTCACCTCGAGCAAGCTATGTCACCTCGAGCAAGCTAGGTCACCTCGAGCAAGCCAGGTCACCTCGAGCAAGCTAGGTCACCTCGAGCAAGCCAGGTCACCTCGAGCAAGCTAGGTCACCTCGAGCAAGCTAGGTCACCTCGAGCAAGCTAGGTCACCTCGAGCAAGCTAGGTCACCAGGAGCAAGCCAGGTCACGTCGAACAAGCTAGGTCACCTCGAGCAAGCTAGGTCGCATCGGGCACGGACTGACGCACCTGATGGCTCCAATACACTGGATGTAGGTGCGCGTCGTGGACATGGAGGAGTTCTTGGAGAGCTCGGCCAGCAGGAAGTCTATCAGCTCCATAAACAGGCTGTTGTTGCAGCTTACCACCAAATGTCCTGAACCAAAAAATAACCATTTTATTTCATATGCTAAAACAAATGAATATCCACAATTCAGAAATAAATGAAAACGCCTCTTTGAAGTACCAGTCGGGAGCCACGCTCGCCATTTTATATTGGTTATCAGCATGTGTATATGTGTACCCCATGTAATGCTTTATTGATTGAAGGCACGAACCTACAAAACCTTGTGGTTAACTTCCACGGGGATACTCGGTTAGACCCCCCCTCCTATAGCCTTCTTTATCCACGATAAGTTAGGCAGGAGCCTATGGTTAACTTCAAGCCAAATGGTTCAACCATGTTGTAATCGGGTTCTGTAATATAGATAAAACCAGCTTAATTTACCATGAGGATTAATCTTGCACAACTAAAGTGCCCCCATTGGGAATTGAGCACACAACCCTACGGCCAGAAGGGATTACCGAGTGAGCTAACCGACTGAGCTAACCGGGCTAACCGTAGCGACCATAACCATAGCAAGGTGACGTTTGAATCCGCCTGCTTCGGAACTCTAAAAAACATTCCCCACAAAATTTGTGCGGCCAGCTCGTCCAATGTTTACATTTCGTTAAAATACTAACGTTAACCTACTTTGGGGAATTAAGTGGGAGATAATCCTCGAATCGGAACCCACTAGATGGCGACACATGTCAAGGGCCACGACAGGACACCAAACGCCGCTTAAGCTAGCGCCACCTACCGACTGCGATGATGGATCTCTTCCTGACCGCCAGTCGTGGACTGGAGAATTGTGGCAGCAGGGCTTGCTGGATGGACGGGTGGAAGCTGATCAACAGACCTGCGAGACAAAAATGATTCAAACACACGGTACAATTTAACCACTATATCGTAAACCAGCTAGGCTAGTTCTCTTTTAATACCATGATTGATGGTATATTCAAGACGCTTTAACCAATTCTAGTCATTTCGCGTCAATGGGAGGAGCAAGGGAAGACCGCAGCCATGTCTCCATATGACGTGACGTACGTGCGAAACCCCCGTAACAATAACACAAAGGGTCTTTCATCAGAGACGGGAACACACTCACCTCCAAACCTACTGAGCAGATCCCCTAGTATATCCAGGGCCTCGAGCTGTACAGAGACGTCCCCTTGCTGGGAAGGGAAACAAAGGAAATGTCGGTGTTTCATTTAGGCCCCTTCTGTGTATATGAAAGCTAAACTGGGCCACGCAAGGTCCCGGGAAATGAAATGTGTAAGAGGAAAATGTGTTAGCGTAAAGTCTACCATTCGTGGTACTTTCCAAGAGGATGAGACATCAAAACATTTTTGTTTAATTCAAGCATGTTAACATTTTTTTATTTTGTTAAAATGATAATACATGTACAATACTGTCACTGTACGCAGATGCACGCCTGCCAATGGTACAAAAGACATGACCGACATACACTGTTCAATTGCAATTAATTAATCAGGTTCCAGATTACAGTACGATGATACTATTATTCAAGCACCATGCTTCAGATCCTGGGTTTGGGCTGTATGGTTACATATTTCGTAGATGAAGAAGCACATATACTGTTGATCCGCTGTCATCTCGAAAGAAGCCATATTAGAATATAACGTTACCTGTTGATTAAAAAGTGAATTGATCCATCAAAAAGCAGCAATGTAATGCATGTGGTTATAGTCATAACGCATGTCGTCACAGCTATAGATAACGCATGTCGTCACAGCTATACATAACGCATGTCGTCACAGCTATACATAACACATGTCGTCACAGCTATACATAACACATGTCGTCAGAGCTATACATAACGCATGTCGTCACAGCTATATATAACACATGTCGTCACAGCTATACATAACGCATGTCGTCACAGCTATACATAACACATGTCGTCACAGCTATACATAACACATGTCGTCAGAGCTATACATAACGCATGTCGTCACAGCTATACATAACACATGTCACAGCTATACATAACACATGTCGTCACAGCTATACATAACGCATGTCGTCACAGCTATACATAACACATGTCGTCAGAGCTATACATAACACATGTCACAGCTATACATAACACATGTCGTCAGAGCTATACATAACACATGTCACAGCTATACATAACACATGTCGTCACAGCTATACATAACACATGTCACAGCTATACATAACACATGTCACAGCTATAAATAACACATGTCACAGCTATACATAACACATATCGTATCATTGAGTTCGTAAGACATCGTCTCAAAATACATTCTGCAAAGCGATGTACAGGTGCGGCTAGCTTTAACTATAGTTACGTTAGTAAATTCACTTGTAAGACGGCCTTGCCTTAGCAAATGCTAAAAGATATTCTACATGTAAGCATAGCTTTAGCTCCAGTTACCTTAGCAATAGCACTCGTCAGGCGACCAGTGATCTTCTTACAGATGCTGGCAGCCAAGGCCGTGCTTGAAGGAGGTAGCTCGCTGATGACCGTCTTCAAACCTAACGTGCATAAATACATAATAGATAGATAGATAGATAGATAGATAGATAGATAGATAGATAGATAGATAGATAGATAGATAGATAGATAGATGTGTATTTATTATAGTGACATGGTACGTTACAACATGACGTTCATAGTGTTAATGTCGAAATACCGAATGGGAGACTTCAGTTTCTTGCCGGATTCTGTACAATGATGCCCTCTACAGGTGGCACCATTCAGTCAATTCTGCGCCACCAGAGATGTTAAAATATACAATTTCAAATCAAAATCGAATCGCCATAATGACCCATCCTTCGTTCCATTATTTAATACAATGCATGATGTACGAAAAATTGGCGCATGGTCCTAATGCCATGAGCCCTTTAACTACTGAGGCTGTGTATATGTACTGACCGATGCTGGAAATGTCTCGGAGCTGCTCCTTTTCTGACAACATGTTGCTGCACAGTGTGTCCACAATAGTCTCCACCTGAACCTCCTTCACCTTGTTGACCAGGGGCCCCAGACTGAACAAATACAAGTACACCCGGGTATGACATAGTAGGCTCTGAGATCTGATTCAAACTTTAGGCCAGTTTCAGTTTATAAGGTTAAATCGTGCCATAGATTAAGCTTGAAAAAGAAATGCCTGTGTCAAGGCGGGAACCCGGCATGACCTGTTGAACAGCAGCTAAACATGCTTATTAACTGGGCTAGAGGGGGGCTCACCTGATTAAACATAGACCGATAGCAAGATGCAATATGGATTCATATTACAATAATTAATAATCTTCCTCAAAAGGGGTAAACATTATCGACTGAGCCAATCATATAAATGGATCAAGTTGAGAAGCATTACAGTATTGGATTGATGATATGACAACCACCTCAAACATATTAAACGGAGAGGTAAATCAGGCTTGTGCCAAGATAAACGCATCTCACACTTTAAACAATACCATATGTCTATCTTACCAGTAGGTCTTTCTCATGTGAAAACACCTACCACTTTACTGCTAAATTCTGCACTTCACCATTTTTGTCCTCCAGCAGCTTTAAAAGCATTTTAACCACCTATAAAAAGGAATACAACGGACAATGATTTACTTAAAACATGGGATTCTTGCACCAAACGAAATAGGCAAATGACAAATTACAGAAATGTCTTTCAGCTGCTTACATAAACTAAAGTTTGACTTTTACAGAGCCTGTGGTGACACAACTTATAACAATATTACATGAAACATAAGTATGTTTTGAAGTTAAATACATTTTGTTACCTTTCTTTCACTGTCATCATCAAGCTTAATTGAATCTTTTTGGAGCTCTGCCATAAGATCATTTGTTGCCATAAACCGAAAATCCTTATCACTGGAAGTCATCTGAAAAAATGATACAAGGGATAAAATGTATTAGCAAAAAACCTTCTTTTTTTGTATTATTATTGTAAATATGTTGCAATGCAATTACATAATCATATGAATTCCCATATTCACCAATTTACAGAATTCTTCCCATTTTACAAATTCATATTTGTACACCATGATCACAATTTTATACGACAATGAGAACTTCTGTTGATTATATTATAAATTGGCTGGTGCTGTAGTGTTTATACAGTGGTCCCTGTATTATACAGTCCCTCCATTATACGACTCCCTCCGTTATCTGTTTTTTTCCCTGTGCACAGAACACTTATACATGTTAAAGTGCCTTTATTAGGTGATTTCCTTGCGAACGTGACTTAATTTGCATGCATCATGATCATCAAGACCTTTCGTGTACACATACACAATGGCTGAAATACATGTTGTTTTAGCAGCACTGCCACCCAGCGTTGCATTTGAAGGCATGGTGAGCAAACATAAATACACTTAAACATGACAACAAAAGTACCAATTGTTTGACAAGATACAAAGGGAATGAGCACCCAGGTGCCCCTGCTCAATATTGTGCTAAATGGTCAGCACCAGATGGCACCACTTCAAGTACATTTGCACATGAAAAAAACGCCATAGTGTTTATCATTGCGAACAGTGTGAAAGTTGAAGCAGTGGATTAAATGGACTTTGGTACCTTTATAATATGAGTAAAGACGTCAACTAAAAGGTTAAGTAATTAAGTTGCATAAAATAAGGAAATATTAAGATATACAAATGATACTCCCAGAAAGTTCTTTAAATTTATTTGTTTCTGTAATCTGTTTCATTTGGGCAGCAGTGTCAATGAGCTGCTTCTGGACCCTACTGAAGAGCTTGTGACTTCTGGGTCCCTCCAGGCTAGTACTTATGCAGAATCCAACAAATGACTCTGCCTAGCTGCCTATGACATAGTGAATACTACAAACCACATGGCACACTATTCGACCATTATGGGTCATTCAGCCTTATTCAGCCAGGGGCAAGGGGGGAGGGGGGAGAGGAGGTGGATGTCTGTGATACAGTACAAAAACAATTGTAGTCTCTGCCATTTACATTTCTTGCAATCAAAAAACATCAATCTGATCGTTAAACTGTTTACCCAAGGAACACACTGCATACATGGGAACCCAAAAGTAAGTTTCTGTATAACAATATACCTGATGAATGTATCTCATTGCATAGCCGCAGACTCCCCTCTGAGTCGCAGATGCAACCTTTCACATGCCATTAAAAAATGACAAGTTTGGAAGTTCGGGGCAAAGTATTCATTTGTCAAGCTATGTCACATCTTTTTAACTTTATATCTTGATTAAGTTATTTTTAATTAACTGACTTATCTAATTATCACTTGCATATGTACTTATAAACTGCCTATTTGAAGCCGCTGCTTATATTAGGAAGTTGAAGGTTCCACTTTCCGGGTCTGAGTTGCAAGTCAGGGTGCAGCTTTAAATAGGGCCTTTTGCCGATTTCAAGTGAGCGTGGCGAGACAAGCGGGAGGGGGGGGGGGGGGGGGTAATACAAAAATTACTGGTGTTGCCAAAATAATTTATTGCATCATAACGTCATACAAGTCGGGAGATAATTCAACTAGGAAGCTGCATTGTAAGATGCTCTTTTCCCAAGTATTGTGTTACTGTGGCAATCAAGACTGACAATGAGCTACTTACGGTTGTGGTTTTGTGTTTTTTATTACTACTGCCACGCGACTCCACCCACACCTATTATGGACCAATGATCAGAGGCCAGGTTTCAGGTGGTGTAAATTGATATGGCTGCTGCCGCCCTTGCACCAAACGCGATAAGCTAATTGTGCCAGACAGAAACTGGATAGGTCTGACAGTGATTCATAAACATGCTGTAAGAGCCACGAGAGCTAACCACTGGTGTGACACTTGATAAGAGCTGCAATCGGAGAGAGGGAGAGCTGAATATTGTTAGTAGTCATGACTGCTTGTATAAATAATTCATTGGCTTGGTAGGGGCCAGGAGAGCTAGCTACTGGTATGACATTAGCCTCGGGAGACCTACTCTGATCCGCCGTTGGGTCTCAGTTCCAGCCTGGCTTCGCACAGGGACTTTTAAACAGAATAGGCACATTTGGAAATTGTGAATTATCTGGAGGCATGCTGGGGCTAAATATCACATTTTTCTATAGATTGATCTTTTAGCTATCAAATTCTTCCAAACCATCAAAAAGATTGACCACCTGTATCTGTGTTTGCAAGACGATTTACGAAGCACCAACGCCCGAACCAAGGGCCATATTTGTTTTTGGCGGGTATTGATACATGTGAATGCAGCCTGGTTCCCAAACTTAGAATTCTCTCTGACAGAGGGCACTGCTATATAGCGTGATACCTGATAGGAGGTGCGATCAGAGAGGGAGAGGTGAATGTTATTAGTAGTTGTGACTGCTTATATAAATAATTTAACTGGTTTCATTGGCAGGACAGGATTAAGCAGCGATACAGGGGGGGTAGAGGGGTCGAAAGGCCAAAGTCCGGATGCAGCTTATAATATGTAATTCCAGAAATGTTTTTGGGTGCCTGCCAACCCGGTTTTGAGGCCAAAGTTGGGGTAAGGCTTCTAATATGTTTGCGGCTTCAAATAGGCAGTTTACGGTAGTTTATTCTCTGTTCTTGCTACCAAAACAACACCATGCCTGGCTCATTCAAAATAAATGTCTGATGACGGAAATGGTTTGATGCTCATGAACAGTAAATAGTAGCCCCGAGGGACCCAGGAGTCACAGGCTCCTCCCTAGGATCCCGAAGCAACGCATTGATGCTGCCGCCAAAATCAAACAGATTATTACAAATAAATAAATTGTAATTACTTTCTGGGAGTATCATGCATATATCTTAATATTTCCTTATTCTATGAAACCTAATCTATTACTTAAACTTTTAGTTGACGTCTTTACTTATATTATAAAGGTATCTAAGGCGATTTAGTCCGCTTCTTCAACTTTCAACTTTCACACTGTGCGCAATGATAAACAAATATGGCGGTTAGCTTATGTGGGTATATAATACTTAAAGTGGCGCCATCTGGCAATAAATATTAGCGTTATATTGCGCATACACGCTTTGTTGCTCATTACTTTTTTATGCTGTGAAATAATCAGTATTTTCAAGCGTGTTTATATTTGCTCACCATGCCGTATCGAATGAGTATTCAAAGGGAATGAGTACCGAGGCGCGTATATGCAATATATGGCGCTAACATTTACCGCCAAATTTATTTATTTTTAATGCTGCTTCTGGACACTAGGGAGGAGCCTGTGACTCCTGGGTCCCTCTGGGCTAGGTAAATAGATAAGTTGATTAATTAAACATAACATTGTAAAATGAACAAGCACTTTCAACCGAACTGCCAAACTTGGCAATTTCTAATGGCGCGTGAAGGGTTGCATCTACGACCGAGAAGGAAGTCTGCAGCTACACAACTTACATTACAACCACATTTGAGGGATTTGAGGCACTACTTAGTATTGGCGCAAGTGCCCCCAGGCAAGCCCGCTTCTCTAGGGGCACAACGGTAACAACGTTAAAATCCTTCGACATTAGTAGGGAATCGACTGTAGCTTTTATTATAATGTGGGCGCGTACAATAATAGTATTTACGTATTCTATATACCTTGTTCTATCTTCTGACATCAAGAAAGTATGTCAACATTAGATTGTTGCAGTCATATTTTCGCGAACAAATGTTGGAGCATGTGACTTTTCCCTACCAACCGCCATGTGTATGCAGCGCCACCTGGCGAATCCCGCCACCATTTGAACCATCTGTAGCCTGGGTCCCAAACTTTGTAACAGTCAATGATTTATGCAAGAGGGCGCTGCTGTTATCCTTAACTTCAAAGTGTGCGACTGACAAGGCCCTCTAGCGAAGAGTTATATGATAATAGAGAGGAGTAACCAAGTCGCATTCACAGGTACCGGCATCCGCCCAAAACAAATATGGCGGATGGCTGGTCGGGAACAGTTGTGTGCTCCAACATTTCTTCTCGAAAATATAACCGAAACAACCTAGTGTCGACACACTTTATTGATGTCAGATGATAGAACAAGGGACATGAAATACGTAAACACTATGATTGTTCGAGCACACATTATAATAAAAGCTACAGTCGATTCCCTACTAACGTCAAAGGATTTTAACATTGTTACCGTTGTGCCCCTAGTCTAGAGCAGCGGGCTTGCCTGGGGGCACTTGCGCCAATACTTAGTATTGAATACCATGTTCTATGCACAATCTATTGGTGTGCAACATCAATATATTGATGTCATATTTACTGCTTTCCAACAGATTGAATTGACGATTCACCAATTTCTTCGTTTTAGCGGTTTAGTCTTAGATTCTTAATGTCAATATCGACAGTAAGCTTTCCAAACAAAGATGGCGGAGCCGGCAGCGGGACAAACTGTACCAAGTAAACACCCTTCAAACTTGACCATACCTTCTCCAGTAAGTTCGCAATATGGTACGAAACGCTCGCCATTGTGACAGGTTTAGTGTAGGCCAACGCTCGAAAACTGACCAAACCACGCAACTGTTTTATCTCGTTAAATATATAACAGACAGTTTTAGTTCTTCCGACATGCGCGAGAAACTCCCCGATGTCGGCGATGACAGCGACACCTTTGCAAAGATTAAACTAAATATCAATAGTCAAGAAGTAACCGATAAGCGGATTCCCATGATAATTTCATGGACAACCGTAGTTCCGTGGATAATAAAATAAGAATAAAGATTTATTTACCATATTGATATTACAAATAGTTTACAAGTCAAGTCAAATACCGTTTATTCAAACCAAGTGCACAAAATTTTGACTGACATAGGCTACATCAAGTGAAGGAAATAATATATAAATAGAAAAAAAGTACACACTTGGTTTGGGAGACTAACTAAAACCCAAGCTGGGTTGCTGGCGTTGGAGCAACAGTTTACAATATCAGTGCTATTGACCCACGCATTACTCATTTAATTAAATTATCGTTGATTGGCCTTCAATGCAATACGCTGTGATTTACCCTCAAAGTTTGCTTATATTGTTAGCAAGTGAATTGGGATAAGTGTACTTATCACACAGGACCAATAAATCAGTGGGTGAGGGGATAGAACCCCCCCGCCCCCAACCTCCCACTCTATAGCGTATATGGAGAGTAAAATGTGTGATAGAATTCGTCATTTCTAGATTCACGTCGTGAAACCTAGTTTTTTTAATCACAAAACCTAGAAAACCTACGTCACGAAACTAGGGTTTCTGCCCTGAAACTAGAGTTTCTTCTTGAAACCCATATTTATCAACAATATCTCGGTTTACTTCCAAAACTTACTTTGACCGCGCGAAATGTATCGTTATTCCAAAGCCCCATTTCAGCTCACAAAAGTAAGGTTCTATGTCGTGAAACCAGAGATTATGATGAAATCCAGTTTCACATCTTGAAACCCGGTTTTCAGAGCCGAAATGCAGGTTTTACATCTGGCAACCCGTAAAACCCAGTTTCCTGATAGTGAAACCAGATCGTTTCCCCCTGTCACCCATCCCACCCGAAAAAACCCACATTTTTGCTCAGGAAAGTAAGTTTCAACCACTCAAATAGTGCCTTCACACCATGAAACTTGGTTTTATGTCCTGAAACCAGAGATTGCGGTGAAACCCAGTTTGACATTCTAAAAGCCGGTTTTCAAAGCCGAAATGCGGGTTTTACGTCTGGCCACCCGTAAAACCCAGTTTTCTGAAAGTGAAACCACACCGTTCCCCACACCAACTAAAACTCAAGCTGGGTTGCTGGCGTTGGAGCAATAGTTTACAATATCAGTGCTATTGACCGACGTGTTACTCATTTAATTAAATTATCATTGATTGGCTTTCAATGCAATACGTTGGCGCAAGTGCCCCCAGGCAAGCCCGGAGAGAAGCGCCATACGCTGTGATTAACCCAGTTTTACATCTTGAAACCCAGTTTTACATCTTGAAACCCAGTTTTACATCTTGAAACCCAGTTTTACATCTTGAAACCCAGTTTTACATCTTGAAACCCAGTTTTACATCTTAAAACCCGGTTTTCACACGGTAGGTGTAAACCCCGAAACGGACCGTCCGTTGGCGAAACGGAGTCCTGATGGCGAAACAGACGGCAAAAGAAGATAATATACATCCTTAAAATGTCTTCAACTGAAGTGTCAGTTTGTTTGTTGATGTGGGACAGCACTGTTTTTACAGTTTTGCTACATGGGTGGGGGACATAGCGAGGCAATTCGCATTCTGGCTGACACAAGTAGGCCATACTTTGTTGCTGCCTTGCTGCCTTGCTGCTTCCAACATAGATTCATAAGGCAATTAATGGGTTAACATTGTGTTCTGCAATCCATCTCATCTTTGATGTTAACTCATAGCGAGGTCGGCTTTGACTAATCCAACATGGCTTCTCTACTGTGTGTGCTTCCAACACATTCATAAGGCAATTAGTGTGTTAACACTGTTTTCTGCTTCTGCACTCCATCTCATTTTTGATGTCAGCTAATCCAGCATGGCTTCTCTACTGTGGGTGTCTGTGATGTGAACTCACTGTTGCCTTCGGGTTGGGAGTTCCCTATTGGTTATGCTACAAGGTTATCTTAACTATATGGTTGGCTGGCCCATGCCAATGAATGTCTCTATAAATGGCGTACTTCATTACAAGTGTGCATTTCTTGTTATTCTATTCACCATGGAGTTTCGAAAAAGTAAACGGCGCCTCCCAGAATATCCCTGCGACACGTGTGGTTCAGAATGCCGCCAGAATAGCATTGAGTGTTCAGCATGTCAACAGTGGGTGCATCAGCGCTGCGTCCCCATGACCTCTCAGCTTCTGTGTTCCTGGGGAGATGAAGAAAACGATCTGAACTTCATATGTCGTCAGTGTGCGTTCCATGCATCTGGCGAATATGACTTCTCAGCTGCCTTGTCAAGATTACACGCCAGTATTAATGCTCCAACAACCGATCTCATGAAGACTGTGGAGGCTGAGAAACTGCTACTGCAGACATACAACGTTGAAACTCTGACTGTCGCACCAACACACCCTCAGCCGTACCTCAGGGATGCTGTGTCAGTGGAAATTCTGCGCCAATTTCAGCCCGTTCTTCTGGCTGAATACGACCCTCTGGCTGTAATAGGAGATGGCAACTGCCTATATCGCGCAATATCGCGTGCGCTAGTCGGACACGAGAACCTTCATCTCCTCATACGGTTGATGACAGCCCTTGAGATCACACGGAACAGAGAGTATTATGACACTCAAATGGTGACCTAAAAAGACTTGATCCAGCACAACGCCGTGGTGTGCGACCCATTCGCTAACCTTCTGCTGGCTGCTGTAAAGCCTGGTGCTTGGTTTGAACTGTTGCATATATACGCCGCCAGCGCAGCACTCATACGGTCATACGGTCATACTGCCCCCCAACGCTGAACAACGAATTTAGCGCCGGACCACTCACGAGAAAGGTACGAGGAGTGAAGCTGTCGGCCATACCTTCAGTGACTCTGATGTGGACACAAACGAGTGAACCACTCGGCCCCACGGACTTTCGCCCGAACCACTTCGTTCCTCTACGTAAGCGCAGGGCCGCAGCTGCCGAACCTTTGATGTTCGAGCTAGATGCCGACGAGTGGCCGGACTTGCCATCCAGGCCTCAGCTCAGAGACTCGACGCTTGCCGAATCTTCCGAACGTTTTACTTCTTCGCCGATAACCTCAGTCGGTGCGCGGGACGCTTTCCTGACATCGCCTCATCTTACTCTCGATACGTCGCATGTGTCCATAAACCGGACTGTTGAAGAAGAGCCCGACATCCCAGGCGCTGTCCCGCTGCCAAATGGACAGTTGCTGGACACGAATGCCGTGTTGAAGATCTTGCTGAGCGCGAGTGAACCACAGATTGCTATCCCACGTGGCAAAAAAGAGAACGTATATTTCATTGTGACGAATGACATCAACGTGGAGCGGCGGAAGGCGGGAAAGTGTAGCCAGTTTTGGGACGATTGTGGGGCATGGCAAGGAAAATCGGCTTCACCACAGACTCTGTCTGTGTGTCAAGGTGAAACACGTACAAAGGTTTTCGTCAAGGATGGGAAGTACTGCACTGAAAAGATGATCTCCAAGACCAACGACCAACCTTTGGCGACTACATGAAAAGGAGATGCCTGCCGTTGTTGCGCGAAAACGTGTCTGCCCAGTTTCAGAGATGGACAAATAATAACTCGGAAAGTGGAAATCATATATTGAAGCAGTGATGCAAAACTGCCACATCAAAGGATGGGAAGCTAACCATCATGACTGCGCCCCTGGCTGGCAGGTAGCTCTGAGGGACCCAGGAGTCACAGGCTCCTCCCTAGAGTCCCGAAGCAGCGCATTGACGCTGCCGCCAAAATCAAACAGATTATTAAAAATAAATAAATTTAAATTACTTTCTGGGAGTATCATGCGTATATCTTAATATTTCCTTATTCTATGTAACCTAATCTATTACTTAACCTTTTAGTTGACGTCTTTACTCATATTATGTTGCACAGCGCTCACTGGTCCGTTTCGCAACTGAATCCGTTTCGGGGTTTACACCTACCCGTTTTCACAGCCTAAATGCGGGTTTTACGTCTGACCACCCGTAAAACCCAGCTTACTGAAAGTGAAACCACACCGTCCTCCCCCTCCTGCCCCCCCCCCCCCCCCCCCCACTCCCATATTCACTGATTCAGTAGCCGAAGATATATTTTGCATGATATTTATCGCTTACATACTGTGCTTCTGGTATTTAGGCCCAAGTCAAAATCAGTTGCTGGTGTGCAACATTGGAAAGTGATTTGTTTTTCCTCAATATAAACAGATAAATAAGACCAAGTATTCATAACGCTCATTCTACAGTTGGCAACGATGGTCCAATGTAAATTTTTTCAACAAGGATCCTGCAAGTTTGGCAATAATTGCAGATTTGAACATACTGCCAGGCAAGACCCCAGGCAACAAGGTAATGCCTAATGCCGTAATGGCTCAAGCCAGGCGGTCTAGGGTCTCTACGACCGCAGTTCGCTTCGACCGCAGTTCATCTGGACCGCCGGTTGCAGTGGAGTGTGAGGGGGTGGGGCGGAAGGGGGGTGGGTTGGTGGTGGGGGTACTTGGCGGTGTTAAGCGGCTTAGACGCTGACGTATTTGTTGTCTCATTTGGCAATTGACTTGGTTTGGTTTGTCTTTGGATAAAAGATATATAAAAAATGATAAAATCTGTATCTGAATCCAAAATTGTTAAATATCCATGCTTTTGTTTAGTCAAAGATTGATTAAATATATACCTATACTATGTCAACTATATCATATCAACAAGACTTGCCGATTTCAAAATCGTTTTATCATTCATTTGTCGTTGCTATATATAATACAGATACTGAGTATGAGCTAAAAATTAATGGTAAATTAATGGTCATCATGCTAAAGATATGCATCGCATGATGTGGGATTTTCTTTAAGTAGCATCTACCCATATTATGAATAGGCTCTGACTTTGATATAATCGCAAATCAGGAAGTTAAGCCCCTTGCAACCTTGTAACAATCTTTTATTGCTAGCAGTAAGCAACAACGACAACAATGGGCAACGATGCATGCAATCCTTTTATTGTTAGCGTTAATCCTTTAATAATGGGCAGCGTTTGCCCATCCACTGGATGCCGCCATCAGTGTGCACCACCCCTTACAACATGTACGCCCACCCCCTACCACCCCCCTCCCGCGGTTCAAGTGGCCCGCGGTTGACCCGTCCTGCGGTCGTGGAGGGCGTACCCCAAGCCAGGCTACCCCTCCCGACATCCTGAATAAACCCCCCCCCCCCCCTCCCCTTTACCATCATCGGGCATCAAGCGTTCCCACCTATCGTAATCCCATCCAGCGAATGAAGCCAATTACTCCGGCGCCCATTGTAAAACCAGTCGTGTCGTACCTACACTGGCTACAGCTTGTCAGGCAGTAGCGAATCACTTTTGTCTAAGCCGTGATTGAGAATATTTTCTGAGGAACTGGTGCATCATCTTAGGCTCATTCTTTTCAGAAATGCTGGTTCTTTTCCTGTGCAGCAAACTTGATCATTCTCTGGCAACAACCTGTCTAAAATGGTCTATGTTGTAAGGGTACTATAGTAGGCAGTAACAGATTACTTTAGGCGGATCACACCATCTTGCGGCCTGTTTTGACAGTAAATAGCGGTACATCGTTATAGCGGAACCTAGCGAAACCGGGTGAAAAGTAGCGGAACCAGGTACTGGTTCGTGTACAGACCACAATTTCTGCATCCACATGTGCAAGCAATCAGGTTGTTTTCAGGGCTGTTCAAAAATGTACCATAATTTGCTTTCTCTGTTATCTTATAATTCGACTGGCTGACATTTTGATACCTTAGATTTCACAGCAAGACACTAACAGCAAAAATAACAAACCTTGCATGAACTACACAGCGCTCCAGCCCTGCCGCCAATTTGACTGGCAAGCTCGACTAAAGCCAGATTTGACAAGCTTGCCGCATGTCATGGTCAAATCGATTTTTACTGTAACATAACAATATTTCAACTTCAGCACACATGAGTGAATCTCACACCAAAGGTGCCACTGATGCAACTTTATACATGGTTCAAGTCTAAATATTTGACAGTGTGACTTATACCCCATAAATTATGGTATATGATTGATCGCTTGTTCATATTACTTGGTTGGTAAATCCAGTACAGTATTTCTTACTCCTACTAGTGTCTTGGTTATTCTATTTTAATAGCCAGTAGCCAACATTTTTAACCGCTTAATGAATAATGATCCCTTACTAATGCAAATTATATAAATTTATGCAGACAAATATACCAGATTCAAGGCAGAAGTTTCTGTGGGTGGAAGTATCTGATAATCGTTTATCCAACCCTATTACTTATATGTGTACCAGAACATCCTGAAAGCCATGTATCAAAGCTAGGGTTTGCAAATTTACTCTATTCCCTCTATTAAACTTCTTTAGTTTTGTTGTTGTCTTGTTAGGCTTCATTAAACCTGGACATTTTGGAAATTCCCCACCCAACAATGCCTTTGGAGGTGGGGATGGAGGTGGAGGAGGAGGGCACCCTAACAGGGCCTTTGGAGGTGGGGATGCAGGCGGAGGAGGAGGGCACTCTAACAGGGTCTATCAGCCCAATCAGCAGGTTCAAGCAGACCAGACACCCACCTTAAACCAAGTGCTGTAAGTACAAAATCCGGGAAAAAAGTATTGTCATATACAGTTTATAAATATGCAATTATTTATTATTTTTATATGTTTTAGTTGTACTAGGTAATTCTTATAATAATCAATCCGTAAAATGTTATCAATGGATATATATGCTGCAATGAATTCAGCAGGAAAAAGCTATTTGAATAGAATTCTACATGTTTGATACCCAGGTACTGGTAATGGTGACTTGCTGGATTATGTGGCATGTCAATCTCCACCAGTTTCTGAGCCTGGGAGAGTGCCATTGATAACCTGTTCTATTTAAATAGTGAAACGATAGCTGTGGAGATGGATATCTGGGAGAAAAGTCACACCTGGCCTTTTTCGTGTTTTGGCTACACAAAATATGTCAAGTCATTGCCTGGTAAGTAATATTGTGTATTGTCAATAACATAAATCTGTATATATATATATTTTGTGGTATATATTGTGGGTGTGCCAGCAGAAGCTTCGAAATATAGCCCATTTACTTTTACGATATATACTGTTTCATGTTTAGGCAAATGTCCTGTAATATGAATATTTGGACAGTTATCACTGCATGATTATTACTAAATACAGTAATTCGGTATATTTGCTGTATGTTTGCTAGCTTTAACCAATCTGCTGTGTAATACTTCTTTTTTAATATTTAGCTCTGGAAGATTATTCTATGGAAGAAGTTCGATACAAAGCCTATGATGCTCGGGCGGTGGGGAAGTTTGATTCATATGTAAGTGCTGGACTGGCTTATATACTCATCATAACGTTAAGTTTTCTCAAAACCAATAATGCTGTGGTTACTCTTTGTTGTTTTATCTTAGTGTCTAAGACCACTTAATCATATACCAAGTTTATTGCGCCAATTAAACATTAAATGCAGCGCCTAACTCTTTGTGCAAGAGATCTACTTCATCATTGTAATGAATATGAAATCCCAGAAATATGGGAAGACAATAAAAACCACACCTGTAATAAACTTCATGTCCTTGTAATGTCTGATTTCTGTAAACACTTCGTTCTTCTAGTCTGATAGCACTGGCATTATTTGACTATTATTTTCCTTATCACAATAATTTTATTTCATTTCAATGCCAATTTTTTTTGGACTTGTCAAATTTCCATTTCAGACAACTTGGGTCAGCCAGCTGGCCTCAGTTTACAATGTAAAGCGTCAGCAACTGAAGGCGCCCAGCGGTGCTGTTCGTCAGCAGTTGGTAGGTAAACACGGCAGCATCTCGAGTTTAGCATAGGGAACTCACTTAGAGCCGAGGCACACCATCAAAGAACATTCAAATAGGCCTCTGTAACTCAGTTGGTAGCGCATTGATCATCAGGCGGCACACCCCGATTCAATCCTGGGGCCAGACATCTGGATTGATGGGTATCTCATTCAGTATTCCAGGAGCTATATAGGCACGATTTAGTTCCTGTGGGCTAATTCGATGGCCTATAAGACCACAACCATGTCATCTCCCCACTGAATGTTTAATTAGCGTCGGCGTTTCCTTGGTGATTCGTGGTTCCGAACTTTTATTAGGCTGGTTATTCAATACATACCAATAAATGTAATAAAGTCTTTGAGAGAAATAAAAAGAAAATGTTGTTACAGTCCATTTTTACTCTAACACGACTTATATTGTGGAATTTATGGTAATCATGAATAACACAATGTGTCACTTTGACATATTATTCAGTAGATTACTACCCCAACCATTGCTTAACTCAAAGCTTGAGATCCCCCATGCTGTCCCATCATGCTGCCCCTTAGAAGGGGCCGCCTCGATAGCTCAGTGGGTTAGAGCGCTCGCCTTGAGTGCTCTGGCCACCTGAGAACCTAACGGCACGTGGATCGATGACTTGAGCCCCGCTGTAACCAGGTCTGTGTGGTCGCAGGACAAAGATCCCATGTCCTTCTTCGCAAAGAGTAGGGGTTACCCCCGGGGACATGGTTCCGCTATTCCCTTTCTTCTGCCATTGACGCGATATGACCAAAACTGGTTAAAGCGAATTTACAACCAACTCCCTTTGAATGCCAGTCTTGTTCATTTGTAGATACAGGTGATCAAGGAGATAAATAGCATGCCCAGCTCAGAAACCAGGTGAGTAGACACCTCTCTGATAAAATACAATATCACCAGTCGACATATAGATTATTATTAAATGGATTGGGTAAAGACGATAGAGAATAGGTCGTCCGATTTAACACCTGTTTCTTCTTTCCATCTCATTATGTTTCCTGTGTAGCCCATGTGTGTATAAAAGTGGCCCAAAACACAGATCCATTCATCTATCTTCTTCGCTCGCACCTGCTGCCACGTGGAGTGGCGAATTGCATTAATACAATTAGGAATAATTACTTTCCAACGAAGTTAACATTTTGCTTTTTTAATATAGTATGCTAATAATGTAACACTGGTGTTTATAATTTAAAGTTATTTGGCTTTGTATAGGTATATAGATCTCTTACTGCTTACTGCTTGCTCTTATCTCGTGTTAGCATCCACGAAATTATTGTAGCATATACCAGGCATGAGTCGTACATGAGCTATGCTTCTTCACGCTGAAAGTAGGACCCGCGCGAGAAATCCTGTTCTCGTCCCCGTGTCCTGTTACGTTGACCATTCCTAGCGCCATAGCAAACAGCCGAGTCACTACTTGGAAAGGGATGCGTATTGCTTCGTTCTGTTCTGCGACATGTATTTTGACCGATTTTCATTGTTTTCCTACGAGCAGTTCAAGCAATCAACCTGGAAAAAAACTATTTGGAGGTGAGTCATTTACTTTGACGTATATGTAACTGACTTGTACAGGAATAGCAAAACGGTCATTTTAAAGTTTTTTTTTTGTGTGGAATAGCAAAACGGTAATCTTAAAGTTTTTGTTTGTGTTTTTTTTTATTAAACTTGGTTGAATTTGAGCTGACGTTGTGGTGTGCTACCCTTCATGTCGTTATCCCAGGGGAGTCTATGGTCTGAGTTGTGGTGGGCTACCCTTCATGTCGTTATCCCAGGGGAGCCTATGGTCTGAGTTGTGGTGGGCTACCCTTCATGTCGTTATCCCGGGGGAGTCTATGGTCTGAGTTGTGGTGGGCTACCTTTCATGTCGTTATCCCAGGGGAGTCTATGGTCTGAGTTGTGGTGGGCTACCCTTCATGTCGTTATATCCTAGGGGAGTCTATGGTCTGAGTTCGCCCATGAGGCGTGTTTAAACAGGTGCCATAAAAACTGTTTAAAGAATGTTATTACAAATTGTATTGCCAAAGATAGTTCGGCTATTCAATTACGCGGGTGTCGTGTGTAACACATGAAATAGTAGCCCTCTAATAAATATTCATCCCGTTGTCTGACTGATTGTTTTCAAGGCTCCACGACGGCGGCGTCTTTCGGCTCAGCCAATCAAGCCGCCCCGGCAGCCTCCGCCCAGCCCAGCGGGGTGTTCGGGGCGAGCGCCGTGTTCGGCAGCCGTCCGGGGACCCAGTCAGTCTTCGGCGGCGGCGGCGGCGGCGGCACCACCGCCAAGACCGGCCCCACCGCGCAGTCGGTTTTCGGCGGGGGTTCGCCAGGCGGCGCTGCCACTCAATCAGTTTTTGGCGGGGGCTCGCCAGGTGGCGCTGGGGGCCCATCAGTGTTCGGCGGGAGTTCGCAAGGGGGCGGCACGGGTCAAGCAATTTTCGGCGGGAGTCCACCAGGGGGAGCCCCAGCGCCGTCTCTCTTCGGTGCCGGCCCGCCAGGTGGCGCTGTCCAATCACCCCAATCTATCTTCGGCGCGAAGCCGCTAGCGGGTGCTGCGAACCCATCGTCAGTGTTTGGCGGCAGCACGATAGGTGGCGCCCCAGCCACGTCGGTGTTCGGAGGCGCCGCTCCAGGCGGACAGTCCGTGTTTGGAGGCACCACCACGGGGGGCGCTGCGAACGCGCAGTCCATATTCGGCGCCGGACCCGCCAGTAACAGTGGAGTGACGACATCTTCAGCCTTCGGTTCATCTCCCGCCGGCGGACAATCTCCATTCAAGTCCGCGTCCCTCACAGGGGGCGCGTCGGTGTTCGGCGGGGTGGCAGGGACCCAGGCTAACCCCGGCGGTGCGTTTGGCTCGGGCGTGCCTGCCAACACAGCTGCGCAATCTTCAACAGGCCTACTACCAACGCCCTCCAGCGGATTTGGGGGAAACCGAAGCGCTTTTGCTGGGACGGGCACTACGGCCTTCCCGGCAAGCACCGCGGCCCAAGGAGCGGTGGTTTCAAACTCCCCCATGAATAAGGGCTTCGGACAGTCGCCGGCTGGTGGCGCTGTGGCTGCCCCCTCGGCCACATCCGGGCAACAGGCCAGCACCGGTCTGTATACCCCGAAGGACCAACTGTCCAAGGAAGAAATCGCCGAGTTTGAAGCCGATAGATTCACGTTAGGCAAAATCCCGACCAGACCTCCTCCGATAGAACTGATTTGAACTTCTAACGTATGTGTATATACATGTAATACGTATATATGTACTGTCACGTATATTTTCGTTACCATTCTCGGAAATCTTCTTCGCAACATTTCATGTGCTGCATGTGTAATTAGCATCTTGAAAATTATGGGATTGCGGGTTTTCACATGAGCTGCTGTTTGTCTCGGACACGTGATGTGTTACTGTGGCAACTGAAATACTAAGCACGCGATTTACTTGTTTGTTAAATTTGTTTAATGGTGACACCCACTTAGCAGATTCATTTCGATGGATTAAAGTGTCCGCTCAGTAGAATTCGCGAAGTCTGGATAACTGTAGCGTTATTTATTGCATCATGACCATGTCTCAATACAGGAAGCGGTACCATGTATTCCACCGAGATAACCACTCTGCATCGTCAGATTATAAATATCGTAGAAGACTCTCAGGTCTTTACGAGTAGTCAAAGAATGGAGGAACATGCGTATCACAACTTCCGCTGTTCGGCTACTTTTGGCCTTACACTTGTACAAAGGACTTTCTATTTCGGCAAGTAATCCCGCTAACGACAAGGGACATATTGAAATGACTTGAGAAAGCAACAAAAAACTAAAATTATTCCATTCCATCTACTTTATTCTGCGGATTAACAATCAAACCCTCGTAGTTTATACGCGCGATAACAGGTAAAATAAATTGTCAAATGAGTTCCAATAAGAAAGTAGCACCATCGTTCCAAATATCAAGGAATAACTTGTAATAACCTCACGTATTTTATTGTCGACCGTGAAAAATAAATATCAATGAGGTATGATGTACAATACTGACTGTATATGTATGATATATATACATGTACCATGTACAATATCTATATGTACAATACAGTATGTATATGTACAAGGTGTACAATACAGTATGTATATGTACAAGGTGTACAATACATTATGTATATGTACAAGGTGTACAATACAGTATGAATTATGTACAAGGTGTACAATACAATATGAATTATGTACAAGGTGTACAATACAATATGAATTATGTACAAGGTGTACAATACAATATGAATTATGTACAAGGTGTACAATACAATATGAATTATGTACAAGGTGTACAATACAATATGAATTATGTACAATGTATTTGTACGATATATATACATGTGCCATGTACGATGTCTCTATATACAATACATTATGTATATGTACAAAAATTGTACAATACATTGTGCATATGTATAAGGTTTACAATACAATATGTATATGTACAAGGTGTACATTGTCATAGGTATATATGTAAAATGTGTACAAGGTGTACATTGTCATAGGTATATATGTACAATGTGTACAAGGCGTACAATGCAAAGGAAATTTATGTTTTCGGCGCTCATGAAATGCGATCCATCATGTCTATATATCCCATATCATCGCTCGCCAAAAATTAAATGCTTTCGCGAAGGGAATGTATCAAATTGCCTTTCCATTTCTTTTCATATTAACCACAGTGGAACGATAAGATTGTTTACGATATATATGACAAGTGAGCGTAGATGCTGTGTTAACTGGGAAGACATAAACACAACTTTAATAAAAAATAATTTATGATCTGATAAACGCGTGATTATATCGTGAACGCTAATATTTTTCATTGACAATATACGGTACAAGAGTTGAAGCACAATTTAAAACCAGAATCTCAACCTAAGCTGTATCAAAGTAAGAATACAGACTGAACTCCTGGGACCGTATTCATCATCCACATTTTAGCTCTTCTTTTTCCTCCTCCCTCCACCCTCTTGCTGTCTCGGGTGGGGCCACTTTCCTCCTCTCTCCACCCTCTTACTGTCTCGGGTGGGGCCACTTTCCTCCTCTCTCCACCCTCTTACTGTCTCGGATGGGGCCACTTTCCTCCTCCCTCCACCCTCTTACTGTCTCGGGTGGGGCCACTTTCCTCCTCCCTCCACCCTCTTACTGTCTCTGGTGGGGCCACTTTCCTCCTTCCTCCACCCTCTTACTGTCTCGGATGGGGCCACTTTTCTCTTGTCTCCACCCTCTTACTGTCTCTGGTGGGGCTACTTTCCTCCTCCCTCCACCCTCTTACTGTCTCGGATGGGGCCACTTTCCTCCTCCCTCCACCCTCTTACTGTCTCGGATGGGGCCACTTTCCTCCTTCCTCCACCCTCTTACTGTCTCGGGTGGGGCTACTTTCCTCCTCCCTCCACCCTCTTACTGTCTCGGATGGGGCCACTTTCCTCCTCCCTCCACCCTCTTACTGTCTCGGGTGGGGCCACTTTCCTCCTTCCTCCACCCTCTTACTGTCTCGGATGGGGCCACTTTCCTCCTCTCTCCACCCTCTTACTGTCTCGGGTGGGGCCACTTTCCTCCTCCCTCCACCCTCTTACTGTCTCGGGTAGGGCCACTTTCCTCCTTCCTCCACCCTCTTACTGTCTCGGGTGGGGCCACTTTCCTCCTCCCTCCACCCTCTTACTGTCTCGGGAGGGGCCACTTTCCTCCTCTCTCCACCCTCTTACTGTTTCGGATGGGGCCACTTTCCTCCTCTCTCCACCCTCTTACTGTCTCGGGTGGGGCCACTTTCCTCCTCTCTCCACCCTCTTACTGTCTCGGGTGGGGCCACTTTCCTCCTCCCTCCACCCTCTTACTGTCTCGGGAGGGGCCACTTTCCTCCTCTCTCCACCCTCTTACTGTCTCGGGTGGGGCCACTTTCCTTCTCCCTCCACCCTCTTACTGTCTCGGGAGGGGCCACTTTCCTCCTCCCTCCACCCTCTTACTGTCTCGGGAGGGGCCACTTTCCTCCTCCCTCCACCCTCTTACTGTCTCGGGTGGGGCCACTTTCCTCCTCCCTCCACCCTCTTACTGTCTCGGGTGGGGCTACTTTCCTCCTCCCTCCACCCTCTTACTGTCTCGGGTGGGGCCACTTTCCTCCTCTCTCCACCCTCTTACTGTCTCGGGTGGGGCCACTTTCCTCCTCTCTCCACCCTCTTACTGTCTCGGGTGGGGCCACTTTCCTCCTCCCTCCACCCTCTTACTGTCTCTGGTGGGGCCACTTTCCTCCTTCCTCCACCCTCTTACTGTCTCGGATGGGGCCACTTTTCTCTTGTCTCCACCCTCTTACTGTCTCTGGTGGGGCTACTTTCCTCCTCCCTCCACCCTCTTACTGTCTCGGATGGGGCCACTTTCCTCCTCGCTCCACCCTCTTACTGTCTCGGATGGGGCCACTTTCCTCCTCCCTCCACCCTCTTACTGTCTCGGGTGGGGCTACTTTCCTCCTCCCTCCACCCTCTTACTGTCTCGGGTGGGGCCACTTTCCTCCTCTCTCCACCCTCTTACTGTCTCGGGTGGGGCCACTTTCCTCCTCTCTCCACCCTCTTACTGTCTCGGGTGGGGCCACTTTCCTCCTCTCTCCACCCTCTTACTGTCTCGGGTGGGGCCACTTTCCTCCTCCCTCCACCCTCTTACTGTCTCTGGTGGGGCCACTTTCCTCCTTCCTCCACCCTCTTACTGTCTCGGATGGGGCCACTTTTCTCTTGTCTCCACCCTCTTACTGTCTCTGGTGGGGCTACTTTCCTCCTCCCTCCACCCTCTTACTGTCTCGGATGGGGCCACTTTCCTCCTCGCTCCACCCTCTTACTGTCTCGGATGGGGCCACTTTCTTCCTCCCTCCACCCTCTTATTGTCTCGGGTGGAAGAAATCCTCTTCAATATAATTTTAGCACTTTCTCAATTCAGAAAATCCACCTCTTTGGTGACTACGTATGTGTTTGAACCCGATAATGGCTCGACAAATCTTCCACTTAGCGCTAAATCTATTGGCATAGCCTAAGTGTGATTTATGAATACGGCCCAGAACACAATACGATATTTCAATTACGAGAGATATAATTTAAAATATATCACTCATTAATACCCGATGACATCATTAATACTCGATGACAATTAATACCTGATGACATCATTAATACTCGATGACAATTAATACCTGATGACATCATTAATACCTGATGACATTATTCATACCCGGTGACACAATTAATACCTGATGACATCATTAATACCCGATGACATCATTAATACCGGATGACATAATTAATAACCGGTGACATAATTAATACCGGATGACATTAATACTCAATAACAATACATGATGACATCATTAATACCCGATGACATCGTTAATGCCCGATGACGTCATTATTACCTGATGACATAATTCATGCCCGAATACCTCATAACTGGCTCATTAACGACACTCATTATTAACCAAAGATTAAAGCTTAAAATTATTTACACATGGTGAGATTAATAGATGACAGTCATTAACGAGAAGCCGTTACTAGACTGGACGTTACTAGACTGGACGTTACTAGCCTAGCCGTTACTAGACTAGCCGTTACCAGACGATACGTTACTAGACTATACGTTACAAGATAAATTACACGTCAATGCACGAGGTGTGCATTTCCAAGGACAGACCATTTCCAAAGCAAGACTGATCATATCGTAAGAGATACGCTCGTAACATGTCTTTAATCTTCATACTATTGTTAGAAGATAATTTCCATTTCGAAGTATGACATAACACGGTACAATATCATTTTAGCCGTGCGAATATCATTTTAAAAGGTACGAGAATCTCATTACCAAGGTGGGATATTTATGTGATTGAACGATATTTTCCTTCAGCATATGATCAACTCGTGATCTAGTCTTTGACAAATTATAAACTCATTAACACATGACTAATTCATTAACCTGTAACATGACTAGCTCACTAACCCATGACAATCTCAGTACATGTTATTATGAATGACCCTCACGATATTCTTTGTAAAAAGCATAAATAATACTGCCAAACAGTAAAATACACCTGGCATATACTGATATGATTATATTTTCAAAATATCAAACACTATAACATGAGAGAAGTCGAATTTGGCACACGCGGTAACTCTATATGGACCTGAGTTAACGTTATTGCAGTCTATATTGGTCGTACCTCTTGCAGCGAACGTGCAAATTAAAGCCTTAACCGAGACATGTCACGTGACAGCCCATGCATGCTAAGGTAAAGGCCCAGGTCATTTGATTCTGCTCGAAGAGACTAGGTGTGTTTAGCAGCAAATATTCTTGCCCTGAATTTTTCCCATGAAAATATACAATAAATGACCTTTGTAGTTTCGAAAACACACTCATTTAAACCAAAAAAACTGGTAATCTTCCTGCTTAACATCCATATCATATATCGTCTCCAAATGATTCCTTCGCCCCAGAAATTTCTTGCCACATTACAGATTTTGAGTGCCCAGGTCTGCCTTAGTACTTAGTTTTGTATCAAGATTCATGGATATGACAATATTTTAATATCCTGGCAGTGCGGATTTCTGTGTGAAGTATTCGAGATTACGACAAGGGAAATGGTCATTGTTAACACATACAGACGCGAAACACGTGCTGGTGAAATCATCAATGTTATTTTAATGGTTTCATTCTAATTTTTTATAATAGTCAGTAAATAAATTAAAACTCGATAGGTTTGATCTACCGGTCGGGTATAACAAAAGCTTGTGAGAGCAGCGTACGAGTAGATCAGCACTGGACCAAGTACTCGCGATGTTACAATGCAATGACCTGCAGGTCGATGGAAGTGAGACTGCTATGTAGACACTCTAGGTAGCCTGCTGGTATAATACTGTGGTACTAATGACCTAACAGTGGGTCCAGGTGACATACTGACCAGTAACTGAGATGTGACTTAGTTATGGTCAGTATATTAAAATGATATTTTCCTATATAATGAGGGATATATGCATAGATATGTGTCCGTTCATATATGAGTACGATGAACGGGGTAGTTGTTTCTTGCTCTCACTGATCAACGATCAAAATAAAAGTGTTCGCAACGATGGAAGAAGGACGACAGAGGTCAAGCCATTCGTACAGTTGACTGCTGATGACGTCACGCGTGGGATGAAGTCACCGGTGGAATGACGTCACAGGTGTAGTGCCGTCTCAGGTGGTATGACGTCACAGATGGAATGGCGTCACATGTGAAGTGACGTCATAGGTGGAATGGCATCACAGGTGAAATGACGTCACGGGCGTAGTACCGCATCAGATGGTATGACGTCACAGGTGTAGTGCCGCCTCAGGTGAGGTGACGTCATATGTAGTATGACGTCACATGTTGAATGGCGTCACATTGGCACCAAGGGTTATATATATACATCACAAGGTGCTATTTAAAACACATCGTTGCGACGACGAAGAAATGAAGCGCTTCAGAGTCAGGAAGCTTCAGTCTATAAAAGCAGGACCAAGCACGAGGCACTTTAATCCGAACGGTGTGGGTTACCCACATAAAGCAACTCCAGAGAAACCAAGGCTTGGATACATTTACTGAAATATGCTCATTGTAAACTAAACCGCCCTGTAATTTGGAATGAGTTCGAATGTGAACTGATAACGGTTAAGAATCGACTGGCTGCCAAGGTGGTGACAGCTAGGCAGCCGGCTAACAGCAAGAAGTAAGAAAACTGAGGCATCGAGAACGTTGGACTAAATTATGTGAGCCAAGACGCACACGCAATTGGAACTTAATGGAGAAAACCAATGAAAAGAACCACAACAGAAATAAATAAGGTGATAGTGTCCCATAATTAAATAATAATAACAATAATAATTAATTTTGAGCAAAAGCCAACTGTCAGTGACTATCGGCGAAACTGATAAATATTAAACCCTAAAAGTAATTAGAATGGATTTGGGCCATATAGTCACATGTCAGTGAATATCAGAGAAAGAGATTAAATATTAACCCCTAAATAATAGAAAAAGACGGATTTGGGCCATTGTCACATGTAAATGACTATCAGAGAACTGATATATATTAAACCATAGGAAAATAATAAGAATTTTTGACGATAGCCAGATGCCAGAGACTATCTACAAAGATTACATATTTAACATAATCCCCTGGCGGCTCCCCCCCTCTCCCCTAAACCCCACCCCCAACCACACCGCACATTGTTATGGTACACAGCGCCAAACCACGGTAACAGCCTACTACAACCCGAAGAGTCTCCCCCCTAACATGGGAACCTGGGTTCCTGACGTGTCCCAGTAGAAACACCCCAGACAACGTAGGACGGAGGAGGGAGCGGAAAAGTGGCCCCACCCGGACACAGTAGGACGGAGGAGGGAGGGGGGAAATGGCCCCACCCGGACACAGTAGGACGGAGGAGAGAGGGGGAAATGGCCCCACCCGGACACAGTCAGAGGGAGAAGGAAGGGGAAAAATGGCCCCACCCGGACACAGTAGGACGGAAGAGAGAGGGGGAAATGGCCCCACCCGGACAGTCAGAGGGAGATGGGAGGGGAAAAATGGCCCCACCCGGACACAGTTAGAGGGAGGAGAGAGGGGGAAATGGCCCCACCCGGACACAGTCAGAGGGAGAAGGAAGGGGAAAAATGGCCCCACCCGGACACAGTTAGAGGGAGGAGAGAGGGGGAAATGGCCCCACCCGGACACAGTTAGAGGGAGGAGAGCGGGGGAAATGGCCCCACCCGGACACAGTCAGAGGGAGATGGGAGGGGAAAAATGGCCCCACCCGGACACAGTTAGAGGGAGGAGGGAAGAGGGAAGAGGAAAGAGGGAGGAGGGAAGAGGAAAGAGAGAGGAGGGAAGAGGGAGGAGGAAAGAGGGGGGAGAAAGGAGGGAAGAGGGAGGAGCGAAGAGGGAGGAAGGAGGGAAAAGGGAGGAGAGATGAGGAAAGAGGGATGAGGTAGGAGAGATGGGGGAAGAGGGAGGAGCGAAGAGGGAGGAGAGAGGAGGGAAGAGGGAGGAGAAAGGAGGGAAGAGGGAGGAGGAAAGAGGGGCGAGCGAAGAGGAAGGAAGGAGGGAAAAGGGAGGAGAGATGAGGGAAGAGGGATGAGGTAGGAGAGATGGGGAAGAGGGAGGAGGGAAGAGGGAGGAGCGAAGAGGGAGGAGAGAGGAGGGAAGAGGGAGGAGCGAAGAGGGAGGAGAGAGGAGGGAAGAGGGAGGAGCGAAGAGGGGGGAGGGAGGAGCGAAGAGGGAGGAGGGAAGAGGGAGGAAAGAAGAGGGAGGAGGGAGGAGCGAAGAGGGAAGAGGGAGGAGGGAAGAGGGAGGAAGGAGGGAAAAGGGAGGAGAGATGAGGGATGAGGTAGGAGAGATGGGGGAAGAGGGAGGAGGGAAGAGGGAAGAGGGAGGAGCGAAGAGGGAGGAGAGAGGAGGGAAGAGGGAGGAGCGAAGAGGGAGGAGAGAAGAGGGAGGAGCGAAGAGGGAGGAGAGAGGAGGGAAGAGGAAGGAGCGAAGAGGGTGGAGAGAGGAGTGAAGAGGGAGGAGCGAAGAGGGAGGAGAGAGGAGGGAGGAGGTAAGAGGGAGGGGGGAGGTCAGTGGAGCCCTGACCCGTCCAGTAGGGGTGGGGGGCGCGCATCTTGTATGATGGGCGCCATGGTCCCACCCCGGACACAGTCAGAGGGAGGGGAGGAGGGGAGGACAGTGGAGCCCTGGCTCGTCCAGTAGGGGTGGGGGGCGCGCATCTTGTGCGATGGGCGCCATGGTCCCACCCCGGACAGTCAGAGGGAGGGGAGGAGGGGAGGACAGTGGAGCCCTGACCCGTCCAGTAGGGGTGGGGGGCGCGCATCTTGTATGATGGGCGCCATGGTCCCACCCCGGACACAGTCAGAGGGAGGGGAGGAGGGGAGGAGGGGAGGACAGTGGAGCCCTGGCTCGTCCAGTAGGGGTGGGGGGCGCGCATCTTGTGCGATGGGCGCCATGGTCCCACCCCGGACAGTCAGAGGGAGGGGAGGACAGTGGAGCCCTGGCTCGTCCAGTAGGGGTGGGGGGCGCGCATCTTGTATGATGGGCGCCATGGTCCCACCCCGGACAGTCAGAGGGAGGGGAGGAGGGGAGGACAGTGGAGACCCGACCCGTCCAGTAGGGGTGGGGGGCGCGCATCTTGTATGATGGGCGCCATGGTCCCACCCCGGACAGTCAGAGGGAGGGGAGGAGGGGAGGACAGTGGAGACCTGACCCGTCCAGTAGGGGTGGGGGGCGCGCATCTTGTGTGATGGGCGCCATGGTCCCACCCCGGACACAGTCAGAGGGAGTGGGGGGGGAGAAGGACAGGAAGGAGGAAGGAGGGAGGGGGGAGGACGGAGGAGGGAGGGGGAGGAAGGAAGGTAGGAGGATGGAGGAAGGAGAAAGGAGGGAGGAAGGAGGGGAGGGAAGAGGGAGGACGGAGGAGGGAGGGGGGGAGAGGATAGGGTGGAGGAAGGAGGAGGAAGGAGAGAGGGGGGAGGAGGAAGGAGGGATGAGGAAGGAGGGAGGGGGCGGGAGAAGGACAGGGAGGAGGGAGGAGGGAGGGGGGAGGAGGACAGGGCGGAGGAAGGAGGAGGAAGGAGGAAGGAGGGAGGAGGGAGGAGGAAGAGGGACGAGGAGGACAGGGAGGAGGGGGGCGAAGAAAGAAGGATGGAGCAAGGAGAAAGGAGGGAGGAAGGAGGGGAGGGAGGAGGGAGGGGGTAAGAGGAGGACAGGATGGAGGAAGGAGGAGGAATGGAGAGAGGAGAGAAAGGGAGGGGGGAGGAGGGAGGAGAGACGAGGAAGGAGGGAGGGGGGGGGGAGGACAGGGAGGAGGAGGAAGAGGAAGGAGGAAGGAAGGAGGGAGGGGGGAGGAGGAAAGCGATCCCACCCCGGGACACAATCAGGGGGGGAGGGGGTGGGGGGCTGAGCCTGACACTGGCGGTATTCTCTATACCCTAGAAGGGACTCGCCCGGGAGGCCAGGAATCCACACTGCAATTGCCCATGCCCCCATGTCCAGTTAAATCAACACCCCCCAAAACCAGTGAGAACGAGGCCCCATGCCCCTCTAGCGTCGCCCCCGTGAGTTTCACTCTCCGAGACCAGTACCAGGCTGGTACCACGGCGTATGGACACCGTGCCCCATGCCACTCTCTGAGACCAATAGGCTGGTACCACGGCGTATCGACACCGTGCCCCATGCCACTGTCTGAGCCGTGCCCCATGCCACAAAAAAATAGCGCAAATAACCTTTAACAAAATACACCCAGATGATTAGAACACTAAAAAAAAGACAAAATGCAGCCAAGAAGCCACATGATGAAATTGTGGCCCTCCCATTTCTACAAAGACCAAAACATACTACTAAACCTCACCCGTAAGACAAAGAAGTAACAGGAACCCCCAGCTGATTAAAAAAAAGAACCAAAGGACTAATACCCGTATGGCAAAATGCAGCCAAGAAATCCACGGTGGTAAAGTGGTGTGTCCCTTTCCCATAAGCACCAAAATAAACAACTCAAATTCACTCATAAGACAAAGAATGTGCAAATAAACTGAATTCCCTAGATGATGAAAGAAAAAAAAGGAATTATGTCACTAATGATCAATGCACATAATGACATGGCACAGTGCATCAACAACCAAGGCACAATTATTGCAACTCAGAAATAATTTAAAAAATTTTGATTAGGTAACCACATCACAACTCGGAGAATTCGCCATAAGCGCTGGCCCAACAAAACAAAACTACTACAGGGTGGAGTAAGCGTGAATATACGGTTCAATGATTCAAGATCCACATCAAAGCTCGTGAACCTAAAAGAGAAAAAGCCCAGTAACACCACTCATTATGTAATGCAAGGCGTACTCCATTCCTAGACATTCTTGCATGCATATGTATGGTCAGGCCAATATGCCCCTTGCATGATGACAACGTCGTTATTATAACGCATCAATAGAAACACAACAGTATTACTTTACAAACATTAGGCAATGTATTATACGACCTGCCTATCTCAATTAAGGATTATCATATGGTAATGGGTTCAGAATTAATGACATGCAACGGACGACAATGTGGATAGTTAATAGAATTGTGGAGTGTCCTTGTAAATGGATTCACTCTTCGCCTCCATAAGGGGCCAACAAAATGCTATGACGTCATTGCTTAAACAGACGACCATTTTCGCAATTAATGATGTTTAACAGAAGACACTGTTAAGTGTTAATTACATGAAATAGACGATGATATCGAAAGTCAATTACATGATATAGACATGGAAATTGAGAGTTAAGTTTATGAAATATGCGATGATATTGGGAGTTAATTACATGAAATAGACGAGGATATTGAGAATTAATTATATAAAATAGATGAGGATATTGGGAGGTAATTACATGAAACAGACGATGATATTGAGAGTACATTACATAAAGGAGACGAAGATATTGAGAATTAATTACATCGAATAGATGAGGATATTGAGAGTTAATTACATGAAATAGACGAGGATATTGAGAGTTAATGGTAAATGAGACGCCTTTTATTGACAAGTTAACGTATCACTTACCCTGGGAATAGAGCAGTCGTATGTCTTGCCTGGTCCGCGGAGCTTGGCAGCGCCGGGCCGCGTGGGGCGGAACTTACGGCAGACACGGCCTTTGCTGGGTGACATGGAGAGTGACATGGTGGGTGACTAATGGGAAATACTGTGGGTGACATCCAGAGTGACTAATGAGAGATATTCTCGGTGCTATCCAGGGTAACTAATGGAAGATATTTTGGGAGACATCCAGGGTGACTTATGGGCGATGTTGTGGGTGACATGGGGATTGACATCCAGGGTGACTAATGGGTGATATCGTGGGTGACATAAATGGTGACTAATTGGCAGTATTGTTGGTGACATGGGGAGTCACATTTGGGGTGACTAATGGGCGATGTCGTGGGTGACATACAGGGTGACTAATGGGCGGTATTGTTGGTGACATGGGGAGTGACATTTAGGGTGACTAATGGGTGATATGGTCGGTGACATCCAGGGTGACTAATGGACAATATTTGAGGTGACATCCAGGGTGACTAAAATGAGCGATGTTGTGGGTGACGTTGTGGGGGATATCTATGGTGACTAATAGGCGTTATTGTGGATGACATCAGAGTGATATCGATTTGTGGGTGCAAAATTTGATAACAGTTGTCAGAAGGGTAACATATGGATAACGATGAATAACATCATATGTTATACAGTGAATAGCATTATATGTTATACAGTAAATAACATTATATGTTATACAGTAAATATTATATGTTATACAGTGAATGACATTATATGTTATACAATCAATAACATTGTTATACCGTGAATAACATTATATGTTACACAGTGAATACCAGTATATGTTACACAGTGAATAACATTATATGTTATACATTGAATAACATTATATGTTATACAATGATAGCATTATGATACACAGTGAATCATTACGGATACCATTGTATATGGATAACTTACTACAGATAAGGATAACATTGTATATCATACAATGGATAAGGATAACATTGTATATCATACAATGGATAAGGATAACATTGTATATCATACAATGGATAAGGATAACATTGTATATCATACAATGGATAAGGATAACATTGTATATCATACAATGGATAAGGATAACATTGTATATCATACAATGGATAAGGATAACATTGTATATCATACAATGGATAAGGATAACATTGTATATCATACAATGGATAAGGATAACATTGTATATCATACAATGGATAAGGATAACATTGTATATCATACAATGGATAAGGATAACATTGTATATAATACAATGGATAAGGATAACATTGTATATTATACAATGGATAAGGATAACATTGTATATCATACAATGGATAAGGATAACATTGTATATCATACAATGGATAAGGATAACATTGTATATCATACAATGGATAAGGATAACATTGTATATCATACAATGGATAAGGATAATATTGTATATCATACAATGGATAAGGATAACATTGTATATTATACAATGGATAAGGATAACATTGTATATCATACAATGGATAAGGATAACATTGTATATCATACAATGGATAAGGATAACATTGTATATCATACAATGGATAAGGATAACATTGTATATCATACAATGGATAAGGATAACATTGTATATCATACAATGGATAAGGATAACATTGTATATCATACAATGGATAAGGATAACATTGTATATCATACAATGGATAACATGATATACCATGCAATTGATAACAATGCAGGTAACACAGAGGATAACATATTATGCAACATGAAACATTAGGTTATAGATAACATTATATGTTAATAGCTAACAGTACATATCATACAATGGAAACAATATAAGTAACACAAAAGCGGCATACATTCTCCAAGCGACATTATGGATTAGATTATACATTACAAAATGTGGTAGGTCAAACATTGATTCATGGAAAACATTACATTATCTGAACTGTGTATTCAATAAGCTATATAATAACCGGCATACCTGGTACAATTATAGCGCATGCGCGGTGACACTTACCCGCTCTGGCCGCGAACCACCGGCGTGATGTCAAGGACTGAAAGAGAGGCACAAACGGTGTGTTTAACAATTATAAGAGTAGGAAAGATACATGCGTTATAATGCCCCCCCCCCCCCCCCCACAACCCTCGCGTCACCTAGCGAATACACCTGCAGTGCCTCATTAGCCCATCAGCGCCACCTAGCCAATACATCATGAATGCCTCATCAGTCCATCAGCGCCACCTAGCGAATACACGATGAGTCCATCATTACCCCATCAGTACCACCTAGAGAATATATGATTGAATTTTTAGCCCATCAGCGCCATCTTGCGAATACATGATGAATGCTTCATTAGCCCATTAGCGCCACCTAGTGAATACATGATGAGTTCATCATTATCCCATCAGCACCACCTAGAGAATACATGACGATTGCTTCATTAGCCCATCAGCGCCACCTAGCGAATGCATAAGAAACCAGTTTTGTGACCCGGTGCTTACCATTCGGTGAAAGAGGTGGCTGGCCAACCACTTCCGGTTCCGGGCTGAAGACGAGTTGCTCCTCGATGATCGGAGGGCTGACAGACTGGCGTTCCAGCTCAAAGGTATCCTCATAGATGGACTCCTCGATGGAATCGACGCTCTTCTGCGACGCCGGTCTGGGCTCTGGCTTCGGCTCATGGGGCGTGGCTTCGGCCTCAGGCGTGGCTACGCGTTTAGGCGTAGGTTCGCGTTTTGGAGTAGGTTCGCGTTTAGGCGTAGCTTTGCGTTTGAGCGTGGCTTCGCGCTTCGGCGTAGGTTCGCGTTGAGGCGCAGGTTCGCGTTTAGGCGTAAGTTCGGCCTTAGGCGTGGCTTCGGCCTTAGGCGTGGCTTCGGCCTTAGGCGTGGCTTCGGCTTTAGCCGCGGGCACCTCATCATCGTCATCGCAGGGCTCGAAGTCATCCTCGTAGACGTACTCCACCGGGACTGACTCCGGACGCTTGCCGGACGTGCGGGACGCTTTGGACGCGCGGCCAGAGGCACGTGACGTCACCGTGTCATGTGGCGGGGTCTCGGTGTCGCTATGACGGGAGGACCTGAATGGTGCACACCAACAAATATCATACATCGTGAGAACCGGTATTGAAAAAAGGAGAACACTGTTTTCCGCCTCCATGCTTAAAAAAACTCGTCGATCTGCTTAAGTAGAAGGATCTGCAACTTTCTGCAATTATGTTAATGCCGTCAAAGTTCCGGCAGTAGAACGAATTTTAATATCCAAGAAAAAGGATTTAACAACAACTCTTAAATGTGAGTTTTACACTAAAGTGCTCAAAAGTCTATTCGTTATTCTTGCGCGCCACACGTCAGTGTTTACCTGGAGGTGGCTCGGCTCTGGTCTGGTATGGCGGCCATCTTGTCTGGGATCTCCGGGGTCTGCCGGGTCTCCGGGGTCTTCAGCTCTCTCATCGACCGCAAGAAACGCCTTCCATCACGTAGCGGGCTTTTCGGGCAGCTCTCGCCTGATGGCCTGGTTCCTGACGCCCTCTCGCCTGATGGCCTGGTTCCTGGCCCCATCTCGCTAAAGACGGTCTTGGCAATGGACTTGGGGGCTTCTTCGGAAGCCTTGGAGGGCCCACGGGGAACCTTCGAGGTCCCAGCGTGAAAGCCTGCTGGCATCATGGCTGTGATCATCTTGGTCTGCTGGTTGCCACGGGCACGCCTATTGGTGGCGGTGTTCTCAGGCCTAGTGGTGCTGTTTCCAGGCCTAGTGGCGGTGCTTTCAGGCCTAGTGGTGCTGTGTCCACGCCTAGTGGCGGTGTTCTCAGGCCTACTGGTGCTGTTTCCACGCCTAGTTGCGGTGTTTTCAGGCCTAGTGGTGCTGTGTCCACGCCTAGTGGCTGTGTTCTCAGGCCTAGTGGCCATACCAGGGGCCCTCGCTGGGGTGCCAGATCTCTCGCCAGACGGCCTGCTTCCCGACCCCCTCTCGCCAAAGACGGTCTCGGCGAGAGACTTGGAGGCCAAGTCGGAAGCCTTGAAGGTCCCACCGGAAGCCTTGAAGGTCCCACGGGGAGCCCTAGAGTTCCCAGCGGGAAACCCGGCTGGCATCTTGGCGGTGATCATATTGGTCTGCGGGTTGGCACCGATGCGCCTGGCGGAGGCGGTGTTGCCAGACCTACGGGCCATGCCGGGGGCCCTGGACGGGGTGCCAGAGGGCCTGGCGGCGGTACCAGAGGCCCTGGAAGAGGCACCATAGGCCCTGCTGTCGGTGCCATAGGCCCTGCTGTCGGTGCCATAGGCCCTGCTGTCGGTGCCATAGGCCCTGCTGTCGGCATAAGGACCGGTACCAGATGCCCTGGCCACGATGGCCTCGGGGACCATGGGCATAACAGCCGAGGCCCTGGTGCCGATGACCGGGGGTGTGACCACGGATACGGCCGGCGGAGGGCCCGTGGGCGGGTGCAGCTTGGACTTGAACCCCAGAGGCCTGATGGTGATGTTGGAACTGGTCTGGGCGATGGTGGGGGCCTTGGGACCCCTGGCGCGCGGTCTGGCGCCGATGGAAGGCAGCCGAGAGGGACTCACGGCGCGAGGTCCGGCCCCCATATAGGGCAGCCGAGTGGGACTCGCGCGGGTCCTGTTGGCGGTGGCCCTGGCGGCAGCCGTGGGCTCTATGTGTCACGAAAACAACACCACTCGTCACAAGCTGACATTACCCAGATCTACCCATGGTTACAATGGGCGGAGGAGGATTGTTACATGGAACGGCAAAACGCGTGCTGAGGTTGATTTAAGTTATTAACCTTTGTAAGTTGTTTCTGGCGAGGAAATATCATGTGATCTTATTTTTGGTAAAATATCATGTCATTTTATTAGCAGTTAAATATGTGGTAATATTAGTGGTGTTTAAATATCCAGGTGGCGGTTAACTATTATGGGCTAATTCTCTAAATTACTAGATGAAACATGACTAGACAGTTATGGCAGTGATATATCATGTGAATATGGTTCGCGATTTAAAATATTTCAATTTATGGTCTTAAATATTAGACGCTAATTCTTTAGCAGGTGAAATATAATGTGATCTTAGTGGCGGTTAAATATTATGCGTTCTTAATTGGTGATATAGCATGCGATATTCGTATAGTCGTTGTGTCAGCAATCTCATATGCATATGTTGTATTATATATTAGTTAATTGCGGTGAAATATTATGCGATTTTAGTGGCGGTTAAGTATCAAAGAATATTAGTTGCAATTAAACATCATGCGATCTTTGTGGAAGTAAAAGTTTCATCATATATTTTATTATTAATGAAAAATCATGCGATATTTGTGTGAGTGGAATAATATCATATGAATATACATGATATATGATATTATATTTTAGTTGCGGTGAAATATTATGCGATTTTAGTGGCAGTTCAATATCGTGCCCTTTTTGTGGAGGTGATGTATCATCATGTATCTTACTGGTAGATAAATCTCATGCGACCTGTGTGGCAGAGAAATATTATGTAATCTTTGTTGGGGTAAAATAGCATATGAATATGGTATCATAGATTAGTTGCCGTGAAACAGTATGGGATTCTAGTGGCGGTTAAATATCAAAGGATCTTAGTCGCAGTTAAAAATCAAAGAATCTCTGTTGCAGATTCCACATAATGCGATGTTTGTGGATGTGTAATTTCATCATATCTCCTAAAATGAGTAATATATCATGCCATCTTTGTGTCAGTGAAATAATATCATAGGAATAAAATATATTGTATATTGGTGGCCGTGAAATATCATGTGATATCTTATAGGCGGCGACATATATCGCGTCTGTTATATATCATATGATCATGTTTAGTTGCAGTTACATATTTTGCTAAATATTATATAAGTTATATATTAGTTGTGATTTGCAATGTTATCTTCATGACGGATAAATACTATATGTAAATTCTTTGGGTTGTGAAATATGATTTCATTGTTATGTCTGTGAGACACCTATTAATATTATTTGTGATTTCCGACATCCTGTGATCATCATTATAGTGGGATTTTAATGGCGTTGAAATGTCACCCGGCCGGACCACTAGAAAGACTAGGCCACACTTAACGTTACATTTCAGAAATTGTTGTGTGTAACACGATGGATGTTATCTCAATTCATAGGGTCTTGTTAGTGTAAGCCTTGAACCTTTGGTCGCACTTTAGATAAGAATGCGATTAAAATTAAATTTCTTTTCATATGTCATTAGGTAAGCCAATCGCGAGAGAGATAATATTTTAAATACAGTTCATTACAGGGAGTATGTTTATGAACCCTACAAAGGCCTTACTTAGTATCTCATACAGGAATTTGCCATATTTTCTTTTATGATGACTTATTATTGCTTAAGCATTTACAGGGCACATTGTCTGACCTTGATAATATTAGTTCCATGAGATTCTGAATGTTTGCGTTATTGTCTCCAAATTTTGCCTGTTAAACGTAGAACACGGCGACGATGTTCGCAAGTTTTAATGACGTGGTACACACGTAGCCAACAGTCCTACTTTTCCCTCGCCAGTAAGACAAAAAATACAACATACTGGGTTTTTAAAAATACCCTCTTATTTCTACGACATTTTATATTTACGCAATAATTACCTATACATCATGTCCATTTATAATATAGAATATACTGCATGAGCAAGTGCTAGTTTGTATTACAACAGGGATGACTTCGCAAATACAAAATGTCGCCCAATCAATTATTAGTTATACGATTTAACACCATATATTGATATCAATATTGAAGAAAATATATACTGTTTGCACGCAATTTAGACCAGATGAGTAATTGTAAATACTATATGCCATTCTCCAGGCAGAAGGACGATATTTGCGAAGTCATGCTTTAAGAGCATAAACAGAGATTTGCGACAGATACCAAGGCAAAAATAGTTACTCACGTTTGGCGTTTCCCTCGTGGGCTTGGATGCCGACGGTGGTAACGATGAGATCATCCACGTGAGGAACGACTGAAAGGTGTGTAGAACCCGCGGGAGGGGGTATCTCAAGGTAATGGACTGCTGGCTGATTGCTTGTATATTCAGATCCCCTTAACCACTTTTGGTCATATCGAGTCAATGGGAGAAGGAAGGGAGAGTGGAGCCATGTCCCCGGGGGTAACCCGCTACTCTTTGCGAAGAAGGATATGGGATCTTTATCCTGCGACCACACAGACATGGCCACAGCGGGGCTCGAACCACCGATCCAGGTGCCGTTAGGCTCTCAGGTAGCCAGATCACTCAAGACGAGCGCTGTAACCCATTGAGCTATCGAGGTGGCCCCTAATTGACTGCTTGAGACGTGCCGCTGGATAGGCTGTCTTTTTCGTGCATTTTGGTATGCCAATGGATGCTAACTTATGCATTTTGGTTACATGCATGGGCCTACTTTGGAGGGCAATTTAGAAAAGTCACTGATTTTGTATTTACTACAGACCGTACATGTAAAGATCTAATTATGAAGAACGTAATTTCTTGATACCTAGAAATCTCGAACATGCCTAGTTACCGCTTTAACTGACGCAAGGTCAAAGGAGGCAGGCGCCAAGGCAGTTTCTTGTATATAGGGTATGCAATCCGCAGGATTTTCGTTACAATAGATAGTGCCAAATTCCTTTCAACTTCCTCAGCAGGTACGTAGATTGGCCCTAATTTTACACAGTTCTTGGTACTTGGATGAGGAACATTTTGAGGCTCCCAGAGGCACCTTCTTATACTGTTTGTATCTTGTTACCCCGCCCCGAAAGGTGTGTACAACCCCCGGGGGGTATCTCTAGGTAACTGACTGCTGGAGACGGGCCGCTGGAAAGGTGGTCTCTTTTGTGCACGTTGGTACGCCAATGGGTTCTAGATTGTGCAGTTTGGATACCTGCATGGGTCTACTTTGGAGGGCAGTTAGCAAAAAGTCACTGATTTTGTATTTACTACAGACTGTACATGCATAGATCTAATTATGAAGAACGTCATGTTCCCCCACTTAATCCAGACTCGATCAGTCTACATTCCACTGACAATGTCTTAAGCCCCCCCCCCCCCGCGACTCGATCAGTCAACATCCCACTGAGTAACGTCCTAAGTCCCCCCCCCCCGCGACTCGATCAGTCAACATCCCACTGGGTAATGTCCTAAGTCCCCCCCCCCCCCGCGACTCGATCAGTCTATATTCCACTGACACATGTCTTAAGTCCCCCCCCCCTCCCGAGACTCGATCAGTCAACATCCCACTGACAATGTTATAAGTCCCCTCCCGAGACTCGATCAGTCTATATCCCACTGACAATGTCTTAAGTCCCCCCCCCCGAGACTCGATCAGTCTATATTCCACTGACACATGTCTTAAGTACCCCCCCCCCCCCGCGACTCGATCAGTCAACATCCCACTGACAATGTCTTTGCCCCCCCCCCCCGAGACTCGATCAGTCTACACCCCACTGACAATGTCTTAAGTCCCCCCTGCGAGACTCGATCAGTCTACACCCCACTGACAATGTCCTAAGTTCCCCCCCCGAGACTCGATCAGTCTACATCCCACTGACAATGTCTTAAGCCCCCACCCCCGCGACTCGATCAGTCAACATCCCACTGACAATGTCCTAAGTCCCCCCCCCGAGACTCGATCAGCCTACATCTCACTGACAATGTCTTAAGTCCCCCCCCGAGACTCGATCAGTCTACATCCCACTGACACATGTCTTAAGTCCCCCCCCCGAGACTCGATCAGTCTACATCCCACTGACAATGTCCTAAGCCCCCCCCCCCGAGACTCGATCAGTCTACATCCAACTGACAATGTCTTAAGCCCCCCCCCGAGACTCGATCAGTCAACATTCCACTGACAATGTCTTAAGCCCCCCTCCTCCGAGACTCGATCAGTCAACATCCCACTGACAATGTCCTAAGTCCCCCACCGCCCCCCCGCGACTCGATCAGTCTACATCCCACTGACAATGTCTTAAGCCCCCCCCCGAGACTCGATCAGTCAACTTCCCACTGACAATGTCCTAAGCCCCCCCCCCCCCCCCCCGAGACTCGATCAGTCAACATCCCACTGACAATGTCCTAAGCCCCCCCCCCCGAGACTCGATCAGTCAACATCCCACTGACAATGTCCTAAGTCCCCCCCCCCCCGAGACTCGATCAGTCTACATCCAACTGACAATGTCTTAAGCCCCCACCCCCGAGACTCGATCAGTCAACATTCCACTGACAATGTCTTAAGCACCCCCCCCCTCCAAGACTCGATCAGTCAACATCCCACTGGCAATGTCTTCAGTCCCCCCCCGCGAGACTCGATCAGTCAACATCCCACTGACAATGTCTTAAGCCCCCCCCCGAGACTCGATCAGTCTACATCCCACTGACAATGTCTTAAGTCCCCCCCGCGAGACTCGATCAGTCTACATTCCACTGACAATGTCTTAAGCCCCCCCCCCGAGACTCGATCAGTCTACATCCCACTGACAATGTCTTAAGCCCCCCCCCCCCACGAGACTCGATCAGTCAACATCCCACTGACAATGTCCTAAGCCCCCCACCACGAGACTCGATCAGTCAACATCCCACTGACAATGTCCTAAGCCCCCCCCCCGAGACTCGATCAGTCTACATCCAACTGACAATGTCTTAAGTCCCCCCTCCCCGAGTCTTGATCAGTCTACATCCCACTGACAATGTCCTAAGTCCCCCCCCCCTCGAGACTCGATCAGTCAACATCCCACTGACAATGTCTTAAGCCCCTCCCCCCCGCGACTCAATCAGTCTACATCCCACTGACAAGGTCTTAAGTCCCCCCCCCGAGACTCGATCAGTCTACATCCAACTGACAATGTCTTAAGCCCCCCCCCCGCGACTCGATCAGTCTACACCCCACTGACAATGTCCTAAGTCCCCCCCCGTTCCCGAGACTTGATCAGTCTACATCCCACTGACAATGTCTTAAGCCCCCACCCCCGCGATTCGATCAGTCAACATCCCACTGGCAATGTCCTAAGTCCCCCCCCCCGAGACTCGATCAGTCTACACCCCACTGACAATGTCCTAAGTCCCCCCCCGTTCCCGAGACTCGATCAGTCTACATCCCACTGACAATGTCTTAAGCCCCCACCCCCGAGACTCGATCAGTCTACATTCCACTGACACATGTCTTAAGTCCCCCCCCCCCGCGACTCGATCAGTCAACATCCCACTGAGTAATGTCCTAAGTCCCCCCCCCCGAGACTCGATCAGTCTACATCCCACTGACAATGTCTTAAGTCCCCCCTGCGAGACTCGATCAGTCTACACCCCACTGACAATGTCCTAAGTCCCCCCTGCGAGACTCGATCAGTCTACACCCCACTGACAATGTCTTAAGCCCCCCCCCCCACTGCGACTCGATCAGTCTACATCCCACTGAGTAATGTCCTAAGTCCCCCCCCGAGACTCGAACAGTCTACATCCCACTGACAATGTCTTAAGTCCCCCCTGCGAGACTCGATCAGTCTACACCCCACTGACAATGTCCTAAGTCCCCCCCCGTTCCCGAGACTCGATCAGTCTACATCCCACTGACAATGTCTTAAGCCCCCCCCCCCCGAGACTCGATCAGTCAACATCCCACTGATAATGTCCTAAGTCCCCCCCCCCTCGCGACTCGATCAGTCTACATCCCACTGACAATGTCTTAAGCCCCCCCACCCCGAGACTCGATCAGTCAACATTCCACTGACAATGTCTTAAGCCCCCACCCCCCGAGACTCGATCAGTCAACATCCCACTGATAATGTCCTAAGTCCCCCCTTCCCGCGACTCGATCAGTCTACATCCCACTGACAATGTCTTAAGCCCCCCACCCCCGAGACTCGATCAGTCAACATCCCACTGACAATGTCCTAAGCCTCCGCCTCCCCCGAGACTCGATCAGTCTACATCCAAATGACAATGTCTTAAGTCCCCCCCCCGAGACTCGATCAGTCTACATCCCACTGACAATGTCTTAAGTCCCCCACCCCCCGAGACTCGATCAGTCTACATCCCACTGACAATGTCTTAAGTCCCCCCCCCCGAGACTCGATCAGTCTACATCCCACTGACAATGTCTTAAGTCCCCCCCCCCGAGACTCGATCAGTCTACATCCCACTGACAATGTCTTAAGCCCCCACCCCCGAGACTCGATCAGTCTACATCCCACTGACAATGTCTTAAGCCCCTCCCCCCCCGCGACTCGATCAGTCTACATCCCACTGACAATGTCCTAAGTCCCCCCCCGCGACTCGATCAGTCTACATCCCACTGACAATGTCTTAAGCCCCTCCCCCCCGCGACTCGATCAGCATACATCCCACTGACAATGTCCTAAGTCCCCCCCCCCCCCCGCGACTCGATCAGTCTACATCCCACTGACAATGTCTTAAGCCCCTCCCCCCCGCGACTCGATCAGTCTACATCCCACTGACAATGTCCTAAGTCCCCCCCCCCCCGAGACTCGATCAGTCGACATTCCACTGACAATGTCCTAAGTCCCCCCCCCCGAGACTCGATCAGTCTACATCCCACTGACAATGTCTTAAGCCCCCCCCCACCGCGACTCGATCAGTCTACATCCCACTGACAATGTCTTAAGCGCCCCCCCCCCCGAGACTCGATCAGTAAACATTCCACTGACAATGTCTTAAGTCCCCCCCCCCCTGAGACTCGATCAGTCTACATCCAACTGACAATGTCTTAAGCCCCCACCCCCGCGACTCGATCAGTCTACATCCCACTGACAATGTCCTTAGCCCCACCCCCCCCCCCGAGACTCGATCAGTCAACATCCCACTGACAATGTCCTAAGTCCCCCCCCCCCGAGACTCGATCAGTCTACATCCCACTGACAATGTCTTAAGCCCCGCCCCCCGAGACTCGATCAGTCTACATCCCACTGACAATGTCTTAAGCCCCCCCCCCCCCCCGAGTCTCGATCATTCTACATCCCACTGATAATGTCTTAAGCCCCCCCCCCGAGTCTCGATCAGTCTACATCCCACTGACAATGTCTTAAGTCCTCCCCCGTTCCCGAGACTCGATCAGTCTACACCCCACTGACAATGTCTTAAGTCCCCCCCCCCCGAGACTCGATCAGTCTACATCCCACTGACAATGTCTTAAGTCCCCCCCCCCCCGAGACTTGATCAGTCTACACCCCACTGACAATGTCTTAAGCCCCCCCCCCCCCGAGACTCGATCAGTCTACATCCCACTGACAATGTCTTAAGCCCCCCCCCCCGAGTCTCGATCAGTCTACATCCCACTGACAATGTCCTAAGTCCCCCCCCCCCGCGACTCGATCAGTCAACATTCCACTGACAATGTCCTAAGTCCCCCCCCCCGAGACTCGATCAGTCTACATCCCACTGACAATGTCTTAAGCCCCCCCCCGAGACTCGATCAGTCTACATCCCACTGACAATGTCTTAAGCCCCCCCCACCCCGAGTCTCGATCAGTCTACATCCCACTGACAATGTCTTAAGTCCCCCCCCGTTCCCGAGACTCGATCAGTCTACACCCCACTGACAATGTCTTAAGTCCCCCCCCCCCGAGACTCGATCAGTCTACATCCCACTGACAATGTCTTAAGTCCCCCCCCCGAGACTTGATCAGTCTACACCCCACTGACAATGTCTTAAACCCCCCCCCCCGAGACTCGATCAGTCTACATCCCACTGACAATGTCTTAAGCCCCCCCCCCCCGAGTCTCGATCAGTCTACATCCCACTGACAATGTCTTAAGCCCCCCCCCCGAGTCTCGATCAGTCTACATCCCACTGACAATGTCTTAAGTCCCCCCCCGTTCCCGAGACTCGATCAGTCTACATTCCACTGACAAGGTCTTAAGCCCCCCCCACTCCTAGACTTCATCAGTCTACCTACTACTGACAATGTCTTAAGTCCCCCCGCCGAGACTCGATCAGTCTACATCCCACTGACAAGGTCTTAAGCACCCCCCCCCCCCCCACTCCTAGACTTCATCAGTCTACCTACCACTGACAATGTCCTAAGTCCCCCCGCCGAGACTCGATCAGTCTACATCCCACTGACAAGGTCTTAAGCCCCCCCCCCCCACTCCTAGACTTCATCAGTCTACCTACCACTGACAATGTCCTAAGTCCCCCCTGCGAGACTCGATCAGTCTACATCCCACTGACAATGTTTTAAGTCTCCCCCCCGAGACTCGATCAGTCTACATCCCACTGACAATGTCTTAAGTCCCCCCCCCCCGAGACTCGATCAGTCTACATCCCACTGACAAGGTATTAAGCCCCCCCACTCCTAGACTTCATCAGTCTACCTACCACTGACAATGTCTTAAGTCCCCCCCCCGACACTCGATCAGTCCACATCCCACTGACAGTGTCTTAACTCCCCCCCCCCCATGAGACTCGATCAGTCTACATCCCACTGACAAGGTCTTAAGCCCCCCCCCCACTCCTAGACTTCATCAGTCTACCTACCACTGACAATGTCTTAAGTCCCCCCGCCGAGACTCGATCAGTCCACATCCCACTGACAGTGTCTTAACCCCCCCCCCCCGCCCGAGACTCGACCAGTCTTCATCCCACTGACAATGTCTTAAGTCACCCCTCGAGACTCGATCTTTCTACATCAAACTGACAATGTTTTAAGCCCCCGCCCCCGCCCGCCGAGACTCGATCAGTCTACATCCCACTGATAATGTCTTAAGCCCCCCCCCCGTCGAGACTCGATCAGACTACATCCCACTGACAAATGTATTAAGCCCCCACCCCCCCCCCCCCCCGAGCCTCGATCAGTCAACATCCCACTGACAACCCCGAGACTTGATCAGCCTACATCCCACTGACAATGTCTTAAGTTCCCATGATACTCGATCAGTCTACCTCCCACTGGCTATGCCTAAAGTCCCCCCCCCCCCAACCCCCACCTTCCCGTGACTCTATCAGTCTATATTCTGCTGACCATGTCCGTATCATCACCGTATGCCCGTATTATCATATTCATAATAACCATATAAGACAAGAAATTCATAACCTTCCAGATATAAGAATAATTAGTACGAACTTGGATAGAACAGTTATCAAAATGGGATCCTCTGAAATTCCCTGATTTTTCCCTTCATCCTATTCTGTTCCCTGTTTTCCCTGATCTGTGAACCCTGCTAAACGGCTAATATACATCCCCCCCCCCCCTTTCCCCAGCCCTTTTTTGGTGAGCAGCTATGGAGTTTGGAGGGCAGCCCCCTCGGTCGTCAAGTATTCAAGGCCCACAGGCCACACCTCCGCATGATCGCTCCCTGATTTAACATGATGTGTTCCAGGTAATGGACATGGTATAAGTCTTACATAACATATACAACATGGCACAAGAAAGCTTACAAACTTATTAAGTAGCCTAACACAGCCAATCTGATATAAGCTTAAAGACAAATGTTAGGGTAAATGAATTTGTATTATGCTATAGATGGTAAAGTGCCCTTGTCCCCAGACCTAAGCCGATTTCATTGAGAGACACATCTTACGGCGCGCCAGACGGCCACGCTCTACCCGATGTGTGACACATGGGCATGGCAATGATAATTATGAATTGAATAGACTGGGCCAGTCACAGGCAATAGGCCTACGCTTAGTGAATATGGCTAGAGGGATCGCAATAGTGAATAGCAATAGGCCTAGTGCTAGGCCAAACTTTTAGGTAAGAAATCTTAACAACATCATGTCACTGACTGAGTGAAACTGAAACAAACGACATAGATCTAAGACTTAGAACTTTAAAACTCAAAAAGAGTTAAATTTTCAACCGTTTTATTTTAACACATTAGCCGATTTCCAATTAACATTCAACATATTATTGTCATGGCACTCACGGTTTTCACGCCTGAAACGTAAACAGGTAAAGAGCAAATCTTTCTAAGTTAAGTCATTCAGTGATTCACTATCACTGCCACTGGCACTGGCCACGGCACTGGCACTGCGTCTGGTTTTTGTCGTTGGCATCAGAAAATAGATAGGCCTATTGGTTAAACTGTAATTTCAGTAATAAAAATGTATGAAAAATACTCACAGTCACCGCTGATATCACCGGCCGTATCCACTTCACCCATCCAGGGAGACGGAGAATTCCTAGTCGAAGGCATTATCGCACAAAATGGCAATAAAGCCGATACGATAAGAGAGGATTTTGATAGTCAACCTTGCTGTGCAAAGACGCTTACCAGAACTGTTTCCCAGGACCGGGGTTTAGGTCACAATGACCTTGTAGTATGACGTCATGATAGCAACGCGCATGAAACAAGATGGCGTAGCGTGTGACGTCACAATGATATAAATGACGCAATCTTCTCCAGGTGGCACCACTAATGAATTTACGTTATTTCGTGAACGTTTTTTATTTTAAACAATAAAACATGCAGTTTTGAGGACATTTTTTACACAATATACTCTCCATGGAAAGTCGCCATAGAGTTCGAATCCAGAAGGCAAGCACCTTGAGATCCAGCTACCTTAAATGTACCCTCTTCTGGAATTTTGAATTTATGTTAAATCTATCTACTTCGGAGGGGTAAGGATGTATGATTCACTTTTTTTCCTAGAATTTAAAAATTTTCACATCATTACATCAAATCTACATATCTATATACTATACTCAAAAATGAAGAAAAAAATATGTCACCATGCTGGTTAAGGCGCTAAGAACATTTCAATGAGAGGCCCCTTATCAGCTTCGCCATATTTAAAACCTATGTTCCAGTGAGATGTGTGATTACAAGTGACGTTGACAGCGCTGTGAAATAGAAATAAGCATAGTGACACTATTTTTTTTTACATTATTTTGTTCCATAAACATATGCATACCAAATATATAACAATTAAGAACATGTATGCCCGCGGGGGGGGGGTGGGGGGGCGGGGCACTACATATAATTAGGTATATACATATGTGCCGCAAATGACCCCTTTTTCGCCTTTTTGCTATCAATCCCCGAAGCAGAAATCTCGATGTGCCCATGTAACACTAAAGCGTTTTTCAAAATTGCAGCCCTTGACTATGTATTTCAGTTAATATTGAAAGTGTTCAAATAATAAACCTCCATATACTTTGCGATGACTGTCAGCGTCTATTTTGGATGCCTTTTTTAACCAAAAAATGTCCCTCTCGATGACCACAAAATCTCACACATTTCTCTTGATCTTCCTGTACCCCCTTGGCATCGGCGGCACACCTCCACCACTGTACTTACGTCTTGGCCCCCCCCCCCCCACCGACCCCAAATATATGTAGTTTGCTTTGGCCGCTAACGCATCACGTGTAATGAAAAATCCAAGCTTTTTTTATTTTTTTATTTTACACACAAGATCGACGTGAACAGTAATACAGAATCACAAAGAAAATACAATCAATACACATTTACAGTGTCTAATGATACACCCACTCTGTACCTTTACTTAGCCCTGCCATCGATAGCGTATCCCATTTACAGTGTCTAATGATACACCCACTCTGTACCTTTACTTCGCCCTGCCATCGATAGCGTATCCCATTTACAGTGTCTAATGATACACCCACTCTGTACCTTAACTTAGCCCTGCCATCGATAGCGTATCCCATTTACAGTGTCTAATGATACACCCACTCTGTACCTTTACTTAGCCCTGCCATCGATAGCGTATCCCATTTACAGTGTCTAATGATACACCCACTCTGTACCTTTACTTAGCCCTGCCATCGATAGCGTATCCCATTTACAGTGTCTAATGATACACCCACGCTGTACCTTTACTTAGCCCTGCCATCGATAGCGTATCCCATTTACAGTGTCTAATGATACACCCACTCTGTACCTTTACTTAGCCCTGCCATCGATAGCGTATCCCATTTACAGTGTCTAATGATACACCCACTCTGTACCTTTACTTAGCCCTGCCATCGATAGCGTATCCCATTTACAGTGTCTAATGATACACCCACTCTGTACCTTTACTTCGCCCTGCCATCGATAGCGTATCCCATTTACAGTGTCTAATGATACACCCACTCTGTACCTTAACTTAGCCCTGCCATCGATAGCGTATCCCATTTACAGTTTCTAATGATACACCCACTCTGTACCTTAACTTAGCCCTGCCATCGATAGCGTATCCCATAGCTAAAATTCCAGTGTATAATGTTTAAGAATTGTTTTACAAAATATTGCGATATACATATATTTTACCCAACATCGACGATCGTAAATATATTTCTTTGCAAGAAGAATTATATGATTTTTCAGCATACAACCCCCTCCAGAAATATCGCCCAAACAAACTATTGATGAGTTTAATTCGAGGGTAACCTTTAGTTTGCATTTGAACCATCCTATCAAGTCCAAAATTGTCTTACAATCCTGCAATCCCAAAACATATGTTCTATTGTTTCTACCTTGTTGTTGCAAAAAGGGCGCATCTCTGATTCTCTCAGTTTACATAGGTATAAAAATCTGTTGGTCAGTAACACTCTGGTAATTACCTTATATTGAAAGGATCGCAAACGGGCATCTATCGCGCATTTTGTTGACAGTTGATAAAATTTGGCCCAGTCTTGATCCAAGCTCAGTATATTAGTATTATATAGCTTAGTATATCTTCAAATGATGTAAAATTGATTTTAAAAAATCAGGGGAGGGGGTAATTCACATCCCACATCGCCACCTAAATAAGTTATGGATGTAAGGTACACTTTCACTGGTCGAGACAAAACAAAAAGCAGCCTAGAAAACTAATATAACCGTTGGAGAACAAAGCTGAAGCGACAATGGCGCAAACAAAAAGATGGAATACATATATAGGAAGCTTCCGCTTTTAATCGGTCAATAGCAAATACGTCGTCAACAATGGTTACTTGAAGTATTATATCTCTCATGCCTGCTCAATAACATCTTTGAAAAGTCGTATTTTATAACATATCAATCTTTTCTTCATAGCACCAGTTTGATCGGGACGTCCCCTGCACCCGGAATGGAAGGATGGAGGCTGGACATCATGACTCACTAGCCGCCTCGCTCGCTCCGCTCCGCCCTGCCCATCGCAGACATGGTGACCATGCGGAATAAGCGAAATTGTTCAGCAAGTGGGATGTTGACTGATCAAGTCTCGAGGGGTGACTTAAGACATTGTCAGTGGGATGTAGACTGATCGAGTCTCGGGGGGTGACTTAAGACATTGTCAGTGGGATGTGGACTGATCGAGTCTCGGGGGGTGACTTAATGGGATGTGTATGCAGCGCCATCTAGCGAGTCTCGTCACCATTTGAACCATTTGCAGCCTGGGTCCTAAACTTTATAACCGTGACCTGTGTCAGAGGGCGCTTTAAGTTCAAAGTGTGCGACTGAAAACGCCCTCTAGCGGAGAGTCATATGCTAACGAGGCGGGGAACCAAGTTGCATTCACAGGTACAGGCATCCGCCAAAAACAAATATGGCGGACGGTTGGTTGGGAAAAGAGTTGTCCTCTTGCCATGAATCCATAGCAATAGCATTATATAGTGAAAAATCAACTTTACATGACAAATTGAATTGTTAAAGTATAGCTTTCATAATTAGTTTCAACAATGTAAAAGTACTTTTCTATGTATAATTACTGATGTATGAACTCTTCCAAAGCTGTCAAAGTCTTCAAAAGGAGCCATAATTGCCTACTGGCATAACAATGGTTGAATGGACAACAACACGCCACTCTTTTTTTTACACGAAGTTGATCACTGCACATGTGCAAGGTCATCACATGATATTACAAGCCATGCAAATTGGTTCATTTTTCAGGGACCCAGTCATTGGGTCAGTGAAAACACATGTTTTCATATGAATTTCTGATGACAGACTGGACTATTTTTGCCTTTGAATAAAGGTTACTTATGTGATTATTCATTACTTGTCAGGAAGTAAAAAGAAAAGGATTAAGGATGGTTTCTGTTATAAAACTTTTCCCACCGCGAAGGAGAATCAGAGCTACGCTTGATCAAAGTCAAACAACCCTGAAATGGGGTTGTTCCAGACCAGAATTTTACTATGGAATGCTACTAGGCTGTGTTTCAGCCCACACAGCCTGGGGTTCTCGGCTAGTTGTGCTCCAACATATATTCGCGAATATATTACACAAACAACTACGTGTTGACACACTTTCTTGATATCAGAAGATAGAACAAGGTATATAGAATACATAAACACTATGATTGTACGCGCACACATTATGATAAAAGCTACAGTCGTTTTCCTACTAACGTCGAAGGATTTTAACATTGCTACCGTTGTGCCCCATTGCTACCGTTGTGCCCCTAGAGAAGCGGGCTTGCCTGGGGGGCACTTGCGCCAAAGAGCGAGCTAGAGCTACCCGAAACACGCACCTGCCAGAATTTCTGGCAACTTTGTACCCGATGTGTGCCGATTATAACTTGTTATAAAGCGATGGTATGGACTGTCGCTGTCACTGTCTTGTCAGTGCAAATCTGAGTGCACTGGAGTGGCTCGAGCCTTGTTGCGTAGCAACCAGGAATGTCGAACCATATATAATGTAATACTTACAGGAAAGTCTATAGACATCTTGTTTGTTTGTCATGTGAGTAACAATGCCATAGAACCAAGCCTTTCCATAGAACCAAACTATCCCTGACAAAAGAAACGTTGAAACCGGGCACGCGTGCGCATGCGAGAATCGGTTTTCTAACCCGTAACACGCAGTGTCTATTTTTAAAGATAAATGTCGCCTGAGGTATCTGGAATGACCTATTGATTCATCGCATCAATATGCACTAAATTACAATTATTGTACATTACCTCACAGTATAGTTGTAGAATATGTGTACATTGTGCGTACACCTTGTGTACATTGTGCGTACACCTCCTTATGCGTACATTGTGCGTGCGCCTCCTTATGCGTACACCTCCTTGTGCGTACACCTCCTTATGCGTACATTGTACGTACACCTCCTTGTGCGTACACCTCCTTATGCGTACATTGTACGTACACCTCCTTGTGCGTACATTGTGCGTACACCTCCTTATGCGTACATTTTGCGTACACCTTGTGTACATTGTGCGTGCACCTCCTTATGCGTACATTGTGCGTATACCTCCTTATGTGCACATTGTGCGTCCACCTCCTTATGCGTACATTGTACGTACACCTTGTGTACATTGTGCGTACACCTCCGTATGCGTACATTGTGCGCGCACCTCCTTATACGTACATTGTGCGTACACCCCTCGCAATAGTGTGTAGATTAGACCATTGTGTTACACCCCCTCGCAAGAGTGTGTAGATTCACCAGACAATTAGGCGTACACCCCCCCCCCCCGCAAAGGTGTGTATGTTAGACAATTGTGTTAGACCACATACCAATAGTGTGGTGTCCTGCAACGCAGTTATGTGTGCACAAGTCATCACACGCCGAAATTATTGTATGACTAAGTCGAAACGACTTCTCATCGGAGGGTAAAAGCGACGGTACTCTCAAAGTTTGCCAAATAAGAAATATTTCAGTGAGTCACCTCTTAACGCTCTTCTAACAGTGGTTTGCCGCAAAAATCATATCAGAATGATTAGTCCAAGAATAATGTATACGCATCACTTAGTTATTAATAAAATGTATTGGACCTGCTCAGCATGTAGACAATGGCGCAATAAACCCGGGAAATACACACAAATCAGTGGTGCAGTGATTTATGTTCAGCAGTCAAGCCCAAAATACCGCTTTTGACAGGTTTACCATTACATTTTTAAGCCAGTGTGGCGGTGTTGCTAAATGTGAATGCTTACCTTTTAATCCAGTGTACTGTGCAGACTTTGTTAACTTGGCGAGAAACAACTGTTGTAAGTAGCTTTAAAACAGAAATGTGCATTTCATGGCCTTTTGGCGGTCGGAAAGGGTGTGTGTGTAGTAAGAATTGTGTAATGGCGGTTGTTTACCCAATGAATAAGCGTCAGTGTGGAGGGGTGCGGGTGCGGGTGCCGGGGGGGGGGGGGGCCGGTGCCAGAGTTTGGCGTGTGAGTGACGGAGGGCGCTGTAAATAGGTTACATAGATAGCGGATGAACCGGGGGGGGGGGGGGGGGCATGCGTGCTGTGGTGGCCTGCGCTCCGTCTCCGAAATAGTTCGAGATCGATCTTTTTTTTTGCCGTTGTCAGGTTAGACCTACAACTGTTTCAGTGGGTGAGAATGCACACGAACCGGTGAGGTGTCCACGGTCATTTACCCATCTGCACTAACAGGGGTGCTCGAGGAACAAGCAACCACGCAGTTATGTACAGGGACGGTATATTCATAAACCACACGTAGTTACGCACGAAAAGTGCGTTTTCGTCTTATATATAGTTCAGGGGCTAATACAGGGGGGGGGGGGGGGTCCAGTTTTAAGCACCTGTGAGGAAGAATGCCGTTTTTCAATGTAACATTTAGGCCATCTTTGTTTGAGGAAGAATGCCCATCTGAGGCTTAACGTAGACCGGCCCCCGGTCGTCAAAAGATTGGTGCACGCCCGGTCCCAACAGTTGTGTTCAGAGCCCCACCCACCACTCTTTTCAGATTCTTGGATCCGCCCCTGTAAAAGCCTCACCAGCTGAACGTAACGGTCAAGAAATCAAAGTAGAAATATTTCGTCGGAAAAACATACTTTTGCAATGCATCCTCAACTTTCCACGGATATTGGGGGGGGGGGGGGGGTCAACACCCGTACCCCCCTTGGATCTGCCCCTGCATCCAAGGCGGCTGCTGGGGCATGCAGCAGGTGCATAGGTTGGACAGACAGACAGAAAAATGGACAGCTTTATTTTATTAATATAGATAGCGACCCGGATTGATCGATAGGCCTTTGTCCTTTCCGTCGAAACGTTACTATGTATCGTGAAAAATATTACCACAAACACGAGCGTACGGTGCATAGCTAAGTTTTGGCGCAAGTGCCCCAGGCAAGCCCGCTTCTCTAGAGAAGCGGTGGGCTTGTCAGGGGGCACTTGCGCCAAACCTAAGTCAAGAGTCAAGAGTAAATAGTAAATAGTATATTTTATTAACTGTCTCAATGTATCGATGCATGGAAATATTAATTTTATGGCGAAAGCGGAAAACAAGTGCAGTTAGCAAGTAGATTCCTTACTCGTAGAACAAATAGCTAAGTTCAATATAACAATTTACACAAAGGTAGGGTCACGTGACCCGACGACTTATAGCTAGGGGTCGAGCTTAGTCAAAATTCCACCAGGGTTGAATTTCTTTCCCTACCAAGGTATCAAGTAGATTCGTTTCTCGAAGAACAAATATCTAAATTGACACAAATGAAGGGTCATATGACCCGACGACTTACAGGGGACGGGGCTTAGTCAAAATTCCACCAGGGTTGAATTTGTTTCCCTTCCAAGGTAAAATCGACCGCAGTAGGTTTCACATGACCTAACACGGGTGGGAGAGGGCCCGGGGTTAGCCAATTTGTTAATTTCCCTTAGTACCGTGCAGGCCTACAATAGACGTAGCATTCCAAGTTATCTTTCGCTCAGTTTATTTCTTGAGTTGAGTCACAGTGTATATGTATATGAGTCGGTACACATACTTAATATATAATCATATGTACTATTAATATTTATATCCATATTATACAAAGTTGCTATACACCTCGACTGTATGCTGACGAGGAGAAATTAGTTATTGATGACCCTTCGCATTCGGGTCGCCCCGATAGCGCAGTGGGTTGGAGGACTCGCACCGATTGCTCTGGCCGCCTGATAGCCTAAAGACACGTGGATCTGTGGTCCATGTTTGTGTAGTCGCATGATTAAGCTTAAATGACCTTCTTCACAAGAGTAGGGGGTTACTCCGCTGACATGGCTCCGCTCTTCTCTTCCTTCTCCCAGTGACGCGATATGACCAGAACTGGCTAAACCTCGAGATATTATCCCCTTCAGTCGGTGGTGGTGGTTTGGCGAAAATTCACACCGTCAGTCAACGTCGTCTCGTACAGTTTCCATATCGCCCCACAATCGTCCATACGAAACCGGAACTAAAGCATACATTATGGAATTATGGCAAATATATATTTGGTTAGTGCCTAGGCGATACGATGACCTTGTAATTATACGCAGCAAACGTGGCGCTGAAGTGGCCCTCACCCACGCGGAGCGGGTTTCCGGGGTCCTCTCGGATGAAGAGATTCCTGAGGAGTCGCTGCAGGACGAGGAACATCCCCGTCCTGCCGAGCTGCTGCCCCAGACACCGCCGCCGGCCCAGTCCGAATAGCAGCATGCGGTCAACTTTACCCTTGTCCAGGACAGGCTCACCCGTTTGGTTGTGTACGTCCAGGAAGCGTTCCGGACGGAATTCATCGGCGTCCGGAAACACAGCGGGGTCCGTGGCTATGGAATGGAGGTTGAATATCACGGTGGTATCCTTGGGGATGAAGAACCCACGGAATACCGTGTCCCGGTCAGTGGCGTGTGGCATGGTCATCGGGGCCAGGTGGGAATGTCGGCAGATCTCCCATAGTAAGCACTGGATGTAGGGCAGTTTGTCCCGCTTCTCGTGATAAACTAGGTTGTCATTGCGGCCATTGACACTCTTGTCAGTATCCGGATCGATACTGATCAGTTCCCGATGCGCCTTCTCCTGGATCTGGGGGTATTTAGCCAGGTAGAAGATGGCCCAGTGGATGAAGTTGGCGAACGTCTCCGTCCCGGCTCCGATGACGTCCTCCACGACGTGGAGTATCTGACTCCGAGAGAGTCCCTGACGCTCCAGGCTGTCGGCGCCCAGCCGCCGACACTCGCCCTCCAGCCGCTGCAGCAGCTCGTCATTCCCGCCGTGCCGCAGGCTCTCCTCAATCTGCTGATCCACCGCCGTCCAATACGTCTCCATACACCGCTGGAAGCGGCGAACCTGTCGCCGGAAGAGGACGCCGGTCCATGGCATCATATCCGTTATAACGGCAAAGACGATGTAGATCCGGAATTGTCGGAGGGTGTCCATGATCAGTCGACGGGCGCCGACTTCGTGATCCCGTTCCCCGAAACAAAACCGGAAGAGGATACTAGCTGCAGCAAGCTCCACTTCCGGTTTAGGGTTAACGGCTTTCCCGGACTCTGTGGATACGGCGGCGAGGCAGTCGCAGAGGTTGTCGGCCACGTGCACCATGAAATCTTCCAGCGCTACTTTTTGGTCTTTAATGACGTGGGAAAAGCTTTGCACCGCAGTTCTACGTTGCGTTTTCCAACTGTCACTCGGGGAGTTGAAAGCGATGCTAAGACCCTTGGCGATATGTTTGAAACTAGCCATCTTCGCACGTGCGGCAAAGTCGCCCTGGTGCTTCAGCGCTTCATTGATAGGCCCATAGCCGCTGATCAATACGGCATCGTGACTGCCCATGCGCACACGGATGACGTCACCGTACTTCCGTGATAGTTCTGTAAACGTCTCAAAGGGTTTGGCGCCCAGATGCAGGATGTTGCCGAGGATGGGTAGAGCAGGGGGTCCCGGGGGCAATGGGTACGTCCCCCTGTAGGTGCCGGAGTATCGGTGCTGGAAGAACACCACGGTCAGAATGGCCACTATGAAAGCCAATACAAGGCTGACTCGAGAACCATTCCCCGAGCATACCCGACATATCTCAGTCACCAGATCGGTGGCCATAACATCGAATTCCATATCGCTAATGTCGTTCGTTACGAAATCCGGCGCCGTCAAAGCTTTTCATCAACCGTCCTCTGCTATATATTGGTCTTATAATTATCTTTTATAACCTTCCATATAGTCTACTTCTCCGCAGTGTCGTAGCCGTGCAACCAGACGATCTGTGTACCGTTATATTTGCCTTACATTATTTTTGCATCCCGTAAATACCGTTCTCTTTTCAGGAGTCAGTATTATTCAGTGTAGAAATTGTTTGTTCTGCGGTCGATGTTCTTGTCGTTTCGGCCAGTCGTTCTTCTCTTGGGACGTGGTGTGTGCGACCCGTCTTAATGCGACAGACGTACGTACATTGCGCAGGTGTATCCGGCTATAGACAGCCTGCTTGGGCCATGTGTGTACATTACTTCACAGTAGTGTGTACATTTGGAATGGTATCTGGAATGGTCTATGGATTCATCGCATAAATATGCACTAAATTACAATTATTGTACAATACCTCACAGTATTGTTGTAGAATATGTGTACATTGTTCGTACACCTCCTTATGCGTATATTGTGCGTACACCCCTCGCCATGGTAGACCACATATCAGTAGTGTGTCCTGCAACGCAGTTATGTGTGCACAAGTCATCACACGCCGAAATGACTGTATGACTAAGTTGAAACGACTTCTCATCGGAGGGTGAAAGTTTGCCAAATAAAAAATATTTCAGTGAGTCACCTCTAAATTTGCTTTAAAACAAAAATGTGCATTTCATGGCCTTTTGGCGGCGTTATAAAACGAGTATGGGTTGGTTATATGGGTGCAGGGGAGAGTGGAGGTTGTGTGTAATAAGTACTGTGAAATGTCGGTTGTTTACCAATGAATAAGAGTCAGTGTGGAGGGGTGGGGGTGCGGGTGGTGGGAGCCAGAGCGTGGCGTGTGGGTGACGTTGGGCGCTGCCCCAGGGGTAAATAGGTAGGGGGGTGGGGCGGGGGGAAGGGGTGAGCCGCCATGTGTGCTTGGTGACCTAAGCTCTGTCTCCGAAATAGTTCGAGACCGATCTTGTTTTTGCCCAGGGGTGGGGGGGGGGGGGGGGGGGCGCCGCCATGCGAATTGTGGTGACCTGCGCTCCGTCTCCGAAAGAGTTTTAAATAGATCTTGTTTTTGCCGGGGAGGGGGGAAGCCGCCATGCGTGTTGTGGTGACCTACGCTCAGTCTCCGAATTAGTTCGAGGTCGATCTTGTTTTTGCCGTTGTCAGGTTAGGCCTACATCTGTTTCAGTGGGTGTGAATGCATAAGGCGAGTACTGACTTTTTGCTGCATAATGTTTAACAGTTTATCATAGGTTAAAAAAAAAAAAAAAGGCCTTGTACAGATACATATCTTGACCGTCAAATAATATCATTTTATGAACGAGATGGAGGCATAAAAGCTGATAGCTGATATAACAGCTGATATAAATGCCAACCGGCAAATGTAAGAACTGTCGCTACGCTGCGAGTGACAGGAAAGCGGCCATATTCTTGGTTTCTTTAGTGCGGAAATAATGATCGCTCTGGCGTCTATTTTGCCTAGATATACTCGTCATGCAAGTGGACGAACTGGTCATGTATGTGGAAGGAATCGTCATGTAAGTGGAAGAACTCGTCATGTATGTGGAAGAAATCGTCATGTAAGTGGAAGAACTCGTCATGTATGTGGAAGAAATCGTCATGTAAGTGGAAGAAATCGTCATGTAAGTGGAAGAAATCGTCATGTAGGTGGAAGAAATCGTCATGTATGTGGAAGAACTAGTCACTATGTATGTGGAAGAACTCGTCATGTATGTGGAAGAACTCGTCATGTATGTGGAAGAAATCGTCATGTAAGTGGAAGAAATCGTCATGCATGTGGAAGAAATCGTCATGTATGTGGAAGAACTAGTCACTACTCGTTACGTATGTGAAAAAACTCGTCATGTATGTGGAAGAACGCGTCATGTATGTAGAAGAACTCGTCATGTATGTGGAAGAAATCGTCATGTATGTGGAAGAACTCGTCATGTATGTGGACGAAATCGTCATGTAAGTGGAAGAACTCGTCATGTATGTGGAAGAACTCGTCATGTATGTGGAAGAACTCGTCATATATGTGGAAGAAATCGTCATGTAAGTGGAAGAATTCGTCATGTATGTGGAAGAAATCGTCATGTAAGTGGAAGAACTCGTCATGTATGTGGAAGAACTCGTCATGTATGTGGAAGCTCGTCATGTATGTGGAAGAATTCGTCATGTATGTGGAAGAAATCGTCATGTATGTGGAAGAACTCGTCATGTATGTGGAAGAAATCGTCATGTATGTGGAAGAACTCGTCATGTAAGTGGAAGAACTCGTCATGTATGTGGAAGAACTCGTCATGTATGTGGAAGAAATCGTCATGTATGTGGAAGAACTCGTCATGTATGGGGAAGAACTCGTCATGTATGTGGAAGAACTCGTCATGTATGTGGAAGAAATCGTCATGTAAGTGGAAGAACTCGTCATGTATGTGGAAGAAATCGTCATGTAAGTGGAAGAACTCGTCATGTATGTGGAAGAACTCGTCATGTATGTGGAAGAAATCGTCATGTATGTGGCAGAACTCGTCATGTATGTGGAAGAAATCGTCATGTATGTGGAAGAACTCGTCATGTAAGTGGAAGAAATCGTCATGTATGTGGAAGAACTCGTCATGTATGTGGAAGAAATCGTCATGTATGTGGAAGAACTCGTCATGTATGTGGAAGAAATCGTCATGTATGTGGAAGAACTCGTCATGTATGTGGAAGAAATCGTCATGTAAGTGGAAGAAATCGTCATGCATGTGGAAGAAATCGTCATGTATGTGGAAGAACTAGTCACTACTCGTTACGTATGTGAAAAAACTCGTCATGTATGTGGAAGAACTCGTCATGTATGTGGAAGAACTCGTCATGTATGTGGAAGAACTCGTCATGTATGCGGACGAAATCGTCATGTAAGTGGAAGAACTCGTCATGTATGTGGAAGAACCCGTCATGTATGTGGAAGAACTCGTCATGTATGTGGAAGAACTCGTCATGTATGTGGAAGAAATCGTCATGTATGTGGAAGAACTCGTCATGTATGTGGAAGAACTCGTCATGTATGTGGAAGAACTCGTCATGTATGTGGAAGAACTCGTCATGTATGTGGAAGAAATCGTCATGTAAGTGGAAGAACTCGTCATGTATGTGGAAGAAATCGTCATGTATGTGGAAGAACTCGTCATGTATGTGGAAGAAATCGTCATGTATGTGGAAGAACTCGTCATGTATGTGGAAGAACTCGTCATGTATGTGGAAGAACTCGTCATGTATGTGGAAGAAATCGTCATGTAAGTGGAAGAACTCGTCATGTATGTGGAAGAAATCGTCATGTATGTGGAAGAACTCGTCATGTATGTGGAAGAAAATCGTCATGTATGTGGAAGAACTCGTCATGTATGTGGAAGAACTCGTCATGTATGTGGAAGAAATCGTCATGTATGTGGAAGAACTCGTCATGTATGTGGAAGAAATCGTCATGTATGTGGAAGAACTCGTCATGTATGTGGAAGAACTCGTCATGTATGTGGAAGAACTCGTCATGTATGTGGAAGAACTAGTCATGTATGTGAAAGAACTAGTCATGCGTATGAAAGAACTCGTCATGTATGTGGAAGAACTAGTCATGTATGTGAAAGAACTCGTCATGTATGTGGAAGAACTCGTCATGTATGTGGAAGAACTCGTCATGTATGTGAAAGCACTCGTCATGCGTGTGAAAGAACTCGTCATGTAAGTGGAAGAACTCGTCATGTATGCGGAAGAACTAGTCATATATGTGGAAGAACTCGTCATGTATGTGGAAGAACTCGTCATGTATGTGGAAGAACTAGTCACTACTCGTTATGTATGCGAGAAAACTCGTCATGTATGTTGAAGAACTAGTCATGTATGTGAAAGAACTAGTCATGCGTACGAAAGAAATCGTCATGTATGTGGAAGAACTCGTCATGTATGTGGAAGAACTAGTCATGTATGTGGAAGAACTAGTCACTACTCGTTATGTATGCGAAAAAACTAGTCATGCGTACGAAAGAAATCGTCATGTATGTGGAAGAACTCGTCATGTATGTGGAAGAACTAGTCATGTATGTGGAAGAACTAGTCATGTATGTGGAAGAACTAGTCATGTATGTGGAAGAACTCGTCATGTGAGTGGAAGAACTCGTCATGTGAGTGGAAGAACTCGTCATGTGAGTGGAAGAACTAGTCATGTATGTGGAAGAACTCGTCATGTATGTGGAAGAACTCGTCATGTATGTGGAAGAACTCGTCATGTAAGTGGAAGAACTAGTCATGTATGTGGAAGAACTAGTCATGTATGTGGAAGAACTCGTCATGTATGTGGAAGAACTCGTCATGTATGTGGAAGAACTCGTCATGTATGTGGAAGAACTCGTCATGTATGTGGAAGAACTCATGTATGTGGAAGAACTCATGTATGTGGAAGAACTCGTCATGTATGTGGAAGAACTAGTCATGTATGTGGAAGAACTCGTCATGTATGTGGAAGAAATCGTCATGTATGTGAAGAACTCGTCATGTATGTGGAAGAACTCGTCATGTATGTGGAAGAACTCGTCATGTATGTGGAAGAACTCGTCATGTATGTGGAAGAACTCGTCATGTAAGTGGAAGAACTAGTCATGCGTATGAAAGAACTCGTCATGTATGTGGAAGAACTCGTCATGTATGTGGAAGAACTAGTCATGTATGTGGAAGAACTAGTCATGTATGTGGAAGAACTCGTCATGTATGTGGAAGAACTAGTCATGTATGTGGAAGAACTAGTCATGTATGTGGAAGAACTAGTCATGTATGTGGAAGAACTCGTCATGTGAGTGGAAGAACTCGTCATGTGAGTGGAATAACTCGTCATGTGAGTGGAATAACTCGTCATGTATGTGGAAGAACTCGTCATGTATTTGGAAGAACTCGTCATGTATGTGGAAAAACTCGTCATGTATGTGGAAGAACTCGTCATGTATGTGGAAGAACTCGTCATGTATGTGGAAGAACTCGTCATGTATGTGGAAGAACTCGTCATGTATGTGGAAGAACTCGTCATGTATGTGGAAGAACTCGTCATGTATGTGGAAGAACTCGTCATGTATGTGGAAGAACTCATGTATGTGGAAGAACTCATGTATGTGGAAGAACTCATGTATGTGGAAGAACTCGTCATGTATGTGGAAGAACTCGTCATGTATGTGGAAGAAATCGTCATGTATGTGGAAGAAATCGTCATGTAAGTGGAAGAACTCGTCATGTATGTGGAAGAACTCGTCATGTATGTGGAAGAACTCGTCATGTATGTGAAGAACTCGTCATGTATGTGGAAGAACTCGTCATGTATGTGGAAGAACTCGTCATGTATGTGGACGAAATCGTCATGTAAGTGGAAGAACTCGTCATGTAAGTGGAAGAACTAGTCATGCGTATGAAAGAACTCGTCATGTATGTGGTAGAACTAGTCATGTATGCGGAAGAACTAGTCATGTATGTGAAAGAACTGGTCATGTACGTGAAAGAACTAGTCATGTATGTGGAAGAATTCGCCATGTGTGAGAAAGAACTAGTCATGTATGTGGAAGAATTCGCCCCCTCCCCGCTCACTATCGGGGCGCAGAGCCCAACCCCCCGTCTCCCCACTTTTGAGAACCCCTCTTCCACCCGCTGACGCAGTGATCGCCGCAGATAGTCACAGCGACAGACAGCTTGTAAGTTGAGGACACCCCCCAATTAAATTATTTGGAGGGGGGGGGGGGAAGCAGCTTATAATATTTTCTAACGTGTTTTAATCAAGTTTCACTTGATGGAAACCGTTAACATACAAAAAGACTGGCAGACATTATTGGAGCTAATTCATCCTCACGAACATTCAGTTTCTTACACGCTTAATTGAACTCACATCGGCATTGCATCAATCACAAAAAAACATGGACGAGAAAAGGTTTAAAAAAAAACTTTTATTAATCAATATTAAATGCGATAGGACTACAAAAATTGTTCCCTAATGTGAATACGTGATTAGTCGATATTTGTCCACAGAGATCTCGTGAAAGACGCTTTCAGCTGTCATTGACGTCATCAGTGACGTCATCAAGGGTTCCGGTTGTTCTTACATAGAATTCGAGACAGAATTCCATTGGCGAGAGGGGAGGTGGGGAGGTATGGGTATGGGATGGGAGAAGTGCATTTACTACTGACTTGGCGCCAGTCATTTGAGACTTAAATTACACTAGGTGAACAATTTTTCGGGGGGAGGGGGGTATTCGTTCAATAGAGCCACAGACATCGTGTCACATTCCAGAGTAAGCTTCGATCATAGGCGACCGCTAAAGTCATTCACACAACGACTAGCCTTTAAAAGTACTAAAGGCACATCGGAAAAGCGAAGCACAACATAATAACAAATTAAATTACGCTCGTGAACGGTTACTATCGGGGGAAAAAAACACAGCGTTACAAGTCACCTACGAGAATTGGCCCGAGAGCGGGGGTGTGTGGGGCGTCGGGGGTCGGGGGGGGGGGGGGGGGCGGTGAATATACGCTAGGGTAATATAATTAGCGCGGCCTCCCATAGTTTGCTCGAGATTGGTTACATCTGCATAACAAAGCGCCCCTTTGGTTTTAGGTGACCGTTCATATCGGGTGCCCTGCAAGTTATACCAAACACGCGCCGTAATCAAAGTTAAGTACAACCGATGAATCATAACAATCGTACAGACAGACAATACAGCGTTATGTAAACCCTGTTGGCAGGTTGTCAAGACACGTGACACCGCGTGCCCTCCACTCTTCCGTTGTTCGGCTTCCAGTTCCAATCCAGTTGAAGACTCGATGGTGCGGTCCAGTAACCCCCCATATCTCACATTGAATGCAGTCAGCCAGCATCACTCTATACACCCCCCCCCCCAACCACCACCGCGCTAGATAACCGCTGAGCTGAGGCCTATTTCACGAATATAGTTTAACCGGCTACGGGGCTTAGTCGGCTAAAATCGCCCATCATTTACATGGTAACTTTTTTGTCGGCTTAGCCCCGTAGTCGGCTAAACTGCGTTCGTTAAATCCGCCACTGGTATTATGGGGATGAGGAGGGAGGGGGGGTTAAACCCCCAGAACGGTACACACCTCAACACCACCTGAACACATAATGTACGAAGATGGAAGTTCAATATCAGCCCATATTTTTGTAACTGAAATCTTGCACCCTGCAGCCTTTGGAGAAGTCACAACACAATCATTACATATATATATATCTATACCTCAGGATATTCATTAGTACGTCCAGCGACCGCCGGGGATGAAGGGGAACAGAACTGCGCGAGTAGTTGTAGCAGATTAGTGGCGAATCCCATCCACGCCGATGGGGACCACATGACGAGACGAGACTTGTACGCATAACAGCGCTGAATAGATTAGAGTTGGCCATTGTTCCCACCAATTAAACATCGCCATGACAACCTGGGGGGGGGGGGGTCCTCCTTAGTGATCAAACCCCTCCACAGGAGCACCCTCTGTCCACGACAAAAAAAAAAAAAAAAAAAAAAAAATCGTCACAAGCGCATGGATGCCACTATCAAGGCCAGTCTACGACGCCTTGTCGGTCATGTCTATCTATCCAACGTCGCTATTAGCCAAAGAAGTCACACACAAATAAACGTCCAAGACCGATATTAGTGCCTGTAAGTTACAACGTACAAGGAACGCGCGGATACCTCCAGAAAACAACGTTATGGGCACAAGACCTCTTCCGCGCCGCACCAATCGAGTCACTACCGTCGGCAGGTACTCAATGCGACATCAAATATTGGTGGAATCAAATATAACATCAATAGAAAGATTTTATGCCAAATTCAAGCTAATATTTTCTCAAATGTGAATAATTAATCAGAGACAAAAGCAAAGCCATGGCCATGCTTCATGTCGCCGTACCAAGTGAGTTATATTCTGGAGGTAACTTGATTTAATTACAGACCCTCTTGTCACCTTGTGACGCATCTACAGTAAAATTCCCCCCCCCCCCCCCACCTCAATAGCATTGCCGATTGAGCCATGTTGCTAATGGCAACGAAACGCTCTGTATAGCGACCACCTCCAACCGACCAATGGGGTGGGTGGAGTGCCAACCACATGACCAGCCAAACGGAGCGGGCAAGTTTTACTGCACAAACCAAGCGCTTTTACACATTGTAGTACAAACCTAACGCGCATATGAAGCATGGCCAAAATTTATACTACAAAAGAAAGGGGAACAAAATGTAAGTATTACATTCTAATCACTGTATTCCACTAACAGGGAGCCAGCACCGTTTAACTTTATTCGAGTTACACCGAAAGAAAATACTGAAGCAAAATACCACGTCGACCTCGCCATTCGTAAAAAAATCCCTCAAAACACTTAAAAAAATTGCCGCTATTTTGACATTTTCTTTAGTTATATCTGAATTTTATTTCATTTCAATTCGTCGACAACCGACAGCTGGCTATAAAACAGTGACGTCAGCCGCCAAAGGGTTGCGCATGCGCAGGCTACATCGTGAGCTGGTCGGCCTAAGTCTCTGGCCTCGTTGGTTAGGACACGCGCGTGGGGTGTCTTAGCGACGAGGCCGGGCCAGGCCGGGCGGCCAGTGGCCTATTTCACGTTCATAGTTTAGCCGGCTACGGGGCTTAGTCGGCTAAAATCGCCCATCATTTACATGGTAATTGTAGTCGACTAAGCCCCGTAGTCGGCTAAACTGTGTTCGTGCAATCCGCCACAGGCCTTAGATACTGGGGTGGTGGTGGTGGTGGCCTAGCCACGAGGCCAAGTGTGGTGGCCGCGTCGTGTGGCCAGGTTAGCCGGCGATGTCAGTTGGTTCCGTGCACATCCTGGTTCCGTCCCACTTGCTCTTATACTGCTCGGGGAGGGCGAATTCTTTCTGCAAGGTCAATGCCATCAGAGGTTATCATAGATCAACGTCAAGGTCACCAGAAGGCCACACCAAGGTCAACACCAAAGGGGAGAAAAAGGATCAAAAAGGTCAAGACAAAAATCACGGCAGTCGCAGATATATCGTCCGTAAGCTCAGTGCCTCAATGATCAGGGAGGCATTCCACTAAAATCTTTTGCTCGTGAAAGTTAAAACTGGAATAGCGGGGCTGAACGCTCGGGAAACTTGTTATTCATTACCACCCTTAGTATAACGAGCTGACCCTAAAACCAATGCCTTTCACTTTATTTACTTGCTCGGGAAACACGTACTTCTTTACAGGGGCGGATCTAAGGGGTGGGGGGGTTGCACCCCCACCCCTTGGGAACCAGAACATACAACATACATGTTAACATACATGTTAAAGTCCCAAGTCTTCAGAGAGCACCACCCCCCCTCCCCCCTTGGGAAACTGAACATACACTGTTAAAGTCGGGTTCTCCAAGCCCAAGCCCCCCCCCCCTCCCCACCCGCCCCCAGTCACAAGAATTTCCCCTCAAAGCAATGCCTTTCAAATAGTCACCTGATCAAAACATAAACATCTTATATACATATCTGATCCATGTGCCGGAGTGTGCCTCAAAAGCACCAAAAACACCCGACAACTTACGAATTCTCCTGACTCATCAGGCACAAGGATGTTCATTTCCGACGACTTGGCGCTCACGATATCGACATCAAGTGAGTCTTTACTCAAGTACACCATACAGCCGTCAGTCTTGTCAATGTTGACGGTGGGCACCTTGTTCACCACCTGGTGCACGTGGGTGGAGAGAGACATCCATTAAAAAACGTGAGACTGAGTGAGTGCTCAAGGAGGAGGAGAGGCAACTGTTTACATGCTGTCGGACTTGTTTGTCGGACTTGTTTGTCGGACATAACGCACGTGGAAGACCTTTTTTTCGCCACATTATTGGATAAAAGCAACAGGGACGTCAGTGAATGATGGACAGCCTGGAATGGTGTAGTAAGCTATCGTCCATTTTATTTTCAACAATAGGTACACATTGGACCGGCGGTCGACAATAGCCGCGCACGCTACCTACTGAGGCACGGGGTGACCCACGTGACTGCCCACGTGACTGCCCTGGCGGGGACTCACCTGAGCTTGGACACTCTGACAATTGATAAAGTCCACAGACGCAATGACGTCATCGAACACCACGGCTGTCTTCTTGCAGTTATCTGTTTAACGGTAAAAATGGCGTCAGAACCAGCCATAAAGTCCGGAATAGTAAGGTCATGTAAAGGTTTATTACGTACTTCTGGCCCATAGTGCAGCATATACATATTGATAATAACACAATTAACTTCATCATTAATAATTAACTTTTGAAAGCCGATCACGGATATTAGTTGTCGTGTAGATATAGTTAGATATGTATTATCTACTGTATAACTATTATCACGAAGACGATAGAATGGAGCACAATTCAGGATTCCTTGCGTGAAATTTTACGAATGTCTTATAACAAAAAAACAAATCTACCAGGGATGACGGTGACTTCATGTAAGGTACTGACCCAAGATGATAGCATTGACCTTGCCCTTGACCTGGATAGTCGACTCCTGACAACGGAAGATGTACACGGACTGCTTTTTGCTGGTGTCATCCAGGACGATGTTGCGGTTGCCTTGGTGATATTCCTGCAGGAAGGGGCGCCGAGAGAGGGAGAGAGGTTAAACGACTAAGGACAAAGGTCAAGGTCACGAACTCATTTCGTTACGAGATAGATCAGTTTTATGACCAGTAGGCATGTGAAAGCCGTCAGCGTATTACTTCAGAGATACAGACCATGTGTTTAATTTTTAGTCACTTCACAAGTTCATATTTATGCTACGAATGAGCGAGAGCGAGAGAGCTACACAGTGAGCAAGAGGCGCAGAGAGAAAGATAGAGCGAGAAAAACCTGCAGAGAGAGAGAAAGAGGCAGTGAGAGAGACAGAGCAAATAGAGAGGCTGAGAGAGCCAAATAGAAAACACAGAGGCAGAGAGAGACAGCCAGAAAGAATCACGGAGAAAGATGCAGAATAAAACAGGGAAAGAGGCAGACAGGGTGAGAAATAGGCAGAGGTACAGGGACACAGAGAAATAGAGCGAAAAATAGGCTGAGACAGACACAGAGAAATAGATCGAGAAAGAGGTACAGAGACACAGAGAAATGGAGCGAGAAACAGGCTGAGAGAGGACAGAGAAAGAGAGAGTGATAGGCTTACCACAATCCACTTTTTGCCCTCCAGCTCTATCTTGGGCGGCTTGGCGGCGGCCTCTGCCTTGGGGGAGGCGCCAGGCTTGTTGAAGGCCTTGAAGGGCTTGGGGCTAATCTGCGGCTTGTACGGGGTGGGCGTCTGGAGGCGGAGGTTGGTGTTCTTGTGGGTCTTCATATCATCCGACACCTTGCGGAGACCTGTGATGGGAGGTGAGGAGGAGTGTGAGGGCAGAAAGAGAGGTAGTCTATACACATATTCTTGTCATTATGTATATATATGTCATTGTTACGGCTATGATATACCGAAAAAGGTGGAAGATCTGCAGATGGAGGTCTCACTGCTCGAGAAAGAAAAGCTGCAAAATAATAGACTATATCTTTGATCGACGCGCACAGAATGTCAAGACAGACTTGCACATTGATGCTCTCCATTGCTAGGCCTAATAGCAAAGACAGACTTGTACATTGACCCTCCCCACCGTGAGCAGCAAAGATTACTGATTAGTATATGCATTGGCATTTTTTTCCAATTATGCGCGTTGAGCTTAGATCTGTTATGGAATCATAATAATTCAACGCGTTAAACGCTAGATTTATATATAAGTTCTAGAAGGCGTGGGAAGCAGGATTCGGCGTCCAATGTTGGTAGCAACTGACAGACGAGTCCCCCGGCACGGCGCGCAGAGTCTAGACTGCACCACCCCCCGCTGCTAAAATCAGGATCCCTATACAATGAGAGTTACGTAATAAAATTATATTATCCCATTATCATAGCAAAGTCTTTGATCCGACATGAACAAAACGACCATGTGGTTGGGATGATGCGTGTCGGCCCAGAGAGTAATAGGGCCCCTGAGTGGTGGGGGGGGGGGGGGGGGGGTAGCCATGTCGCGTGTCGATTTTCAGAAAAGTTTCATGTCGCGTGTCGCTAAGTCTTATGTCGCATGTCGATTCTAAGACAACCCCAATGTCGCGTTGTCGATTTTAAAAATCGCCGTGCCGCGGTGTCGAAAAAGCTCCTCTGGGGCTGTAGTAATATAACGTATGACCACTCTTTGGTCGACCTACCGTAGAGTTTGTGACTGAAGTCTGGACTGAAGCGAATGTAGCTAATATTAGCCGTGATTACGTCAGGAAACGAGCGAGAACAACGATTGTCTAGAACCTTTGCCTGGTTGTGAGTGCTGACTCGACGCTCGCATTTTCAAACAATTAAGTGCAACAATGTGCAACAAAGTTTAACTCGCCGCGCGAAAGATAACTGTTGTCACAGATTATTTCACGTGGCAGTATTTGCCATCACGTGACATCTTGAATATAGACAAAGACTGTAAAGTCTTTGATAGAGATCTAGCTCTACAACTACGCCGATAGGGTATACAGTTCACGCGATCGGGCCGCGAGACTTCAGTTTTGGGGACAAACAAACACACGTGCTCCATGTTGAAGTATAGGCAGCTATGAGTCAATTTCTTTCCAGGTTTATTCCAAACACTATGCCTACCATTTCACTAAACATGGCTATGGGAGATATACGTTAAAATATTTGGAGGCGATGAAGCGCAGAACTTTGGGAATATACAAGGAAAAATCCGTCTTCAAAATACTCGAAAGCTAAAAATAACGTTCTAAATATAGCCCTGCACCCGGGCTTTCGCAAGTTCACCACACAGCGAGTGACGTCACACAGCTTCGCGTGCCTCCGCGGTAACAAAAATGGCTTAACCATTCCGCTGTCAAAATGTGCAGTGCATGGAGTAACAGCACACGGATGCGTCATTAAACCACATGGTAAAGATAAACAAGACCAGTTGGATGTTTTCGTATCACTTTTGGATCACGAAAAGACAAAGTTTCTTCATTTCTGTAAGTTTTCTGTTTGAAGCGTTGCGCCAACGTTGTCACTCGGGGAGACTCCGTGTGACGTCATAATGCCTCGTTTTCGTAGGAATGCAAAAAAACGTTAGTTTTTCAGTCGTATTGTCCCGTCGTAACAAATATTCGTCATTGTGATGGCGCAAACGAATAAGAAATATGAAATATGTCGTCTATCCGTTTTGTGAAGCTATATTTCTTAAATATTCTTAATCATATCGCTAGGTCTTCCGCAATGGACCCACCCCTCGACGCCTGGCTTTTGAGCAGGTAGTCTGGTTCTCAGTCTCTCTCTTTGGGTAACATACACGTCACGCCTACGTCACAGATAGTCAGGATACCAGTGTGCGCAGATATTCTTAACTCGTTCCGAACACATGCTTCGTCTGTGGATGCTCAGTAATGCAATGGAGAGCGGAAGACTTCGAATGGAAAAGATACCCCTTCGGCAGTAAAATATTCACAACATAACCCCCGTCTTTCCTACGTTAACCACTAAAAATTGTAGGACGCAAGCGAGCGTTCTACCACTCGGTCACGGAGGCTCCCATCCCACAGCCCATCCCCCACAGGGGGGGAGGAGGGGGGGGGGGGTCACCACTGACCCTTTGGTGACGTCAGCGCCCTTGTTGAGGTCGGCAAACAGCGCGTTCCTCTTGGTGTCGTCCTCGGCGGGCTGAGCGGCCATGGCAGCGGGGGGCGGCGGGGGGCCTGGGGGCGGGGGGGCGGGCGGGCCTGTCGGGGGTGCGGGCGCCGGGGAGGCATCGACTGAATCGGAGACAGCCACACCTGAAACAAGCAAGGAAAATAAGTCTAAATAAAGCAGCTAAAGGCAATGATAAAACTGCACATATGTGAGGAATTCGCGAGTTTGGTCCGCAACAGCCACAGCCATGTGGTCGCCATGATTGCATCATGACGCCTGTTATGATGTGTGGAGCAAAGATAAACAACACACGAATGCATTATGATTGCGAACACCTTACGATATATGACTGCATTTTGATGGCCACCAGTCAATATGTACGAGTACATCATGATTGCCACTTATCCTGATTATACGATTACATTATGATTGTCACCATTCATGAGACTGATTGGGAAGGTACTCGAGCACTAGACACAGGGACACTGTCCACCTTCATCCATTCACCGACACGACAGGCGGGTTTAACAGGCTAATCAGCCTTTTATATTTTGATATTAATCCCATGGAACACACCTGAGTTGTCAACAAGTCTGAGCTGCGCATGCAATTGGTTTATTCAAAGGTAAGTAACTCGTGTGTAACTTTATGTAAAGTCATACAAATGAGCAGTATTCTTAAACAAATATAAAATTAGTGCCCCTAATAAAAAGAAATGCACAAAAATCAAGGCTAAACTGGGTTAAGTAAGGCCCCGGAACAAGGAAATGAAGTCTGATAAAAACATGCCACAGATGCAGGTATTGGGGTACCAGGGCCAACCCACAGTTCAACCACGGGCCACAGACCTTAACATTACCACTGTTTTTTTTCGTCACTTTTATAACATAGTGGCCCGCCCCACAGGTGACAGCCCTAAGGCAGAAATGCGCCTCCCTCCATCAGCCTGTAGGCGGGTGGCAGGTAGTGGGGACCCTGACTGCCAGGTTAGATGAATGAAGCCATTAATATTGTGGGTGAGCGTATATATTAAAAAACAAAAAAAAACAGGCCAAGATGGCTACTAATTTTAATGTCATGACATTAATTTCCTTCTCTCGACCTTTCTCGCGCGAGGAGCATCTTTCGCCGCTAGGGGCCTACAAAACGGCCCACTGTAATTTGTCTCTTTCTCCCCGCGTCGCCCGTTTCTGACGCACACATCACGTTTTCTCTACGAATATTAATTGGTAAATGTCAAATTGAACTGGGGTAGAGCGAGTCTGGCCGGGGGGTGGTAATAGCATCTTATTATAGGACTGAATCTGTCCTGAAACAGGATGGAAGTAATCAGGGGCACAGTAGGCCCGGCCTGGGGCAGTGTGGGACTGGACTGGGGCAGTGTGGACCCGGCCTGGGGCAGTGTGGGCCCGGCCTGGGGCAGTGTGGACCCGGCCTGGGGCAGTGTGGTGCCGGCCTGGGGCAGTGTGGGACTAGACTGGGGCAATGTGGGCACGGCCTGAGGCAGTGTGGGCCCTGCCTGGGGTAGTGTGGGCCCTGCCTGGGGCAGTGTGGGCCCTGCCTGGGGCAGTGTGGGCCCTGCCTGGGGCAGTGTGGGCCCTGCCTGGGGCAGTGTGGGCCCAGCCTGGGGCAGTGTGGGCCCGAGGCAGACCACGTGACAGGGGAACTAAAAAGAAGCTGGCACTGGTATCTCGCGGCCCGTGACAGAGACAGATGGGGGCCTCGGGTCGCCATGGTAACACGGCTCCCGTCAGCCGAGTGGTTCCTTAATAACCGATGAGCTTCTGTCAATGTCTCCCGGAAGTGCCTTCAACGTATGAACGGTGGAAGGGTGAGTGGCTGTGGAGGGGCATAATGTAGGGGCAATGGGGTGGAGCATATTGTAAGGCCAGGGGGGTGGGGGGCATAATATAAGGGCATTGCAGGGGGGAGGGGGAGGGGGGCATTATGTAAGGTCACAGGGCAAGGCAACGATATCAAGAGGGGTGGAGAGTGGAGGGCGGGGGGAGAATCTGCCTGAGGGGTGGAGAGTGGAGGGCGGGGGGAAAATCTGCTAGGGGTGAAACCAGCTGCCTCAGCAGTTGTTGGCGCCTTGGGGGTGAACACCAGTACCGAGAGGGTAAGGGTATAGTAAGGGGGTTAGGGGAGGAGAAGATGGGGCCTAATTTTAAAATCCGCACCCAGCCGCACTTACACCAGCACCCTCCCCCCCCCCCCCTACCATGCCTCCATTCTGCTGCTCCTTTTGACGAAGACGGATTCGAGGCTGAGGATAAGAGTTGCGTTGTCAATTAAGACTCCGAGCGGGGTATAACGCACCACCGATACGCGGTAACACAGTCGCTAGGTGGCGCTGGTGAATAACCCCGGGGGGTGGCAGCAAGGGGCGGGCGACGAGGCCGGGGTAGGGGGCCAAGGCTAGTAAGATGGGTAGGGGTGAGGGGAGGAGAGGGCGGAGCGGGGGAGGGAAGCAGGACGGGGGACGGGAGGATATTTGGGATTGCGGATGGCGGAGGTAGGGGAGGGGTGAGGGGTGGGGGCGGGGGGTGCGGGCAGGGGGTGCAACAGCAACAGCGCACGATCAGGCTGAAGCCGAAATAAATCATTACGGAAAAGTTAACCACAAAAATAAACCTCTCCAATTACGAACAGAAAACACCCCCCAGCCCCCCACCCCCGACCATACCCCTGAGGCCCACAGCCTGTCATCCAACCTGTCATCTCTAAAGATTGTCATCACACCGCATGTCTGTCACTTCCGGCGTGCGTTACGTATGTCGGAGGACCCGCCGAGGTCGCCGCCGCCATTAATCTTACCCCCGCGACACATAATATGGAAAATGCGGTACTCGTCCCTCCCGTCGAGACGGGGCCGCCTCGATAGCTCAGTGGGTTAGAGCGCTCGCATTGAACGCTCTGGCCACCTGCGAGCCTAACGGCACGTGGATCGGTGGTTCGCGCTCCGCTGTGGCCACCCTTGTGCATATAAACCCATAATCAGGCCAAGGAACTTCCAGAAGGAAAAAATTAAACCGGATTGGCTTTGGTCAAACACCGTAACACAGACATCCAGCTCAGGCGCCACCCACTGCCGCCCGCATCAGGATCTGAAAAGGGTCTTCAGCCCATCACCCCCCCCCCCAGCCTCCCCGGATCCAGACCAGTCAGAAATCAATCCGGAGTGCCACGCCCACCCATCCTGTCCGTCATGGGCGTCAAGCAATCCAGATCTATAGAGATGCAACATCCTCGCCCCTCCCCCCTATCACACCCACAACTATACCCCCCCCCCTCGCCCCTTCCCCCTATCACACCCACAACACTACCCCCCCCCACCCACCCTCGCCTCTCCCCCTATTACACCCACAACACTACCCCCCCCCCCACGGTGGATCCCCATGCCTAACCACCAGAGCAGCTTTTTTAGAGTATTTGGCCGACACCTGTTCACCCTGATCTATCTAGAGTTTAGAAGATGTTTAGAAGTCGCTACAACTTGTGCGGTAGTAACCCCCACCCCACCTCTCCCTCCCCACAGCGTACGACTCTGGCCGTGTATCGACGAGGTGCGACAGAAACGTGGCATTGCTTCTAACTGCGCAACAGGTTAGAAAACACTTCCACGACTTAGCAAAGTGACGCAATAACAAGTCAAGGTTTGGCTACAGATCTGTTCTGCCCCCACCCCCCCCCCCCATCCTTCTCACCCCCTTCCCCCACACACACTATTCTCTATCCTCTTCATCCGTCTATTCATTATCATCGTCACCTTCATGATCGTGAAGATGACTTTGATCGTGAAGATGACCTTGTTCAATATGACCTTGATCAATATGACCTTTATCATCTGATCTTCATCGCCACCATGACCTTCATCTTCACCATGACCTTCATCTTCACCATGACCTTCATCGTCACCATGACCTTCATCGTTACCATGACCTTCATAGTCACCATGACCTTCATCGTTACCATGACGGTGACCGGTATCGCCATCCTCACATATCACTAAGGTTTGACATGTCATAATAGTGTTTCCCGGCTGTTACGGGTATGAAACGACTTGATTTCCAACTTAACATTAATCTTTAAATGTCAAGACTACCGGCCCATGAACAAACATTTTTAACAGAAGAATAATTTCAATAACACAATTAAGAAAATAAACAAATTAGGCAGACGTTCATAAGCGGAAGAAAAAGAAATGGTAGTCTTTCCTGCATCAACTCTATCACTAACTCCACCATGTTATATGAAAAGCTCAAGGAGCAGGCTGGGCCCAAAAGAAGGCGGTCGGGGCCCAAGAAGGCGGTTGGTCGGTGTCTCATGTTAAAGCATTCCGTAATAAGTGGCCCGGTAGGGGGCGCCCAGGTAGGTCGGCCAGAGACCCGGCTGTGAACCCACGCCCCCCCCCCCCCCCGTCATGGAGTCTAGCCATCCCTGGCGCCAAGCTGTCACGATATGACATATCAGACTGACAAATGATGATCCGGGACTCCCATGACCGTGAAAAAAATTGCCTGCCTTCTTCTCCCCCACCCCCCCCCCCGCCCACCCCACCGTGGCGGCTTGTCAATATTAGGGGGCGGGGGGGGCGGGGCACGGTGAGGATAGTATGTAAGTCAGGGTGAGGGTTAACTTCAGGTGTGTGTTGGCGAGATCGGAGTCGGCCGATGGGGGGGGGGCGGGGGCGAGTGGAGGGCGGGGGGGGGGGGGGAGGGGAGGTAAGTACTGCCGGGGTTCAGCAGTGCGAGGGGAGAAGGGTAGTCTAGTCACTGATTACTGGTATTTCCATGCATTCCACCAACCAACCAAGGTGGTCTTGCTGGGTGTATCTCGGCGAAAGAAAATAGAATACGAACAAGAACTCGGCGAGATGAACCGAAACGAAAACCAAACGCCGTGAGATGACAAAACTGTGGGGAGCCGCAAAGTCCGGGCGAGTTTAACTTAACGACTGATCAGTAAGCTAACCGACTTGAGCGGCGACCCGATATGAGGATCGCAGCCTGAATGCCACAGGGACAGACCGGCTAGGCTCTCCAGGGGACAGCCACAACTGGCGAGGATCTACGGCCGCTGTCTGCATGTGATCACTCACTGTATCGGGGCAAGGGACTTCACTCTCCGGAGAGCGAGGAAGAAGGATGGCCCAAAAAACATGGTCGTTTTGCTGGTCTTAAAGCCGTTTCGCCAGCCATTGAATAGGCGTTATCGTTACATCACGGCCCTTTCATGTTACATGTATATATATATATATATACATATATATATTCCATAAGATTCGGACCAAAGGGGCTGCCGAAGTGGGTTTTCAGGTAATCAACGAAACGTCCTTAACAATGATAGAAGAGGCTAAAAAACGCGGTTCAGGCCATCATAACATGGGGGAAAAAGGAAAATGACGAATAAAAATCCCAAATTGTATGGTTCCTGTATTTGCGCAGTTTCGTTTCATCCTGCATACTGTAGCGTTGATGAGTACCTAACAACCACAGTATCGCACCTAACAACCACAGTATCGCACCTAACAACCACAGTATCGCACCTAACAACCACAGTATCGCACCTAAGACGGCGACATACTGCGCCATTTAAAAGAACAGAAATGTCATTTGGGAGGAGTAAGGGTAGGGTGAAGCCAGGCCCCCGGGGGTAACACTCTACTCTGTCCACGCCCCCGGGGTTAACACCCTACTCTGTCCACGCCCCCGGGGGTAACACCCTACTCTGTCCACGCCTCCGGGGTTAACACCCTACTCTGTCCACGCCCCCGGGTTTAACACCCTACTCTAGTCCACGCCCCCGGGGGTAACACCCTATTCTGTCCACGCCCCCGGGGGTAACACCCTACTCTGTCCATGCCCTCGGGGGTAACACCCTACTCTGTCCACGCCCCCGGGGGTAACACTCTACTCTGTCCACGCCCCCGGGGGTAACACCCTACTCTGTCCACGCCCCCGGGGGTAACACCCTATTCTGTCCACGCCCCCGGGGGTAACACCCTACTCTGTCCATGCCCTCGGGGGTAACACCCTATTCTGTCCACGCCCCCGGGGGTAACACCCTACTCTGTACACGCCCCCGGGGGTAACACCCTACTCTGTCCATGCCTCCGGGGTTAACACCCTACTCTGTCCATGCCTCCGGGGTTAACACCCTACTCTGTCCACGCCCCCGGGGTTAACACCCTACTCTAGTCCACGCCCCCGGGGGTAACACCCTATTCTGTCCACGCCCCCGGGGGTAACACCCTACTCTGTCCATGCCCTCGGGGGTAACACCCTACTCTGTCCACGCCCCCGGGGGTAACACTCTACTCTGTCCACGCCCCCGGGGGTAACACCCTACTCTGTCCACGCCCCCGGGGGTAACACCCTATTCTGTCCACGCCCCCGGGGGTAACACCCTACTCTGTCCATGCCCTCGGGGGTAACACCCTACTCTGTCCACGCCCCCGGGGGTAACACCCTACTCTGTCCACGCCCCCGGGGGTAACACCCTATTCTGTCCACGCCATCGGGGGTAACACCCTACTCTATCCACGCCCCCGGGGGTAAGACCCTACTCTATCCACGCCCCCGGGGGTAACACCCTACTCTGTCGAAGGACAATCAACTGGTGTTCTACGCCACTCTTGTGCACGTCAAAGTTAAACTGAGCCAAATAGCCTCCCGGAACGACGCAATGGACGGATAAAGCAGGCCCCAATGCCAACAAATGTAGGCGCCAGGTTCGAACCCACGACCTGTTGATGTGTAGCTCAGCCTGTTTACTAGCGGAGTTAGGGGCCCCCAGCAAGGTTTGGTACTCATAACCTGTTGATTTTTTTAGTTGTGTTTACAAGCTGAGCTATGGGGGCATCGTGCCTGGGTTCGAACCCACGACCTGTTGAGGGAGGCTTTTCTGCCATTCAACTGCATGAGGACCTGAAATCCCAGGTTACGAAACATTGTCGTTACTTAAATAGTAATTCTTTTCCATTGACTACCGAGACGCATTAAACAAAACATCTGCCACAGCGATAGACAAAATGTCGTCAAACTCTCCACGCTGCCGACACGCTTGCCATGTAGATTGATAGGAGAGCTGACGTGTCATGTCGATATGATGATGGCATCTCAAAACGTTCCGCGCGTTTCCACCGTGAAGCCCACACCAATAATAAAGCCCCTGGATGCCGCAACGTTACGCACCGACCACTGGCCCGATAGACACGCCGGCTGCCGATCATAACAGCGCTGATGAAGCAGCCATGGATGCCCGGGCAAGGAAGAAGCACCCAGCATTGCCCGGACAAGGAGGAAGCACGCAGCATTGCCATGGCAAGGAGGAAGCACACAGCATTGCCATGGCAAGGAGGAAGCACGCAGCATTGCCATGGCAAGGAGGAAGCACGCAGCATTGCCATGACAAGCAGGAAGCACGCAGCATTACCATGACAAGCAGGAAGCACACAGCATTGCCATGGCAAGGAGGAAGCACGCAGCATTGCCATGACAAGCAGGAAGCACACAGCATTGCCATGGCAAGGAGGAAGCACGCAGCATTGCCATGACAAGCAGGAAGCACGCAGCATTGCCATGGTAGGGAGGAAGCACGCAGCATTGCCATGGCAAGGAGGAAGCACACAGCATTGCCATGGCAAGGAGGAAGCACACAGCATTGCCATGGCAAGGAGGAAGCACGCAGCATTGCCATGACAAGCAGGAAGCACGCAGCATTGCCATGGTAGGGAGGAAGCACGCAGCATTGCCAGGACAAAGAGGAAGTACGCAGCATTGCCAGGCAAGGAGGAAGCACGCAGCATTGTCAGGGCAAAGAGGAAGCACGCAGCATTGCTAGGACAAGGAGGAAGCACGCAGCATTGCCAGGACAAGGAGGAAGCACGCCGCATTGCCAGGACAAGGAGGAAGCACGCAGCATTGTCAGGGCAAAGAGGAAGCACGCAGCATTGCTAGGACAAGGAGGAAGCACGCAGCATTGCCAGGGCAAGGAGGAAGCACGCAGCATTGCCAGGGCAAAGAGGAGGCAAGCAGCATTGCTAGGACAAGGAGGAAGCAGGCAGCATTGCCAGGACAAGGAGGAAGCACGCCGCATTGCCAGGACAAGGAGGAAGCACGCAGCATAGCCAGGGCAAGGAGCAAGCACGCAGCATTGCCAGGGCAAAGAGGAAGCACGCAGCATTGCTAGGACAAGGAGGAAGCACGCAGCATTGCCAGGGCAAGGAGGAAGCACGCAGAATTGCCAGGACAAGGAGGAAGCACGCAGCATTGCCAGGGCAAGGAGCAAGCACGCAGCATTGCCAGGACAAGGAGGAAGCACGCAGCATGGCCAGGACAAGGAGGAAGCACGCAGAATTGCCAGGACAAGGAGGAAGCACGCAGCATTGCCAGGACAAGGAGGAAGCACGCAGCATAGCCAGGGCAAAGAGGAAGCACGCAGCATTGCTGGGCTCTGGATGTGGCGGCATTCCAAGATCCGTATAGCGCACAACAATTTCATGGCCGATAACAGTCATTATTAGTGCCTCTGTGGGTTGTGGGGGTGGGGTGGGGTAGCTAGGACGGGGGGGGGGGCGGGGTGAGGCGAGGCGAGCGGGGACTATCGGAGGAAGGCCTGAGGGTGCTGGGAGAAGGGCGGGAGAGGGGAGGGGGCGGAGGGTGGGAGGCGGGAGAGTAAGGACGGAGAGGGGTGTGCAGAGAAACGACGATGAAGTTCGATGAAGAGATCGGGATATGGAATGAGAGGACCAGCAGGTGTCCACAAAGTGGGGAGAATCCAGGCAAGATGCTGCCACATACAAAGCACCAATCACCACAATCGCATACACCCACCCACCCACCAACCCACCATGACCGAGATGGAGTATTTCAGCCCCGGGCACCCTTCAGTCGGGGTCGGGGCCCGGGGCCGGGGAGGGAGTTTGGAGGGAGCCTCCTCTCCCTCTACGACCCCCGACAGCGGCGCTTGTTATAGTGGGGAGGGGGGGGGGGCGATGTGGACGAATGGAGGTGGTAGTGATGCTGGCAATGATGGTGGCGATGGTGATTTATGGATATGGTGATTACGATGGTGATGATGATGGTGATGATGGACATGACAGTGATAGAGATGGTGATTATGTCCATGACAGTGATAGAGTTGGTGGTGATGGCCATGACAGTGATGAAGATGGTGACGGATATGGTAATGGATATGGTGGTGGTGACGCTGGTGTTGATGGTGATGATGGCCATGACAGTGATAGAGATGGTGGTGATGCAGCGGGCGATAATGGAGGTGGCGACTGAGATAAACGACGGATGATGATGGCGATGATTGGAGATGGAGATGACCCCTGACCTCACACCCATGACGTCACACCCCTGCCGTCACACCCTGACGTCACACCCCTGACGTCACACATGACGTCACACCTTGACGTAACACCCCTCACGTCACACCGATGACGTCACACCCTGACGTAACAACCCCTGACGTCACACCGATGACGTCACACCCTGACGTAACACACCGGACGTCACACCCCTGACGTCACACCCCTGACGTTACACCCTTATCTAACAAATCACGCCGCTGTGGCGGTGTATCGACACCGCCAAGTCCCAGCAGGCCATGAACAAACATACATCCTCTCGCTAAACCCACGGGGCTTGCCTTCCGCACTGGCCCCTAGTCCCAGATTGCGTCTACCCGGCAGCTGCCAAAATGATGTCCGAGTTTCGTTCACGGATTAAAGGAGCAGCCGAAGTGATGACTGCCTCGCCATCCTCCTGGCAGTCCGATGGTTTAACAAGTGGCAGGCGTAGAGAGCCAGCAGGGGTCTGCAGGGCCAGGGGCAGGGTCTGGTACTCGTAGATCGTCATAAAAGTGCGGCTTATTCTAACTAAACAGCGGGCGAAAGGAAAAAATCTTAAACAAATATATAGGTGTGTGTATGTTTGTCGGTGTGTACGTGCGAGCGGGCGTCGGTTTACGTCATTGCGCAGCACCGTTTTGCGGAGTCGATTACCATTTTTGATGGCGTTTATAACGTAACTCAACTGCTGGCCTCAGTGCACGGAAGGCACCAAATGCATTTTAGAGCATAGCGGGAAAAGGAGCCCCCGGCCGGGGTAACTCCCCTTAACTCTTATTGATATCAGCCATATGAACAGCCAATAGTCCGAAATGAAAACTGCATGCTTTCTACACATTAGTAACACATATGAAGAATGAACTGCGGCAGCCAAAACCACCTGGGACGATGAACTGGGGTGGGATGCCATGGTACGCCAGCAAAACCTCCCGGGACGATGAACTGGGGTGGGATGCCATGGTACGCCAGCAAAACCTCCCGGGACGATGAACTGGGGTGGGATGCCAGGGTTCGGCAGCAAAACCTCCCGGGGCGATGAACTGGGGTGGGACGCCAGGGTTCGGCAGCAAAACCTCCCGGGGCGATGAACTGGGGTGGGACGCCAGGGTTCGGCAGCAAAACCTCCCGGGACCGTCACGATGAACTGGGGTGGGATGCCAGGGTTCGGCAGCAAAACCTCCCGGGGCGATGAACTGGGGTGGGACGCCAGGGTTCGGCAGCAAAACCTCCCGGGGCGATGAACTGGGGTGGGACGCCAGGGTTCGGCAGCAAAACCTCCCGGGGCGATGAACTGGGGTGGGACGCCAGGGTTCGGCAGCAAAACCTCCCGGGGCGATGAACTGGGGTGGGATGCCAGGGTTCGGCAGCAAAACCTCCCGGGGCGATGAACTGGGGTGGGACGCCAGGGTTCGGCAGCAAAACCTCCCGGGGCGATGAACTGGGGTGGGACGCCAGGGTTCGGCAGCAAAACCTCCCGGGGCGATGAACTGGGGTGGGACGCCAGGGTTCGGCAGCAAAACCTCCCGGGACCGTCACGATGAACTGGGGTGGGATGCCAGGGTTCGGCAGCAAAACCTCCCGGGGCGATGAACTGGGGTGGGACGCCAGGGTTCGGCAGCAAAACCTCCCGGGGCGATGAACTGGGGTGGGACGCCAGGGTTCGGCAGCAAAACCTCCCGGGGCGATGAACTGGGGTGGGACGCCAGGGTTCGGCAGCAAAACCTCCCGGGGCGATGAACTGGGGTGGGATGCCAGGGTTCGGCAGCAAAACCTCCCGGGGCGATGAACTGGGGTGGGACGCCAGGGTTCGGCAGCAAAACCTCCCGGGGCGATGAACTGGGGTGGGACGCCAGGGTTCGGCAGCAAAACCTCCCGGGACGATGAACTGGGGTGGGACGCCAGGGTTCGGCAGCAAAACCTCCCGGGGCGATGAACTGGGGTGGGACGCCAGGGTTCGGCAGCAAAACCTCCCGGGACCGTCACGATGAACTGGGGTGGGACGCCAGGGTTCGGCAGCAAAACCTCCCGGGGCGATGAACTGGGGTGGGACGCCAGGGTTCGGCAGCAAAACCTCCCGGGGCGATGAACTGGGGTGGGACGCCAGGGTTCGGCAGCAAAACCTCCCGGGACGATGAACTGGGGTGGGACGCCAGGGTTCGGCAGCAAAACCTCCCGGGGCGATGAACTGGGGTGGGACGCCAGGGTTCGGCAGCAAAACCTCCCGGGACGATGAACTGGGGTGGGACGCCAGGGTTCGGCAGCAAAACCTCCCGGGACGATGAACTGGGGTGGGATGCCAGGGTACGCCAGCAAAACCTCCCGGGGCGATGAACTGGGGTGGGATGCCATGGTACGCCAGCAAAACCTCCCGGGGCGATGAACTGGGGTGGGACGCCAGGGTTCGGCAGCAAAACCTCCCGGGACGATGAACTGGGGTGGGACGCCAGGGTTCGGCAGCAAAACCTCCCGGGGCGATGAACTGGGGTGGGACGCCAGGGTTCGGCAGCAAAACCTCCCGGGACGATGAACTGGGGTGGGATGCCATGGTACGCCAGCAAAACCTCCCGGGACGATGAACTGGGGTGGGATGTCAGGGTTCGGCAGCAAAACCTCCCGGGACGATGAACTGGGGTGGGATGCCAGGGTTCGGCAGCAAAACCTCCCGGGACGATGAACTGGGGTGGGATGCCAGGGTTCGGCAGCAAAACCTCCCGGGACGATGAACTGGGGTGGGATGCCATGGTACGCCAGCAAAACCTCCCGGGACGATGAACTGGGGTGGGATGTCAGGGTTCGGCAGCAAAACCTCCCGGGACGATGAACTGGGGTGGGATGCCAGGGTTCGGCAGCAAAACCTCCCGGGGCGATGAACTGGGGTGGGACGCCAGGGTACGCCAGCAAAACCTCCCGGGACGATGAACTGGGGTGGGATGTCAGGGTTCGGCAGCAAAACCTCCCGGGACGATGAACTGGGGTGGGATGCCAGGGTTCGGCAGCAAAACCTCCCGGGGCGATGAACTGGGGTGGGACGCCAGGGTTCGGCAGCAAAACCTCCCGGGACGATGAACTGGAGTGGGATGCCAGGGTTCGGCAGCAAAACCTCCCGGGACGATGAACTGGGGTGGGATGCCAGGGTTTGGCAGCAAAACCTCCCGGGACGATGAACTGGAGTGGGATGCCAGGGTGCGAACCCATGACCGATTCGTTGTTCTGCACCTCGGCCTGCTCACTAGCTAGGCAGGCTTCTCCGTAAAAACAACTATGAAATAGTGATCTAAAAATAGAATATACATTTAATAGCCAGGTCTTCGCGGGTGGCGACGGTGGGGAGGGGGGGGGGGGGAGGTTGTCTCTGAAGCAAACATAAATCAGACACTCGATCATTCTCTTCAGATGAAAAATGTAGCTTTTTGCACAGGCGGGGATCGAACCCCCACTGGAAGAAGCGATGGAATGACCCAAGCATGTAGCGCCAGAGGGTCGTTAATTTATTCGCGCTTCAGCATAGCTCACGTATTACTCGCTAGTTACATGTACCACAATAATCCCTTTTCGTGGGTTCTTTAACGCAGTAGACGGAGCCAACAGAGCTGCCCCAGCCCACTGCCAGAAGGAAGGGAGAGTGGAGCCATGTCTCCGGGGGTAACCCCCTACTCTTTGCGAAGAAGGACATGGGATCTTTAACCCGCGACCACACAGACATCACCACAGCGGGGCGAGAACCACCGATATCCACGTGCCGTTTGGCTCTCAGGTGGCCAGAGCACTCAAGGCGAGCGCTCTAACCCACTGAGCTATCGAGGCGGCTCCCTGCCTCCTCGTGAAAGTGTGAAGGAAAGAAAAAAGGAGTCAGTCGGGGCTGATGATTACGAGCGGCGTCATGACTGCCGAAAGCTTCACCTGCCTGACCACCAGGCAACACTCAGCACCAATTAGTCACGCTGCCCATGTAATCTGTTCCTACGAAAACCTTCCTCGGGTTACCGCCAGTGGGATAAATCTACCGGGTTCCAAAGAAGAACAAAGCAAACGGTGCCAGTCTTGGGACTTGGGGGCAAGAGGTGGGGGGAGAAAGGAGGGGGGGGGGCGGAAGATTTATAGACACGTGTCTTGACAGGGTAGTACGGCACCCTCGACGCCAGGGGGCGCCGGTTCCGCCCGCCGCACCTTTGAATGTCGCTTTTATTGTTTGTTTGGCCATCAAATCGCGCCTCGACAGCACGTAAAACCGCCCTCTGGTGAGCGATGACCGAAGCGCGCGTGTAGATCTCCGTCCGGCAGGCGGCGCCTCTCGTAAATCTCAATCGCCCTATAGGTGGCGCTGCGTCGTCCCCGCTCCACCGGCTGACGTTGGAAGTGACGTAACGAGTGTGAAAAAAAGATGGCGGGGGGCAAACGGTGCCACGCGCTCCATATCCCATAATGCAACACTAGAAGCCGACACCTTGCGGCGGTTTCAGGGAACGCGGACCGGGGTGAAAGGTGGGCCGTTAGACGCCACCCACCCCCCTTACTCTCAATATTTTCCTCCTACCTCCTTTTCTGGCTTCCCTTTTGCCGCAATGACTTTTCGGCTTGCTCTCGGCGCCATTTTGTTTTTATTCTTCCATCCTTTGGCCTTTGACTTCCCCTTCCACCCCTTGCCTCGTTCTCGCACCCACTCGGGTGTGGCCCATTGTGACGTCACATCCGGGGAAAACCCACCCCGCACTGTGCGATTGGCAGCGATTTGTGTAATTTGCGAGGGAGAAATTGACTTTAGGTTCGTATATGCATATGCAATTATGCAAGTGGCATTGATTCTCGGTTTACTGGGTTTTATATTGGCACATATCCTCCATTATGCCAATCTGCGCTAAAGGTTCGGGGGACATACGGCACACCCACATCGCACGGTCATCCATGACATCAAGCAGATCATCATCTCCATCTCTATGTTCTTACTAACATTCTGGTATTTCTGCCTTTCCTTCCTCATTCCCTCCCTCTGGTATAGATTTTAAAATGCTTAACTGCCTAACTGTGCTGACTCTTTGTCAGGATAGGTTCTTTCGATGCACACCCACTCAAGAGCCCTGCTCCATACCTCCCCCTCTCCTACCGCCAGTTAAGCAGCGTACCAGGTTGACCACCTGTTGACTGCATGATCGTCGGCACCAATGACCCCCTCCCCCCCTCCCCCCCCCCACTCATCAGCAGACAGCCGCAGAGACCCGCCCTTACATCACACCATGACAGGCAGAAGCCGCATCACCTCAATATTCACCCCCCACCCCTCATCTCCTCCCTTCCACCCCCAAGGGCCGTCACCTCGCAACCTCGCATGACCTTCTACTAGCTTTCAACTCCACCCCCCACCCCCCTCCCCCCCTCCCCCCAATAGATCCATCCTCCCTTGCTTTAAAGTTTCTGGTAACCTCACTTTAAGGTGGGATACCACCTCCCGTTCATCATAAAGATTGAAGCAAGCGGGTTGGGGGGTGGGGGGTGGAGAACAGCCTCAGAGCGAGACAGGGAACCAACCACAGGAAGACAGAGCAAGAGGGACGTGGCGGGGGGGGGGGGGTGGAGGGTGGAGAGTGGGGGGGGGGGTATGCGGGAGGGCCAGCCAGCCGAGCGAGCTCATCAGCACCGGACCAGGTAATACAACGTTCAGACTTCACACACACACAGACACAGCCATAGCATTGATGATGAATGGATGCCATCTGTGCCTAACGGGCAGTCTGCGCACAAAGACTACCCCCCCCCCGCCCCTCCACCACTCCCCCCCCCCCACCCATCTCAGAACAGATACACTACCGCCTCCTCATATCTCCCCCATACTACCCCCACCTCCCCCAACCCAAGTCACCATCTCTGCCACCCCCATGCTCCCCCTCCCCCCACCCTCTCCCTCGCCCTACCCGTTCCTCGTTTTCACCATATCCTGGTCCCGCCACTGTTCAAACCCTACCGCTATCCGGGCCCACCGTCTTCATATTTACCACCCACCTCCCCACCCCCAACCACCTCCCTGTTCGCACCCTCCTTACTAACCGCACTCGCGCAATATCAACATTCAAGTCCCCACGTATGGTTATTACACAGACAGTGAGGATAATCCGGATATTCAAAAACAAGTTATCTATACGGACAATTCCTCGCAATCAAAAAAAAATCTGGCATGGTATGCTGCACCAATGACACCAATCCTGCACCAATGACACCAATGCTGCACCAATGACACCAATGCTGCACCAATATTACATTGCCATTCGCCTTTACGAGAACCTCACTGATCCCAACCGTATGAATTGGCGGCTTAGGACGCTTATGAACACACAAGGAACAAACTGGACCAAGGAAAGGAATCTCCCGGGAGGATAACAGAGGAATAGATGACTGCTCCAGGTTAGGCGCCAGAGCCCGGATTCAAACCCAGTCTGGTGAAACAGGGTGCCAGCCTCAGCCGTTCAGGATTCGGGACAGATATATCTCCCAACAAATGAAATGAAATGTTGGTGTTTTAGGCCACTTGTGTGCACATACAGGCTAAATTGGGCCAAGGAACTCTCCCAACAAAACCCCGGGTGCAAGTCAAGTAACTGTCAGTAATCGGCCAAGTCTTTCCTTCACATTTTTTTTTCGGGGAGGGGTGGGCTGTGACGGGTGCATTGTGTCGCAGCTGGAATCATATATCCTAGTTCCCTGGGAAGGAGAAAAGGTAGGCTGTGGCAGGTGGTATGTCATGGGTTGGGAGGGGAAGGGGGAGAGGGGGAGGGGGAGGGGGTAGGAAAGGAAGGGGAGAGGGGGAGGGGGAGGGGGGTAGGAAAGGAAGGGGGAGGGGGTAGGAGAGGAAGGGGGGGGGGCTGGGGCGAGGGAGTGACGGTAAGAAGGCTGATTTGCCAGACGTCCACCATGATATAGGGTCTAAAGAACGTTTTATGGGGACAACCACGTAGTTTTATCGCACCGTTAAAAACCGTTTGTGACAGTGATAACAGGGGATAGGAGGGGTGGGGGGGAGGGGGGGGATGGGAGACTAACATTAGTAAATAGATGATTGATAAGCCGATATGTAGGTCGAGTTGGGAGAGAATGGGGGACTAACATTAGTAAATAGATGATTGATAAGTCGATATGTAGGTCGAGTTGGGAGAGAATGGGGGTCTAACATTAGTAAATAGATGATTGATAAGCCGATATGTAGGTCGAGTTGGGAGAGAATGGGGGACTAACATTAGTAAATAGATGATTGATAAGTCGATATGTAGGTCGAGTTGGGAGAGAATGGGGGACTAACATTAGTAAATAGATGATTGATAAGTCGATATGTAGGTCGAGTTGGGAGAGAATGGGGACTAACATTAGTAAATAGATGATTGATAAGCGATATGTAGGTCGAGTTGGGAGAGAATGGGGGACTAACATTAGTAAATAGATGATTGATAAGTCGATATGTAGGTCGAGTTGGGAGAGAATGGGGGACTAACATTAGTAAATAGATGATTGATAAGCCGATATGTAGGTCGAGTTGGGAGAGAATGGGGGTCTAACATTAGTAAATAGATGATTGATAAGCCGATATGTAGGTCGAGTTGGGAGAGAATGGGGGACTAACATTAGTAAATAGATGATTGATAAGTCGATATGTAGGTCGAGTTGGGAGAGAATGGGGGTCTAACATTAGTAAATAGATGATTGATAAGCCGATATGTAGGTCGAGTTGGGAGAGAATGGGGGACTAACATTAGTAAATAGATGATTGATAAGTCGATATGTAGGTCGAGTTGGGAGAGAATGGGGGTCTAACATTAGTAAATAGATGATTGATAAGCCGATATGTAGGTCGAGTTGGGAGAGAATGGGGGACTAACATTAGTAAATAAATGATTGATAAGCCGATATGTAGGTCGAGTTGGGTCGCGCTGACTCGGAACGCATGTATGTTTTAGGCCACAATCGTGCACACATGGTCCACAATGCCGGTGTGTATACGGGTCCTAGGCGCCTACCGGCTGGGCTGCTGGTGCATTGCCTTACGTGGGGCTCGAACCACGCACCGGCCGTTTGAGCTGGCTTACCGGAGCAAACTGTACAAAGCCGAACGCGCTTTAACCAATTCCGGTCATATCGCGTCAATCAATGGGAGAAGGAGGGAAGAGCAGAACTATGTCCCCGGGGGTAACCCCCTACTCTTTGCGAAGAAGGACATGGGATATTTATCCTGCGACCGCACAGATATGGCGGCAGCGGGGCTCGAAGCACCGATCCACGTACTCGGACCAGCGACCGAGTCGGACCAGCGACCGAGTCGGACCAGCGACCGAGTCGGACCAGCGACCGAGTCGGACCAGCGACCGAGTCGGACCAGCGACCGAGTCGGACCAGCGACCGAGTCGGACCAGCGACCGAGTCGGACCAGAGACCGAGTCGGACCAGAGACCGAGTCGGACCAGCGACCGAGTCGGACCAGCGACCGAGTCGGACCAGCGACCGAGTCGGACCAGAGACCGAGTCGGACCAGAGACCGAGTCGGACCAGAGACCGAGTCGGACCAGAGACCGAGTCGGACCAGAGACCGAGTCGGACCAGAGACCGAGTCGGACCAGAGACCGAGTCGGACCAGAGACCGAGTCGGACCAAAGACCGAGTCGGACCAGAGACCGAGTCGGACCAGAGACCGAGTCGGACCAGAGACCGAGTCGGACCAGAGACCGAGTCGGACCAAAGACCGAGTCGGACCAGAGACCGAGTCGGACCAGAGACCGAGTCGGACCAGAGACCGAGTCGGACCAGAGACCGAGTCGGACCAGAGACCGAGTCGGACCAGAGACCGAGTCGGACCAGAGACCGAGTCGGACCAAAGACCGAGTCGGACCAGAGACCGAGTCGGACCAGAGACCGAGTCGGACCAGAGACCGAGTCGGACCAGCGACCGAGTCGGACCAGCGACCGAGTCGGACCAGCGACCGAGTCGGACCAGCGACCGAGTCGGACCAGAGACCGAGTCGGACCAAAGACCGAGTCGGACCAGAGACCGAGTCGGACCAGAGACCGAGTCGGACCAGAGACCGAGTCGGACCAGAGACCGAGTCGGACCAAAGACCGAGTCGGACCAGAGACCGAGTCGGACCAGAGACAGAGTCGGACCAGCGACCGAGTCGGACCAGCGACCGAGTCGGACCAGAGACCGAGTCGGACCAGAGACCGACTCGGACCAGCGACCGACTCGGACCAGCGACCGAGTCGGACCAAAGACCGAGTCGGACCAGAGACCGAGTCGGACCAGAGACCGAGTCGGACCAGAGACCGAGTCGGACCAAAGACCGAGTCGGACCAGAGACCGAGTCGGACCAGAGACCGAGTCGGACCAGAGACCGAGTCGGACCAGAGACCGAGTCGGACCAAAGACCGAGTCGGACCAGAGACCGAGTCGGACCAGAGACCGAGTCGGACCAGAGACCGAGTCGGACCAGAGACCGAGTCGGACCAGAGACCGAGTCGGACCAGAGACCGAGTCGGACCAGAGACCGAGTCGGACCAAAGACCGAGTCGGACCAGAGACCGAGTCGGACCAGAGACCGAGTCGGACCAGAGACCGAGTCGGACCAGCGACCGAGTCGGACCAGCGACCGAGTCGGACCAAAGACCGAGTCGGACCAGCGACCGAGTCGGACCAGAGACCGAGTCGGACCAAAGACCGAGTCGGACCAGAGACCGAGTCGGACCAGAGACCGAGTCGGACCAGAGACCGAGTCGGACCAGAGACCGAGTCGGACCAAAGACCGAGTCGGACCAGAGACCGAGTCGGACCAGAGACAGAGTCGGACCAGCGACCGAGTCGGACCAGCGACCGAGTCGGACCAGAGACCGAGTCGGACCAGAGACCGACTCGGACCAGCGACCGAGTCGGACCAGAGACCGAGTCGGACCAAAGACCGAGTCGGACCAGAGACCGAGTCGGACCAGAGACCGAGTCGGACCAGAGACCGAGTCGGACCAGAGACCGAGTCGGACCAGAGACCGAGTCGGACCAGCGACCGAGTCGGACCAGAGACCGAGTCGGACCAGCGACCGAGTCGGACCAGCGACCGAGTCGGACCAGCGACCGAGTCGGACCAGCGACCGAGTCGGACCAGAGACCGAGTCGGACCAGCGACCGACTCGGACCAGCGACCGAGTCGGACCAGAGACCGAGTCGGACCAGAGACCGAGTCGGACCAGAGACCGAGTCGGACCAGAGACCGAGTCGGACCAGAGACCGAGTCGGACCAAAGACCGAGTCGGACCAGAGACCGAGTCGGACCAGAGACCGAGTCGGACCAGAGACCGAGTCGGACCAGAGACCGAGTCGGACCAAAGACCGAGTCGGACCAAAGACCGAGTCGGACCAGAGACCGAGTCGGACCAGAGACCGAGTCGGACCAGAGACCGAGTCGGACCAGAGACCGACTCGGACCAGCGACCGAGTCGGACCAGAGACCGAGTCGGACCAAAGACCGAGTCGGACCAGAGACCGAGTCGGACCAGAGACCGAGTCGGACCAGAGACCGAGTCGGACCAGAGACCGAGTCGGACCAGAGACCGAGTCGGACCAGAGACCGAGTCGGACCAGAGACCGAGTCGGACCAGAGACCGACTCGGACCAGCGACCGAGTCGGACCAGAGACCGAGTCGGACCAAAGACCGAGTCGGACCAGCGACCGAGTCGGACCAGCGACCGAGTCGGACCAGCGACCGAGTCGGACCAGAGACCGAGTCGGACCAGAGACCGACTCGGACCAGAGACCGAGTCGGACCAGAGACCGAGTCGGACCAGAGACCGAGTCGGACCAGAGACTGAGTCGGACCAGAGACCGAGTCGGACCAGAGACCCGAGTCGGACCAGAGACCGAGTCGGACCAGAGACCGAGTCGGACCAGAGACCGAGTCGGACCAGAGACCGAGTCGGACCAGAGACCGAGTCGGACCAGAGACCGAGTCGGACCAGAGACCGAGTCGGACCAGAGACCGAGTCGGACCAAAGACCGAGTCGGACCAGAGACCGAGTCGGACCAGAGACCGAGTCGGACCAGAGACCGAGTCGGACCAGCGACCGAGTCGGACCAGCGACCGAGTCGGACCAAAGACCGAGTCGGACCAGCGACCGAGTCGGACCAGAGACCGAGTCGGACCAAAGACCGAGTCGGACCAGAGACCGAGTCGGACCAGAGACCGAGTCGGACCAGAGACCGAGTCGGACCAGAGACCGAGTCGGACCAAAGACCGAGTCGGACCAGAGACCGAGTCGGACCAGAGACAGAGTCGGACCAGCGACCGAGTCGGACCAGCGACCGAGTCGGACCAGAGACCGAGTCGGACCAGAGACCGACTCGGACCAGCGACCGAGTCGGACCAGAGACCGAGTCGGACCAAAGACCGAGTCGGACCAGAGACCGAGTCGGACCAGAGACCGAGTCGGACCAGAGACCGAGTCGGACCAGAGACCGAGTCGGACCAGAGACCGAGTCGGACCAGCGACCGAGTCGGACCAGAGACCGAGTCGGACCAGCGACCGAGTCGGACCAGCGACCGAGTCGGACCAGCGACCGAGTCGGACCAGCGACCGAGTCGGACCAGCGACCGAGTCGGACCAGCGACCGACTCGGACCAGAGACCGAGTCGGACCAGAGACCGAGTCGGACCAGAGACCGAGTCGGACCAGAGACCGAGTCGGACCAGAGACCGAGTCGGACCAGAGACCGAGTCGGACCAGAGACCGAGTCGGACCAGAGACCGAGTCGGACCAAAGACCGAGTCGGACCAAAGACCGAGTCGGACCAGAGACCGAGTCGGACCAGAGACCGAGTCGGACCAGAGACCGAGTCGGACCAGAGACCGACTCGGACCAGCGACCGAGTCGGACCAGAGACCGAGTCGGACCAAAGACCGAGTCGGACCAGAGACCGAGTCGGACCAGAGA
>OZ025256.1:19384924-19409106 GCA_964019135.1 Arenicola marina | reverse complement strand
TGGGAAAGGTACATTAGTATGGAGATGGTTGTGATCGCTGTTGTGGTTAAGGTACATTGGTATGGAGATGGTTGTGATTGCTGTTGTAGGAAAGGTACATTAGTATGGAGATGGGTTGTGATCGCTGTTGTGGGAAAGGCACATTAGTATGGAGTTGGTTGTGATTGCTGTTGTGGGAAAGGTACATTAGTATGGAGATGGTTGTGATTGCTGTTGTAGGAAAGGTACATTAGTATGGAGATGGTTGTGATCGCTGTTGTGGGTAAGGTACATTGGTATGGAGATGGTTGTGATCGCTGTTGTAGGGAAAGGTACATTAGTATGGAGATGGTTGTGATCGCTGTTGTGGGTAAGGTACATTGGTATGGAGATGGTTGTGATCGCTGTTGTGGGAAAGGTACATTAGTATGGAGATGTTGTGATCGCTGTTGTGGGTAAGTGTACATTGGTATGGAGATGGGTTGTGATCGCTGTTGTGGGAAAGGTACATTAGTATGGAGATGGTTGTGATCGCTGTTGTGGGAAAGGTACATTAGTATGGAGATGGTTGTGATCGCTGTTGTGGGAAAGGTACATTAGTATGGAGATGGTTGTGATCGCTGTTGTGGGAAAGGTACATTAGTATGGAGATGGTTGTGATTGCTGTTGTAGGAAAGGTACATTAGTATGGAGATGGTTGTGATCGCTGTTGTGGGAAAGGTACATTAGTATGGAGATGGTTGTGATCGCTGTTGTGGGAAAGGTACATTGGTATGGAGATGGTTGTGATCGCTGTTGTGGGAAAGGTACATTAGTATGGAGATGGTTGTGATTGCTGTTGTAGGAAAGGTACATTAGTATGGAGATGGTTGTGATCGCTGTTGTGGGTAAGGTACATTGGTATGGAGATGGTTGTGATCGCTGTTGTAGGAAAGGTACATTAGTATGGAGATGGTTGTGATCGCTGTTGTGGGAAAGGTACATTGGTATGGAGATGGTTGTGATCGCTGTTGTGGGAAAGGTACATTAGTATGGAGATGGTTGTGATTGCTGTTGTGGGAAAGGTACATTAGTATGGAGATGGTTGTGATCGCTGTTGTGGGAAAGGTACATTAGTATGGAGATGGTTGTGATCGCTGTTGTGGGAAAGGTACATTAGTATGGAGATGGTTGTGATCGCTGTTGTGGGAAAGGTACATTGGTATGGAGATGGTTGTGATTGCTGTTGTAGGAAAGGTACATTAGTATGGAGATGGTTGTGATCGCTGTTGTGGGAAAGGTACATTGGTATGGAGATGGTTGTGGCTGATGATGATGGGATTGCCATCAGCCGTTCCAATGGACTGGGGAGAGGTGGCAGGGGAGAGGCGTGGGGTGGGGGCGTAGGTGGTGGCGCATAATAGTTGTAATACAATGTATAGGTATTTATTTCTACAGGCTCAGAGTCACGTGCAACAAATCTACCATTAAACATCTTAGGACCAGAAAGAACTATTTGTCTTTTTTCTACCTCTGGTAATATTCAGGCGTTCATTAAATAGCGGCCATGCATATGCAAGCTCTAAACCTGTTCAATAACATTATAATTCCAAATTCGCAAATCATAGCTCAGAGACCACTATGAGGCGCCACTGAATGTGCAATGCATTCTGGGTAGTAATTTGGTCTTTTTGGCAATGTCAATCAAGATGGCGTCATCGCAGGACAACGTATCCGTTAAAGTTGTCGTCGTCTGTGTAAAGGATAATATATATCTTGAATGTCATTTAGACAATTTAGCTAATTTTAATGTTATACATTACAATATACCATTACCCTGGCATTAGTATAATTTTATCTCCGCAGTACTATTGAAGATTTATAACATCAAAATATAACCCAAAACTGTTTGCGCCAGTTAATATGCCATGAAGTCACCATGTATGGTCGTGACAAGGCCTTTAACAGTGTCCCGTGTCCTGCACTAAACCCACGGCCTGGCCAGCCAGCTGACACCTACAGGAGCGCAGCATGACGCCAGTGCCATGGCGACAGCCTCCCCCCTCACCCCCTCCCCCCCCCCTGCCCTCCCCCCTACCGGCGAGGTGACACGGCTGTACCTCAGGCATCCCAGTCCACACACGCAGGGCGACAGCGGCCACCGGGGGCGGCCATATTGTCACATCGCGCGTAACTTACGCATGGCATTTTGCAGTCTGATTATAGAGTTCCAGACGTCGTGACCGTTATATATATGGGGGGGGGCCTCCCTGGTGTAGTGGTTAGCGCACTAGACCGCAGATCAATAGGTCCTGGGTTCGAATCCGGCTCGGGCACCTAATCTGGGGCATGTTTCATTCCTTCATCCTTCATCGTCTCGGGAGGTTCCTTGGCCCAATTTAGCCTGTATGTGCACAAAAGTGGCCTAAAACACCAACATTCCATTCCATTCGTTATATATATGCCATATCTCTACTGCTGGTACTGCTACTGGTATAATCTCTCATTGAAATGCCACGTAGAGCACGTGATAATAATAACAAATAAATAATAACGGCATAGTAACATAGCGATCTTCTTGCTGCAGTTGAACGATCTGTACCTGACATGTTAGGCTATAGTACCAAGAGCTGCATTACCGGCCTAGATGTCGAAGTGGTCATTCACATGTGAATTCGATATTGATCACGTCTTGAAATAAATATGTTTAGAAACGGGAAAATAAATCTTAATCCCGTTCAGGGTACACTGAGGGGTGATATCTATCTGGATACCTGAAGGTGTCATGAGTGGGGTCCGGGTAGGCGAGGCGGGGTGGGGCGGTGGGGGCGGGGGGGTGATGAAGCAGAGGGCCCTGCCCCAAGGGGGGGGGGGTGTATTGCCGGCGTTGTTGGAGAGGAACGATATGGCCGAGAAATGCTGGATGCCGAACCACAAATTGTGTTCTCCGGATCCCATTCCTGGCCTGTCCCCCCCCTGCCGTCACGTGGCCGATAACGGAAGCCAAAACTTGGGAGATCTCGTAAGTCTTGTCTTACCCTGGGCGGCGGGAGGCTGGCGGGAGCTGTCTCCTAGAGCAACCAACCCCTCGATGCCGCTCGATAACCCCCCCCCCCCCCCCCCACCAACTATCCTCATCCAGGCAGCCTCTCGCTATCCTCTTCTTCCCCCACCCACCCTCCACTGTGAGTCCACCCTCTGGTCCCCCCCCTCCCCCCCCCCCTCGCTCATTGCCAGCCCCACTTTCAAGTTTCAACCTACACCACCACACCCCCCCCCCCTTCATGTTCGGTGCGATATCCCCTCCACGGTCACACCCGTAGGCATTACCCTCCCCCCCCCCCACCCTCTTCCCATCTCACCGCCGACCCACCCATCCCTCCACTTTCTTCTCCTCTTCTCCCAACCTCTTCTCCACCCTCCGTCCTCTTGGTGTCATACATACAACAGCGATGGCCCTTTACCCTCTCCTCGTCTTCACGCCATTCCTACTCTTTCCCCCCCACCTCCCTACCCGCCTCTAGCCCCTACCCCCCCTCCACCCTCTCCCCACTCTCCACTCTCCACCCCCCACCCTTCGTGCCCCGGGGTTCCTGGATCATTGGTCGGGATATGTTTGAGGGGATCACGTGACCTAAGAGAGATCGCTCGCCTGCCGTAAGGCGATCGCCCTTTCTCGCCGCTTTATCGGCGCAGTATTAAAGATGAGTCTATTTGGGCGAAACTCCTCGTTTCGAAGACGGCCTGGATGATGTGGGGGTGTTGGTGGAGGGGGGGGGGGGGGGCTGTGGGCGGCGTGGGCAATAAGGGAGGGGGAGGGGGGGCGGGCGTCCGAGGGTGCAGTGGGGAAGAGACCGGAAGATTAAGTGTATGTGGCCGAAATGTCGTATTGAAGGTTCCCCGTCGGGTGTATGTCAGGTGGAGAGGAGAGGGGGGGGGGGGGGGGGGGGGGGAGGGGGGAGAGGGGGGGATGTGGTTACTACGCAGGAGTCTTTGCCTCCTCAGATGAAGGGTTTCCGCGCATCCCCCGCGTTCCACATTACGCCGAGTATTTCGAGATCTGAATTCTACATTACATTAAGTCGCGAACTGTTTGCAAACCGCGATGAGTTTACGTTATAGGACATATTGGGAGGATGTCTCTGGCCCCGCGATAAGATAAGAAGGCAGGGGCGTCCATGATAAATTCCTCTCCGAAAAGGAACGCCGAGAGGCAAATAACAGGCATGAGCCATGCTGACCCAAGGCTGGGGGTGTTTACCACCAAATGCCGACGATTGGTTGTATATTCAGGACGCTTTAACTGTTTGGTCATATCGCGTCAATGGGAGAAGGAAAAGAGGATGGAGCCATGTCCCCGAAGGTAACCCCCTACTCTTGGCGAGGAAGGACATGGGATCTTTATCCTGCGACCACACAGACATGGTCACAGCGGGGTTCGAACCACCCGATCCACGTGCCGTTAGGCTCTCAGGTGGCCAGAGCACTCACGGCGAGCGCTCTAACCCACTGAGCTACCGGCCGGCCCAAATGCCAACGGCCACTTCTCTTCAATTGGGTCGCCGCTGGTTGCTAGCCAGCCAGCCAGTCGACCCTTTGGGTGAATGAAGTCTGGTCGAATAAATGATCGGAGGGGATGTAGTGTCCGTACTACGCAGAACCCAGAGCCACTGTTTAGTCTTATGAGGGGTCCGTCGCCACTTTCGCATGGGCAGCAAGGTGCTAATATAGTTTTATCCGGGCATTTAACTGCAAATATGATTTTGGGGCGTTTCCTTAACACATTGGTTTCGCAAAGCGGCAATGCAATTCTATGGCCAATTTTAACACACGGACGTTTCATATTTAAAACGTAACTACTACGAGATTTGATCCAAATCTATAAGATGAGTTTGTTAACCGTTGTAGTGATTGGCATAAAGGTTATTATTTTTGTTAATTTATTTCTAACATATCATGTCGTAAGCGACAAAGTGATAAATGTCTAACCGTTATAATCGTCAGGCTTGCGCTGTTTGTGTGGGAGGTTTCGGGACCCAGTCTGTCGTCCTCCAAGTGTGCACAAGTTTCATTGATTTTATAAACCCTATTAAAATGTGACGTTCTGACGTGCTGAAAGTGCTGGCGTTGGCGTTTGACCCCTTTGACCTCTGTTGCAGGGACAAGACGCACGTGGAGTGGGCGCGAGCGTGGATCACCACTCTGACGGACCTGCAGGCCTACGTGAAGCAGCACCACACCACAGGGATCGAGTGGAACAAACAGGTCAGTGTCAGCCACACCACACCTACTTACACTTTCCATCCACGGTCACATCTGAGCTGGACGCCATGGACTTCATCAAACTAAGAGACTGATGTGTCCGTCGCTCTGCCATGTTAGGGCGAACTATTGTTTCTACATAGTTCACGTATTACTCACGCCTAGCTTCTCCTTCCATAATCCATCTATATTGTCCCCCACACGTGAGTATGATCACTTCAACTTGCCGTTAAGACCCAATCGAATCAAATCAACTTGTCAACACACATCATTTAAAAATCTTTTGTATTTACATATCACCCGCATATATCGTCAAGCATCTTATGCCTATCATACCCTGTGGGTGTGGCTGAGAATACTTGCTGCTCAGACATTATTCTATGTAACATGTTTATTTAGAGGTTTCTTTGACCTTGCCTGGATAGACGATCTGGCGGAGGTCATTGTTTATAAAATGAGTGAACCAAAAAAAAAACGCGAAAAAGTCTTCACGTGATTTGTCAACTTGACATTTTGTACCCATTCACGCCTCATCGCCACGGGAGATTCCTTGGCTCAGTTTAGCCCTTGTGTACACAAAAGCGGCCTAAAACACCAATGCATTTAATTTCCCTTGTATGTTATTATCCCCACAGTGTAGCCCACGTGTGCACAAAAACGACATTAAACACGAATGCTTTTAATTTCCCTTGTATAGATCTATCATCATCAACAAAGGTTAGCCGTCTGTACACAAAGATGGCCCAAGCCCTCGTTGGACTCTGCCAACATCTGCCTCTGTCTTCTCTTGGCGGGAACACAGACATATATCACATACCCCTTGACATGCCTTCACACATCGTGAACAAAACCCGACATCATAACGCATTTCTACCGGCAATTGTTCAGACTGGGACTACGGAAAACTACAGAACGGTAAGAAGGCACCGGATCCGGAATCGGGACATCTGTTGATTGGAGTCGTGACCTTCGCGATGAGGAATCAGTGAAGGCAAAGGGGGTTGATTGGTGTTGATTGGCGGGCCGCATGCCGCATGGGTGTTTTAGTACCTCGTTGTATGGCATGGTGTATAGGTCGGTTACATAGCGACGCGGCGCGTTTGTCATAACTCATTAACTGGGATCAGTCATCATGAGACAATTCGTACTTATCGCACAGCAGTCTTTTTGTCCCCACAAGCCCCAGCGCCAACGTCAGCGCCAACGTCAGCGCCAACGTCAGCGCCAACGTCAACGCCAGCGCCAACGTCAGCGCCAACGTCAGCGCCAACGTCAGCGTCAGCGCCAACGTCAGCGCCAACGTCAACGTCAGCGCCAAGGTCAGCGCCAACGGCAACGTCAGCGCCAACGGCAACGTCAGCGCCAACGGCAACGCCGGTGAATGCGGAGATCTTCTGGGGTGGGTGCGGGGTGCCGTGCGGCTAAAGGTCGCAGACCACTAAAGCGTCGGGCGATATTAGGGGATTGACTGTTCTTGGCTGAGATGAGGGGGAGCAAGACGGCTGACGGCGGTGGGGGATTGGGGGAAGGGAGGGAGGAGGTAGATATAATTATGTGGTTTGGACCAGCCAGCCCACCTGCTGCCTGGTTCAAAGAGATAGTTGTGTTAATTAAGGCACTCCCGGCTGACTGTGGACTAGGTGGGTACGCAGCTCGCGAGGGTACACACACGCGCTGTTCAGCGATCTGCCAGGTTGGTAAGAGCGGTAGCGGCCAGCGCTCGGGGGAAAAGTTATTTGTTATTTTTTGTTTTTGTGTGTGTGTGTTTGGAGATGGAGGATGGGAGGTTGTTTTCTTTTTATTGCCGGTGTGTTCAGAATGTTTACCGCACCGAGACCACACAGTGGGCGCCGCTCGCCTCTTCGGTCGTCGCCACCAGCACCATCGGTGGCACCGCCACTGTCGCCACCATCGCCACCACCACCGCTCGCAGTGTGAAATGGGACGCCAGTTGCCGCGGCCTTAGCTTATGCTCACACCCACCTTCCACACCCGACGTAAAAGTGTTTTATTTTATAGGGGAGGTGGGGCAAGAGCGGGGGGGGGGTAGCTACCCCCCCCCCCCAGACCATTCAGCCCCTTATAGGTAAGAAAAAACACGGCGTCCATGGGTGTCTGCTGCCTCTACGCACTAATCGGCTGACCTCTACAGCGCCCCTTGCCCCTCCCGCGAAGGTCACAGTGTCCTTGTGAAGGTCACCGCGCCCTTGGGCATCACAAAAGGCAGCGGGAAGTTTATTGCGGAGTCAGCGGAGGTGTGATTTAGGTGAATGGGGTGGAGCGGCTTGGGGGAAGGGGGGTGATGTAATTCACCCATAGAGTTTCCTTTGTCCTACGCTGTTTGTGTTTAGCGGGCGTTAATTAAGCACCTGGGGTGAGGAGGAAAGAGTTTCGCTTTTTGTCTTCCCTCTCTAGAAGGATTTATGAAGTTGCGATTATGGCCCGATAGTCTTTCTTCCTAAGCGCAAGCCATGAGAGCATGCCCTGGTTATAATATTACCATTGTCGCAGTTATTGATGTTACCAAGAAGTTTGTTTAACTTTTTGGCCTTAATGACTGGACATACATGCACTTATGTAACGACCGAGGAATTATGGGAAAGAGAAGATGGAACGTTGTTTTCGCCGCCATCCCCCCCCCCCCGTTCCTACTCATCCCTCACCCCTCACCTCCTCTCTTTTGACCCTCCCCCCCCCCATACAATCATTTAGTTTCAAAGAAAAAGACATCGCTGCCATGTTTTCTGTCTGTCTGTATTTACGGCCACGTACCGGATGCGGATGTACCGTTTGTGTCACGTGACTCCTCCAGCGAGCTGTCTCGATCTGATAATTCACGCTCTTCAAGCAACCGACCGAAACCGCCGACAAATTTAACACTTTCTGCATTGTTCCTCTTATTAAAGCAGACCTCGCCCCCCCCCCTCCCCTTCCTCTCTACCTCCACCCCTACTCCACCTCCACCCCCCCCCCTCCCCCCACCCACCCCATGTCGGTGAGTCCGGCCAGACGGGGTCAGATAGGGAAAGGAAACAACTTGGGATTATAGCTCTACTGCTCCACTCCGTGGACACGGCTGCACCGCTCCCCCCCTCCCAACCACCCATCGTCCGCCTCCGAGACGCGCAAGCGGGCTTCCTCTTTTACCCTTTTTCCTTTCTTTCTTTTACGCTCATTCCTATCGGCAACAGCCTTTCCTTTAATCTTGCCAATAAATATGAGCGGGGCGTAAGTTTTTCATACCATCTGGAGTTTGGGTGGAAGGGACTAGCGAACTAACGGACTCGTGTTTGTGCCGAGGACTTCTTCATGCGGGCATGCTAGGCCGAGGCGGGAGGTGGGGGGTGGGGTGGAGATGCATATGATATGTAGGGGGGGGGGGTCCGGGGTGGGGGGTAGGATGGAAGGGGCAGAGGATGTGGGGGATTCGGAGATTGAGCGGAGGGGTAAGGGTGGACGGGTTGGAACTTTCAAGGAGAAACAGAATAGGAAACTGGAGGGGGGGAGGGGAGGGGGGGGGGGTTATATCATGTACGCTCCGCATTATTGGCATCCCTCGACGACATTTCGGTGTGGCGAGGTATCCGTAGCCGAGCGGCGAAATGAAACATCGAATTTATGCAAAACTTGATCTCTGTATGGAGGTGAAATATGAGCCGACGGATCGGAGTAGGGGGTCCTGGCATTCCTGTCTGCCCCACCCTCCCTTCCCCACCCCGCCCGCCTCCGCTACCCCCACGGCGGGGTGGCACGTTGTACCCCGGTCTTGGACGGGGAAAAAAAAAATGGGGCAGAAAAAGTTCGAAAAATCTGATCTGCACCTCTCTGTATATCGCGTTCTATCTATGTGCGTGTCTCACTGTGTCCGTATCTGAGTCTTCTGCGACTTTCTGTTTCTTTCCGCTGTCTGTCTGCCTTGCTGTCTGCCTGGCTGTTCCTCTCCTTATCATACTCTCTCTCTATATATATTTCTCATTCATCGCCGTCACCTGCTTTGTCGTGTGTTTGCTCCGGGCCCAGGTGGCGCGGTCAACGAACGGGTAGTGAAGTGAAGCAGGGGAGTGAAGTAGTGATGATGAGGGCCTTTAGTCTGTATAGCCATGAGTGAATTAGTGAAGTGCGTTGTGAGAGAGTTGTCTGATGTTGTTTCTGTTTTTTTCGAAGGACGTTTGTTTTGTATTTTGATCAGGTAGGTGGTCAGGCCTTGGCTTGGGGTGAACGTTCTCCACAAAGACTAAGGGCGTGTTAGATTTACCTGAAACCGACTGGAAACCGAAACCGGTTTTAAAACCGGTTTCAACGGTTTGCCCACATAACGCCAACGCATAGTTTCATTTGTTTACAGTTTCAGCATACATGTTGGCAATGGCCATGCGCTTATGAAGATTATGCCAGCATAAATATGCCGTCTGTTTCATTTTCTGCCCGCGATTGGACTTTCAAACCAGCTCTCCCGGTAGTTTCACGGTTTCGAACAAACCGGTTTCGGTTCTTCTCCTGTCGAACAGTTCGGCAAACCGGTTTTGGTTTCATGTAAATCGAACACGCCCTAAGACGATATTTGAGCCCCCCCCCTTCCCTTCCCTTCCCTTCGTCATCTCCACTTGTCCTATTGTCCCCTCAACCACCCCCATATCGCCCCTCTCCCCCCACCACAATATCTACCCTGTATTTCTCAGCCTCCTATTGGTAGGTTCCCATTATTCTCCTTCCCTTCTATCTTTCCCCTTCCCTGATCTTAGCCACCCGCCCCCCCCCCCCTGCACGCCATCTTCTCTCCCTCCAGTCTGCTACCTCTCCCCGTCAACCCCCTCCCCCGGTATGCCACCCTTTCCTACCGTGCGTTCTTCCCTCCATCCCTCCGATCTCGCCTCCGCTCTTCCCTCCTCCCCCCTCCGCTCTCCCCTCCGCTCTTCTCTCCCCTCTCCGCTCTCCCCTCCGTTTTTTCCTCCATCCCTCCGATCTCGCCTCCGCTCTTCCCTCCTTCCCCCTTCAGCTCTCGTCTTCGCTCATCCCTCCTCTCCCTCCGCTCTCCCCTCCGTTCTTCCCTCCATCTCTCCGATCTCGCCTCCGCTCTTTCCTCCTCCCCCCTCAGCTCTTCCCTCCTCCCCCCTCCGCTCTCGCCTTCGCTCATCCCTCCTCTCCCTCCGCTCTCACTTTCGCTCTTTTCTCCCCCCTCCGATCTCCCCTCTGCTCTCCCCTCCGCTCTTCTCTCCCCCTCCGCTCTTCTCTCCCCTCTGCTCTCCCCTCCGCTCTTCTCTCCCCCTCCGCTCTTCTCTCCCCTCTGCTCTCCCCTCCGCTCTTCCCTCCTCCCCCCTCCGCTCTCGCCTTCGCTCATCCCTCCTCTCCCTCCGCTCTCACTTTCGCTCTTCCCTCCCCCCACCGCTCTCCCCTCTGCTTTCCCCTCCGCTCTTCTCTCCCCTCCGCTCTCCCCTCCGATCTTCCCTCTACTCTCCCCTCCGCTCTTCCCTCCTGCCCCCTCTGCTCATCGTTCCACAACCGGTGGACATCCCGAAGCCACATGACCACGCCTGTAGAACAAGGGCCGCCCCAGCTAGAGCTGTGGTTACGACATGGTTAAACATCACCAGGGTGGAGGAGCGGTGGGGAGGGGGGGGGGGGGCCCTGGTGGTAATGCTAGCGCGATGGACGGCAGATCACATCAGGTACTGTGTTTGAGTCCGGGGCTGGGCACCTAATCTTGGTATGTTATATCCATTCACGGTGCAACCACCCCCCCCCACCCCTTCTCAGATCCATCATGCCCCACCCCACCCCACCCCACACCACATCACCCTCCCGCACCCCACGTCACATCACCCCCCCACCCCACCCACCCCCCCCCCAGACCCATCATGCCCCACCCCACCCCACACCACATCACCCTCCCGCACTCCACGTCACATCACCCCCCACCCCACCCACCCCCCTCAGACCCATCATGCCCCACCCCACTGCACGGTACGGCCGGCCCACTTCTGCTCCTCAGCAAGTGGGCCGGCCGTAAATATACTCCCCGGTCTGGGCCAAGTTTCTGTTGCGGGGGGGGGGGGTGGGGTGGGGTGGGGGGGAGAGAAATAATTAACGAAAAACGCTGAGCCTTCATTTAGGGACGAGCGCTAAATCTGTATGGTAGTTTGCTGGTTTGGCGGCTACGGTGTGGTTTTAAACGCCTGCACCCTATTGCAAGTCTGATTGCACTGAATGATGGGTACCTTTGCTGTCTCTCTGCGACGTGCGTTTTACCCCCCCACCCCACGCCCCCTCCCCCACCCCGGGAGGGTGCTATGAGACCAGGGACCTCTTACGTGGTTGACCCGTGTCAAACACCAACCTATGACACAAAGCCCATAGACAAATCTTGAGGTCGGGAATTTTTTTTGGACGCTGCCCCCGATTTTTTTTTACTTAGTTATATGCAACAAAAAAATAATTGTATGAACCCCTTCTTCCCGCTCTTCCCGGTATGCGGCCCTCCCCCATCCGCTTCGTTCTCACCCGCCCACCCCACCCCGCCCTTCCCATAGTCTCTTACCCCTCTTGCTTACCACCCCCCACTCTCAGCGCTGAACCCTTAGTTCTGTCAGCTTTCCAAACCTACCGCCAAGCTACATCTTAAATCACCCGTGTTATGACAAGGCTAGTTGATTCCGGCTCTGAAATCACTCACGTCATGAAGGCTTTCTCGCGCCCCCCCCCCCCCCTCCCCTCCGCTCTTTCACCCCACCCCCTACTCACCCCATCCCCTACACCCCCACCCCCTATTCACCCCACCATAACACTCCCTACTCACCCTACCCGCTACTCCCCTACCCCCTACACCCCCGCCCTCTATGCCCCCTACTCCCCCCCCCCCCTCCCAGCCCCTACACCTCCCTTCATCACTCCACCCACCCGTCACCCCTTGTACCCCGGGGTGGGGTTCTGGGGATGTTACGAGAAAGAACAAGAAGCTTGTTCGAGGAAGAGAGGGTGGGGCTGATGGGGTAGGGGGAGGCGGCGGATGGGAGATGAGGGCAGGGGGTGGACAGCTGTGGTGAGGAGACCAGTCATGGTGGGGGGTGGGAGGAGGCTGCCGTGTAATTTAATGTGAGGTGTCTGTTAAGAGGGGGAAAGAAACAGAAGGATATGAACGTCTTGTTTCGTCAAGGGCTCGACTAACAAATTACTTTCGAGTGGGACTTTTTTTGCCTTTAGCTCCGCCTCAATACCGGTCTGCGCCATAAGTGTCTGATGGGTTTTCCGTCGGCTGGCGTGTTGCGTGATGTTTATTGTTGTCAGTACTTAACGAACTGCAGTACAGTGCCAGATTTGTCACTAATACCTAAAACCTAAAGCAAAATCTTCAGCCCCACGCCGAGTGACCGAAGACTGCCACTGAAACCAATGCCTTTGCGACTAGAATTTACGACTGGCCTCTTATGTTCCCCTTCCACTACGGATAAGGGCCACCCCGATAGCTCAGTGGGTTAGTGCGCCCTCGCTTTGAGTGCTCTGGCCACCTGAGAGCCTAACAGCACGTGGATCGGCGGTTTGAACTTCGCTGTGACCAAGTCTGTGTGGTCGCAGGACAAAGATTCCATGGCTTCGTTCTTCCCTTCCTTCTCCCGTTGACGCGAGATGACCTGAATTGGTTAAAGCGTCCTTAATATAGAACCAACCACCACCGCCATCCTCCCTGCCCCTGCCCCTGCCCCTGCCCCTGCCCCTGCCCCTGCCCCTGTCCATACCTCCATGGCCGCCGAGATCTGTTCCTCGGCACAGAGCGTATAGTAATACCGAAGTGTCCCTTTAAAGATGCCGCCGAGATCTGTTCATTGTCACAGAGCGTAAGGTAATACCGAAGTGTCCCTTTAAAGATGGCCGCCGAGATCTTTTCCTCGGCACAGAGCGTATAGTAATACCGAAGTGTCCCTTAAAAATGCCGCCGAGATCTGTTCATTGTCACAGAGCGTATAGTAATACCGAAGTGTCCGTTTAAAGATGGCCGCCGAGATCTTTTCCTCGGCACAGAGCGTACAGTAATACCGAAGTGTCCCTTTAAAGATGGCCGCCTAGATCTTTTCTTCGGCACAGAGCGTACAGTAATACCGAAGTGTCCCTTTAAAGTTGCCGCCGAGATCTGTTACTCGGCACAGAGCGTACCGTAATACCGAAGTGCCCCTTTAAAGATGCCGCCGAGATCTGTTCATTGTCACAGAGCGTATAGTAATACCGAAGTGTCCCTTTAAAGATGGCCGCCGAGATCGTTTCCTCGGCACAGAGCGTATAGTAATACCGAAGTGTCCGTTTAAAGATGCCGCCGAGATCTGTTCATTGTCACAGAGCGTATAGTAATACCGAAGTGTCCGTTTAAAGATGGCCGCCTAGATCTTTTCCTCTGCACAGAGCGTACAGTAATACCGAAGTGTCCCTTTAAAGGTGCCGCCGAGATCTGTTACTCGGCACAGAGCGTACCGTAATACCGAAGTGTCCCTTTAAAGATGGCCGCCGAGATCTATTCATTGTCACAGAGCGTACCGTAATACCGAAGTCTCTCTTTAAAGGTGCCACCGAGATCTGTTCCTGGTCACAGATAGTACAGTAATACTGAAGTGTCCCTTTAAAGATGGCCGCCGAAATCTATTTATTGTCACAGAGCGTATAGTAATACCGAAGTGTCCCTTTAAAGATGGCCGCCGAAATCTATTCATTGTCACAGAGCGTATAGTAATACCGAAGTGTCCCTTTAAAGATGGCCGCCGAAATCAGTTCATTGTCACAGAGCGTACCGTAATACCGAAGTATCCCTTTAAAGATGGCCGCCGAAATCTATTCATTGTCACAGAGAATACCGTAATACCGAAGTGTCCCTTTAAAGATGGCCGCCGAAATCTCTTCATTGTCACAGAGCGTATAGTAATACCGAAGTGTCCCTTTAAAGATGGCCGCCGAAATCTATTCATTGTCACAGAGCGTATAGTAATACCGCAGTGTCCCTTTAAAGATGGCCGCCGAAATCTATTCATTGTCACAGAGAGTACAGTAATACCGAAGTGTCCCTTTAAAGATGGCCGCCGAGATCTGTTTATTGTCACAGAGCGTACAGTAATACCGAACTGTCTCTTTAAAGATGGCCGCCGAGATCTTTTCCTCGGCACAGAGCGTACATTAATACCGAAGTGTCCCTTTAAAGATGGCCACCGAGATGTGTTACTCGGCACAGAGCGTATAGTAATACCGAAGTGTCCCTTTAAAGATGGCCGCCGAAATCTATTCATTGTCACAGAGCGTACAGTAATACCGAAGTGTCTCTTTAAAGATGCCGCCGAGATATGTTCCTCGTCACAGAGAGTATAGTAATACCGAAGTGTCCCTTTGAAGATGGCCGCCGAAATCTATTCATTGTCACAGAGAATACAGTAATACCGAAGTGTCCCTTTAAAGATGCCGCCGAGATCTGTTTATTGTCACAGAGAGTACAGTAATACCGAAGTTTCCCTTTAAAGATGGCCGCCGTGTGAGATCCGCATCCATCATGGCGGCCGAGTGATTGGAGAGCGCTGTGCCGTCCGCGGGGCGGACCGGCTTATCTGCGGCTTTCCGGTTATTAATCTGCCATGGACGCCGCACCCCCCCACCCCCCTACCCCCTCCAGTCCTGGGTGGCTGGGGTAGGAAAAGGTTGATGGCGCCCCAGTGCCTCATCCTCCCCTGTCTCCCTTCCTCCTCCTCTTCCATCTTCTCCTGCTTCTCTTTTACCTTCTTCCCTTCCTACTCCTCTTCCTCCCCCACCCCTGCATTCATCCTCTGCTTCCTCTTCACCGCCACCACCGCCACCAGGGAGCCGCGCCCTGGCACCTGCCGCCCAACAGGTCATGGGTTCGCGCCCTGGCACCTGCCGCCCAACAGGTCATGGGTTCGCGCCCTGGCACCTGCCGCCCAACAGGTCATGGGTTCGCGCCCTGGCACCTGCCGCCCAACAGGTCATGGGTTCGCGCCCTGTCACCTGCAGACCAACAGGTCGTGGGTTCGCGCCCTGGCACCTGCAGACCAACATGGGTGCTGGACCGATGTGGCGTTATGGGCGTCTTCTGCTTGGCAATTTCAGCACTCGTCTCTAATTTTCTTTTGTGAAAGCGATTTTTATTTTGAGGTATGTTCGATTGAGATTTTCTTAAAGCGCAGCTATATTTGACTTTAACTAGGGGGACTCTTGTCTAAGAGACGACTTTTGACGTATTCTGACGAGGGTTTGCCCACAGGTGGTTTGTTTTAGCTCCAAAATCCATCAAACTAGCTTGCCTCTTTCCCAGGTTCGACATTACAACGCCGTGGCGGCCATTTTAAAATGGCGGACTTCTTGTGAAATGAAGTTCATGCGGTCGGCGACAAAGCCTTGAACCTTCATCCTGATAGCGTAAAGCTGCCTGGGTGGTGGCGTTTGGTGAATTTATCACTTGTTTAATGGTCACTTGATAAGGTCAAGTTTATGTAATTAAAGTCGATGCTTAAAAGCCAAGAATAAGTGTGTTTTTTTCTTAGCCCTTTTTGCCAAATGCTATTGACCGACAGTAAATAACGACCTGGCATGAAGTTGATGATGGAAGTATAAATACGTATCTTGATGAAATGCCAACAACCTTTTCCACAACGAGGCTGAATACGAGGGGTGAGTGATGAAGCGTCCGCCTCAATACCAGGTGCATAAATCAGGGTCTTTATGCTGTCTCGCTGGCCTGCGGAACTGGAACAGCGGACGGCGGGCGGGCGCTTGGCTGTTCTTTCTTTCCTTCTTTCTCCCTCCGCCCTCTTTCTGACGTTCAACCGTAACGGAGGCGTGTCTCTCGTCGAAATGTCAGCTTGATTTGCGAGTTCGGCAGGGGGCGGATTTAGGTGGGGGGGGGGCGGCGTGGCTATTCAGGAACCGGGCCTGGATGTAGGGTTAATCTGGATACAGATCGCGAATCCTTGGTACCGGCTGGATACTAGGGTGGTGGGGTGCCGGGGTAGGGGTGTTGGGCTGGCGGGATAGGGATGAGGAGCGGGGCCGGGGGAGGGGGGGGGGAGGTAGAGGAGGGAGGGTGAGGGGGACGGAATAGACGATATATGCCGTAATAAAGCGGGATTTACACGTGCGCGGGATTGTAATTAGCCGACTGACATTTACCGTTCGTGCTAGTGCGTATCACCCCCGCCCGGTGGGAAGTGGGGAGGGGGCAGGGGGTCAGGATGGGAGGACGTGTCATGCATCCCACCGTCTACGCCCCCCCCCCCCCCTCCCCCACACCCACGAGTTGGTTTCACCACCCTCATCAAGATGCCTCGTCTGACAGAAGCCATGTTTTACACCCAATTAAATCCCAAAGCGATCTTGGCCACAGGTTGGCGAGCCGAGTGGTTTATGGCGGTAAACTCCCGTCAATAAGCTTGCCAAAGCCTGGCCGAGAAACCTGAACGGGCTTTGTTTTAAGGAAGGGCGCGGGGGGTGGGGAGGGGGGAGGGGGGGGGGAGTAGAGGCCAGGGGGAGTTGAGGGCACCGTCCGGCTATTGCAATGGAGACAGAGGACTTCCCAAGGTCGGTTCTCGATCGGTGCAGAAATGCCACACACACCCCTCCCTACCCCCCCTCCCCCACCTCCGCCCCCCCCCCCCCCTCCAAACCCTAAGACTATCCGGGGTTGGAGTGGGTTTGTTCGGGGATACATGATACGATGGATATTAGGATCTCACTCTATTTCCCCGTTCTCCTACTACACACTTAGCTGTATTGTTGTTCTTGGAGGATGGCGGGGGGGGGGGGGGGGAGGTGCTTTTTTGGTATTATGATCTCTGTCTATTTTCCCCTTTCTCCTACTTACATACTTCGCTATATTTTTCTTCTTGGAGGATAGTTTTTTGGGGGGTATTTAATAAAAAAGAATGGCGTACTGAAAATAGTCGAGTCAATGACCCAGTGAATCAGTTGCGGACATCAAAGCGTTCAGCATCACCCCGGGGAGCTGTTAAGACCAGAGCCGTCCGTGCGGAGTACAGACGACTGATACCGCCTGATGTGATTGTAGCCGAGATGACGCCACGTGGTCCTCACCCCCTATCGGCCCCCGTGGCGGGCAAAAGTAATACGTGAGCTATTCTGAGACAAGGACGATGAGCGTTCGGGGCTTTCATACTTTTCGCCACATGGAGAAAAGTGGGAATGGGTCATCTTATGTCGATCTGGTCAACAACAGGATTTATTGCTGTGAACAGGAGTTAAAAAGGGCCACAGAAGGGACCTCCTGTGACAATGGCGATATGGAAGGATATAACCGCCGAAAGTGGCCCATGCGGGGTTGACATATACCCGAAATCTGCCGGACTCCATTCGAGAACGCTATCCGCCTCTCTATAATACCATGGTCGCTTGGCTTTATGTTCAAGACGCTTTAACAAATTCCCGTCATATCGCGTCAATGGGAGAAGGAAGGGAGAGTGGAGCCATGTCCCCCGGGGTAACCCCCTACTCTTTGCGAAGAAGGACATGGGATATTTACTCTGCGACCACCTAGACATGGCCACAGCGGGGCTCGAACCACCGATCCACATGCCGTTAGGCTCTCAGGTGGCCAGAGCACTCAATGCGAGCGCTCTAACCCACTGAGCTATCGGGGCGGGAGAGATGGATGCGCAGTTGACTTTTAAAAAGTTGCGGTCAAGCTCTTTGCGTGCGTCATCGTAACCTTGTTGTACTAGTCCCCCCCCGCCCCCCCCACCCTCGCCCGCCCGGCCATCATCACTCGTAAAAGGTGTTTACAATTGCATTGACGCTGGCTGGTGGAAACGAAGGGGGTGGGAGTGAGTTGGATTTGGGGAGTGGGATTTGAAGCTGCGGGTTGGGTGGGGGACTTGGGGAGAGGGTGGTGGTGGGGAGGGGGGGGGTTACAGCCAATGATAATACCCACCCCAGGGCCTGCTGGCTGTCGGTCATGCTAAACGTGAAGAACAGTAACAACACGTGTGTCTTGTCCCTCCTGCCGCCCCCCCCCCCCCATGATGCGGGAGGGGAGGGGTGGTGTAAGGTTGAAAGGGAAGGGGAGGGGTGGGGTGGGGTGCGAGGAGAGGGCATGGGTGTGGGGAGGGGAGGGGTGGGTGGGGTGGGGATGGAGGAATGGGTCAGGAGGGGGGGGGGAGGGGAGGGGGGGGTGATCGCCATGCCTACAGTTGCCGCTGGTTGTCACGCCTAAGTGGTTCATACAGTGATGTGCTTAGCACCGTTGTGTCATGGCACAGGCCTTGGGACTTCCACAAGGAACTCCAGGGCTGGCTCTGGAGGCTTCTCATACAGCCAGGAGAAACATGTTAAACCTGTGTCAGGTGAAAATCATTTATTGAGATCCTTAATAATGGTGTGGCGTACAAGAACAAACAAAACGAGATGCCTTTAGATACAGTTTTCTGTGAGATTGGTACAGGTACTGGCGCGGAAAAGTGTCGTTCTTGTGTACTACGTCATCAAACGTGGTTTTTAGCGCTTTTTGCCACCTGAACTTGGTTTTATTTGTAGTTTGCAATTGGAAACCTTAAACTTAAAATCGTGAGTGAGAATATGTCCATTTCTTGAACACTTGAAACGCTTCCGAGTCCGCTCTGCCAGGCCAACCATCGTGCCGGAGTTCACGCCCCTTTGGGCGAATGTTCGAGCGGGATTAATATCCCCGTCCTCCTTCGAAAAGCGTACGGGTGTTGGTTACCCCACCCGCACGACATGGCTCCTTGAACTTCCACATGGACTCGGACGATATTACCCTCAAAGGTCAAAATGTACTTCATTAACAAACCATATCCGTCGATCAAGCAAGGTTGCACGCGCCGAACGGTCATCTGTAGCCCCCCCCCCCCCGCCCCCCCCCCCCCTCCCATCCATCTACACGGGAGCATTCCGGCACAAACCGGTCAAGAACGGCGCTGTCTCAGAGACTGCAGTTGTTGCCATTTGTTGAGGGGATCTCGCTGAGAACTCGTGAGAGCCGCGCGACGGGAGCCGGGCGCGAGACATGCCATCTCGCCTCCCGGAGATGACGAATGGCCTTGCGATGACGTCACGACATCCGGGGTCTCATGACCGGTCAGTGATCGCCTGGCGCTGGCGAAGTTGGCGCGCCGCATCGGCTGGTTGCTAATATCAGCGGCTGGTTGCTAATAGCAGCGGCTGGTTGCTAGTAGCAGCGGCTGGTTGCTAATAGCAGCGGCTGGTTGCTAATAACAGCGGCTGGTTGCTAATAGCAGCGGCTGGTTGCTAATAACAGCGGCTGGTTGCTAATGGCAGCCGCTGGTTGGTAATAGCATCGACTGGTTGCTAATAGCAGCGGCTGGTTGCTAATGGCAGCGGCTGGTTGCTAATAGCGGCTGGTTGCTAATAGCAGCGGCTGGTTGCTAATAACAGCGGCTGGTTGCTAATAGCATCGGCTGGTTGCTGATAGCAGCAGCTGGTTGCTAATGGCAGCGGCTGGTTGCTAATAGCAGCGGCTGGTTGCTAATAGCAGCGGCTGGTTGCTAATAGCAGCGGCTGGTTGCTAATAGCAGCGGCTGGTTGCTAATAGCAGCGGCTGGTTGCTAATAGCAGCGGCTGGTTGCTAATAACAGCGGCTGGTTGCTAATAGCAGCGGCTGGTTGCTAATAGCAGCGGCTGGTTGCTAATAACAGCGGCTGGTTGCTAATAACAGCGGCTGGTTGCTAATAACAGCGGCTGGTTGCTAATAGCAGCGGCTGGTTGCTAATAGCAGCGGCTGGTTGCTGATAACAGCGGCTGGTATCTAATGGCGCTGCTGGTTGCTAATGGTCGCGGATGGTTGCGCGCGCACCGCGCCGTGGTGATCACGTGCCGCGAGGCGAGGCTACGACGTCGTGAGGCGAGCGTGTGACGTGGACCTCCCGGCCACACGTCCGTCGCCGCCGATCAGTCTTCATTAGGACGGTCGGCGGTCGGGGGGTGGGGGGGGGGCGGCGGCTATCGCTCTTTACCACGGCGGCCGGCCTGACTGGCCCACCCACCCGCCTGGCCGCCTGCCTGCCTGCCTGGGTACCCCCGGGCATAATCCCCGGCGTACAACTCCCGGGGTATAACGCCGCCAACCAGCCGTGAAGGAACCTTTTCCTTGGCCTCCGGACATGACGAACGCCTTCCGCCGGTGTCCTATCCTCCGTCCTTCCAACCCCCCCCCCCCCCCCCCTGCCTCCCGACTGTCCAAGTTAGTGCCCCCCTACCTGCCGCCACTGACACCACTGGGGACCGGCGGGCGGCGGTACCAGAGGTGCTGCCCCCAAGCGGGTCTAATGAGAGGTGTGTGGCTACGACAGGGACCTGCCTTTACCCACCCCCACCCGACCCTACTGCGTTACATCACGGCTACTCCGTGACCCGGCCCCCCACCCCCGCCCCCAACACCATACCCCTCCCGCCACCCCTACCCTCAACACCCCTACCCCTCCCACCGCCCATACCCTCAACACCCCCACCCCCACCGCCCTACCTCTCTCACCCTACCCCTCTCACCACCCCTACCCTCAACACCCCCACCCCGAACACCCTACCCCTCCCGCCACCCCTATCCCACCCACCACCAGCCCTACTCGTCCTACCACCCCTACCCCTCCCACCACCTTGGTCTCCCGCCGTGCCCCTTCACCAATCCAGAGTGACCTGCTGTCAAATTACTGTCACCTCCCGCGCCGTGTCTCCCGGATGTGGTAAAATGTTGGGCATTGTATTTACGGATTCCCCTTGACCCCTTGTCGCCATGGGAACCCATCAACGGGGTCCGCGCCGACAGAGTGATGGACTGCACGTGGTCCGTTTGACCTTCACACCCGGTATGTGAAGGTCACTAAAGCTATTCCGACTCTCCTTTGTGTTGGTTTAATAATATCACGTAGTAGACTGCCCGTTGTACCGGTAAAGGTCATTCGTCATCCAGCGAGAGTCCTTATTATACCCCAGTTTACCCCTTGGGTGAACAAGAGCGACCTAAATGATATGCATATGGCGTTGGTTCGAGTGCGAGATGGGTTCATCTCAGCACAAGTCGTCCTTATCCTGTTCCAGCCTCTAGACGAGGCTAGGATAGGAAATCTCGCGCGAGTAGCCATGTCATGTGCATTTTCTCGCTGAAACCGGTCAAATTTCACCCTGAGAGGTGACGAACTGTTTTCGAAAATGTGCACTCACATGTTTTTTTACTATTGAATATTTTTGTTTCATTACGCTTTGTATTATTTTATTGCAAAGGTTTCCTTTAAGCAATCAAATAAAAGGAAATGATGTCCATCGGTTTTGAGAGACCGCAGCTAGAGAATATTTAGTTGCGGAAAGGTCTTGCTTCTCTCGTCTTCCAATCTGTGCAAAAAGGTGGTCTCAAGCACTAGCCAATAAACCTGTGCTGCCACACCCGCACGCCACAACCACAAACCTCCCAAGCTGCCACACCCGCACGCCACAACCACAAACCTCCCAAACTGCCACACCCGCACGCCACAGCCACAAACCTCCCAAGCTACCACACCCGCACGCCACAACCACAAACCTCCCAAGCTGCCACACCCGCACGCCACAACCACAAACCTGTGCTGCCACACCCGCACGCCACAACCACAAACCTCCCAAGCTGCCACACCCGCACGCCACAACCACAAACCTCCCAAGCTGCCACACCCGCACGCCACAACCATAATCCTCCCAAGCTGCCACACCCGCACGCCACAACCACAAACCTCCCAAGCTGCCACACCCGCACGCCACAACCACAAACCTGTGCTGCCACACCCGCACGCCACAACCACAAACCTCCCAAGCTGCCACACCCGCACGCCACAACCATAATCCTCCCAAGCTGCCACACCCGCACGCCACAACCACAAACCTCCCAAGCTGCCACACCCGCACGCCACAACCACAAACCTCCCAAGCTGCCACACCCGCACGCCACAACCACAAACCTCCCAAGCTGCCACACCCGCACGCCACAACCACAAACCTCCCAAGCTGCCACACCCGCACGCCACAACCACAAACCTGTGCTGCCACACCCGCACGCCACAACCACAAACCTCCCAAGCCGCCACACCCGCACGCCACAACCACAAACCTCCCAAACTGCCACACCCGGACGCCACAACCACAAACCTCCCAAGCTGCCACACCCGCACGCCACAACCACAAACCTCCCAAGCTGCCACACCCGCACGCCACAACCACAAACCTCCCAAGCTGCCACACCCGCACGCCACAACCACAAACCTCCCAAGCTGCCACACCCCGCACGCCACAACCACAAACCTCCCAAGCTGCCACACCCGCACGCCACAACCACAAACCTCCCAAGCTGTCACACCCGCACGCCACAACCACAAACCTCCCAAGCTGCCACACCCGCACGCCACAACCACAAACCTCCCAAGCTGCCACACCCGCACGCCACAACCACAAACCTCCCAAACTGCCACACCCGGACGCCACAACCACAAACCTCCCAAGCTGCCACACCCGCACGCCACAACCACAAACCTCCCAAGCTGCCACACCCGCACGCCACAACCACAAACCTCCCAAGCTGCCACACCCGCACGCCACAACCACAAACCTCCCAAGCTGCCACACCCGCACGCCACAACCACAAACCTCCCAAGCTGCCACACCCGCACGCCACAACCACAAACCTCCCAAGCTGCCACACCCGCACGCCACAACCACAAACCTCCCAAGCTGCCACACCCGCACGCCACAACCACAAACCTCCCAAGCTGCCACACCCGCACGCCACAACCACAAACCTCCCAAACTGCCACACCCGCACGCCACAACCACAAACCTCCCAAGCTGCCACACCCGCACGCCACAACCACAAACCTCCCAAGCTGCCACACCCGCACGCCACAACCACAAACCTGTGCTGCCACACCCGCACGCCACAACCACAAACCTCCCAAGCTGCCACACCCGCACGCCACAACCACAAACCTGTGCTGCCACACCCGCACGCCACAACCACAAACCTCCCAAGCTGCCACACCCGCACGCCACAACCACAAACCTGTGCTGCCACACCCGCACGCCACAACCACACACCTCCCAAGCTGCCACACCCGCACGCCACAACCACACACCTCCCAAGCTGCCACACCCGCACGCCACAACCACAAACCTCCCAAGCTGCCCGGCAGCTGATGCATGTTGCGTCCAACCTCGGGTCATTGTCTAATTTCCAGGCCCTATTATCGCTTGTGTGCGCGCACAAGTGGCTTAAAACGCCTCAACAAAATTTCATTTCCCCAAAGCTGTGTACGTTATTTACGCTGTCTATAACGACCACTTGCCTATAACGACCACGAGTAATTCTGGTCGGCCACACACACACACTGCCCACTGTAGGTGGAATCACTGGGTCTTCCATTCACTAATTGTTTGTTTACCCCCACCACCAGAAAGAATGCTGGGGTCGAGGTCAGCTTGGGGCTGGTGTGGTGTGGTGTGGCAGAGTCGGAAGGGGGAAGGGGCTGGTTGGCCGGAGAAGGGGGTGGGGGGGGGGGGGCGAAAGTACCTTAGGAGTAAGCATCAGAAATAATATTTCCAAACCAACACGGTCCTCGCTACTGCGTCTCTCGCCGGTCGTGTGAGTAAATGTAGGTGCGTACGTCTATTGTTATCTGTGGGGGGGGGGGGGGCTGGAGGTGTGTGCGGAGGGGCGGGGGGGCGGGGGGGGGGTGGCGGGGACACACATGCTCCACCACGACTCACGGTGTTCCCCGCCCTATTGTCTTCACAAACCCAACCTCACTCACTACTCCTTTCACCTTCCCCGATGCCGCTCTCCCCCAGCCCCCTCCTACCCCTCTCGCCCACCTCCCCTTCTCCCCCTCCTTCACCCCTACCCCTCTCCCGCCCTATACTGCCTGTGTGCAGTCGTCCTGATCCCTCACCGCTCCAGGCTGGTTCCCTGCTGGCTGTGT
>OZ025256.1:19259506-19384724 GCA_964019135.1 Arenicola marina | reverse complement strand
TTCCTTGTCAGACAGATGCTGGTATCGCTGGAGACGCCATGTTGTTATGTCAGTATCTGGAAAGGATTTAGTCATATTCCTAACGCATATCTTCGTTTTTCACCATACAAAGTAATTTATGTATATTCGAACAGCTGCGCAACCCGCACTTCAACCCACTCGTACCTACCCTCTGATTTGAGAGGGACACGCTATGCGCAAAGGGCACTTTTTATTACACTTTTGTCCCGTTTAAGTCGAAGCTTTTTGAAAATGAATGCTGTTACAGGGTTTTAAGTCGCGCGCTCTCCGCTTGACAAAGATAAAACGACACCTCTTGGGGCTCTAGCCTATGGGAAGGAGGGCCGGGGGGCGGTGGGGGGGGGGGGGGCAGCACGCTATGCTGTGTCAGCGGAGAAGATCCTCTTGATGGCAAACAGCGTCTGAACGCCATAAAAAAGTTTGAAGTCAGGCTTTTTTTTTGCGTGCCATTAAGTTTTTTTTATTTGCTGCTCTTTCATTAGGCTTTACTTGTTTATACAACATTACGACTTGTGAATGGCAGCGTCGAGGCCTTTAAAAGCTCACGTCGTTAAACTGCTCGGTCAGCTTGGCACGAATAAACTCGCGTGTGAAGCTTATAAATATGGAGCCCCGACACCGTGTCAAGGGGCACAGTTATTACGTCAACACCTCCTCTCTAATCTCCGCTGCCCCCCACCCCGCCCGCACACACCCTAGTCCACCCCGCAACCAGCCAACCGGCCCATCAGACAACACCCAACTCCACCCCGCCCCGCCCAGCACCCACCCCTACCCCGTCATCCTCAACGTGCCCGAGCAGATCTCCCTGTGACAACGGGGACACCATGTCGAACCAGTAGAGTGGGGGGGGGGGGGGCTGCAAGGGTGAGGGGGTCAAGGGACTGCGTCACCAAGAAGCCATAGAAGTCAGTGGGGGTGGGGGAGTTTGTGGGGGGGGGGGTGCGGGCGTGAAAGGTGCAACCAACAAACCTGTGCCATACGTACACGTGTAAGTATATATGTATGCGTCACGCTTTGGATTTACCTGGGATTTTATGAGCCAACCCTCAACTGACTGTTCCAGCCGAAGGTTCTGTGAGAAAGAAGCGTTCTTTATCGATCTGACGGGTCTGGCGTGTGTATGACACCCAGTATACAGAGTATTACGAAAAGGTTGTGTGACAGTTTACACGTGGTCTAATATGGATGATGTCGCACGTATAGCTTGAAATGAAATGGTAGGGGGCGGCGGGGGGCTGGAGGCGGGGGGGTGGGGGGAGTGACCGAGAGGCAGAAGGAGAGGGCGGGGTGGGGTGGGGGGGGGTAAAATAGGACAGGGTGTGATGTACAATATGGCCGCAAAATGTCAACACTGCGGCACTTGTGAAGACCCGCAACAGAGGGCGTCTTCATAACTGGGGTGTGTCTATTGGGGGGGGGGGGGTACGCAAGGAGGGGGGGGGGCGCTGGAGTAGGGGACGGAAGGGGGCGGCTGGAGTAGGGGGTGGGAGGCTGGAGTGGGAGTGGGGGTGGGAGGCTGGAGTGGGGGGTGGCGGGGGGTGGTAGCCGTAAGCTAACTGTATAAGCAGGGCCTCTCGAGCAGCTCTTACACGGGTCCCGTAGTGTGAACTATATGGGCCTTGTGAGCCTCTCGGTTACCTATCAGCCTATTGCTGCGGTTAACAAATGAAAAGCTATAGTTTACCTGAAGCGCCTCCTGAGACAATACATCCATGCCACCTTGTCGGTGGGTAGCACGTAGAGAATCTAAAATCAGTGTCAGTGTACACAGGGTAAGGTTCTTAGGTTAGACAAACAGGAGGGGGGTGGGGATGGGGGGGGGGTGGATAGTGCGTCTTCAGTTACACTTATAGAAGAAACGATAGTATAGAGTTAGGAGTGGGAGGGGGGAGGGGATTCGGTTTTCTTAGGGGCGCGCAAAGCCCGTGTTATCCCGTTTAGTTAAAATGTTTATTTTTTATTGTTCAAGTCTTAACTTATACAGATATCATTTTTGCAATTGTTTTATCTTCAATATCACATGTATTAATTTTCATTGTCTTAGTATTGACTCTTGAGTTATCTAAATTGAACTGGACCAGTATGGCACGATACAGGCTGAAAGCGCCGTTAGGCCCCAATCAAATCAATCAAATCAATTAACTTATACAGACATCAAATATCAATGACATAATCATAACAATGTTCAACATAACATACACTGACGCTCTTCAAAGTATTCGTTATATCTCTAATATAGGTTCCCACTTTGACTTTATGAAATTGATACTATTTGTCGCGGCCAAGACATTCTCAATGTTATAGCGATTTTTAATGAAAGACAGTGCCCCCTGTTTAGTGACCTTTGCTTGCCGGCACCTTGATATATAAATGTATCTCTGGACAATTCACGATATATGGTTAGGATCATCCCTTTTACATGGACTTCTCCAATAAACTGGGAGTCCTTTGATTCATGTTCTGCGGAGTAGGGGAGGGGTGAATGGGGAAGGGGTGAATGAGAGAAGGGTGGATGAGAGAAGGGTGGATGGGGGAGGGGTGGATAGGGGAGGGGTGGATGGGGGAGGGGTAGATGAGAGAGGGGTGGATGGGGGAGGGGTGGATGAGAGAGGGGTGGATGGGGGAGGGGTGGACGAGAGAAGGGTGGATGAGAGAAGGGTGGATGGGGGAGGGGTGGATGAGAGAGGGGTGGATGGGGGAGGTGTGGCTGAGAGAGGGTGGATGGGAGAGGGGTGAATGGGGAGGGGTGGATGAGAGAGGGGTGGATGAGAGAAGGGTGGATGGGGGAGGAGTGGATGGGGGGGGGGGGGGTGGATGAGAGAGGGGTGGATGGGGGAGGGGTGGATGAGAGAGGAGTGGATGGGGGAGGGGTGGATGAGAGAGGGGTGGATGGGGGAGGGGTGGACGAGAGAAGGGTGGATGAGAGAAGGGTGGATGGGGGAGGGGTGGATGAGAGAGGGGTGGATGGGGGAGGTGTGGCTGAGAGAGGGTGGATGGGAGAGGGGTGAATGGGGGAGGGGTGGATGAGAGAGGGTGGATGAGAGAAGGGTGGATGGGGGAGGGGTGGATGGGGGGGGGTGGATGAGAGAGGGGTGGATGGGGGAGGGGTGGATGAGAGAGGAGTGGATGGGGAGGGGTGGATGAGAGAGGGGTGGATGGGGGAGTGGTGGATGAGAGAAGGGTGATGAGAGAAGGGTGGATGGGGGAGGGGTGGATGAGAGAGGGGTGGATGGGGGAGGGGTGGATGGGGAGGGTGGATGAGAGAGGGGTGGATGGAAGAGGGATGGATGAGAGAGAGGTGGCTGGGAGAGGGGTGGATGAGAGAGGGGTGGATGGGGGAGAGGTGGATGGAGGAGGGATGGATGAGAGAGGGGTGGATGAGAGAGGGGTGGATGGGGGAGGGGTGGATGAGAGAGGGGTGGATGGGGGAGAGGTGGATGGAGGAGGGATGGATGAGAGAGGGGTGGATGGGGGAGAGGTGGATGGAGGAGGGATGGATGGGGGAAACCCATGTGCGTTTGAGAGCGTTGTATCCTTGGGATGGACGACTCCGCACATCACAGTCGAGGGATCATATGATCAACCGTTGGTTGGTTGTATATCCAGGACGATGTAACCACTTGTGGTCATATCGCGTCCAAATGGGAGAAGGAAGGGAGAATGGAGCCATGTCCCCGGGGGTAACCCCCTACTCTTTGCGAAGAAGGATATAGGATCTTTATCCTGCGACCACACAGACATGGCCACAGAGGGGCTCGACCTACCGATTCAATTGCCGTTAGACTCTCAGGTGGCCAGATCACTCAAGGCGAGCGCGCTAACCCACCATTTCTTCGACGGATACATTAAAAACGAGGAACACCATCACAGTAAAGTCATAACTACGACCTGAGAAAAAAATGACATGGTCATGTCTCGACACGATATGGCAGGGACCAAAGTGGAGAGCAATTATCATGTCTGCGAAAAAAATCACGCAAAGACAGACAAGGAATCTTTATCCTACACAAACATAGACTTCTTGCATGATAATAATTAATAATATAAGTAAGAGCTGCTAGAGATTAGGTGCAATGTAACGTCAATGTTACGCCAGTATGATGTGCGTCTGAACGGTAGGGCATGTAGGAGGGTGGGTGGGGGGGGGGCAGCCGGGGGAAAGATGTGGGGGGGGGGGGCGGGGGAAGCGGAGGGGAGGGGTAGAAGGCCTGAATTAGGTCAACGCCCCACCCCTTCCAGGAATATATCTTGATATCCAACCACCCAGATCCGTAGGATTACTTCCAGTTAGACGACTTCCACTTGGACGACACCCCATTTTGGTACTTCCAGTTGGACGACACCCCATTTTGGTACTTCCAGTTGGACGACTTCCACTTGGACGACACCCCATTTTGGTACTTCCAGTTGGACGACTTCCACTTGGACGACACCCCATTTTGGTACTTCCAGTTGGACGACTTCCACTTGGACGACACCCCATTTTGGTACTTCCACTTGGACGACTTCCACTTGGACGACACCCCATTTTGGTACTTCCAGTTGGACGACTTCCACTTGGACGACACCCCATTTTGGTACTTCCACTTGGACGACTTCCACTTGGACGACACCCCATTTTGGTACTTCCACTTGGACGACTTCCACTTGGACGACACCCCATTTTGGTACTTCCAGTTGGACGACTTCCACTTGGACGACACCCCATTTTGGTACTTCCACTTGGACGACTTCCACTTGGACGACACCCCATTTTGGTACTTCCAGTTGGACGACTTCCACTTGGACGACACCCCATTTTGGTACTTCCAGTTGGACGACTTCCACTTGGACGACACCCCATTTTGGTACTTCCAGTTGGACGACTTCCACTTGGACGACACCCCATTTTGGTACTTCCAGTTGGACGACTTCCACTTGGACGACACCCCATTTTGGTACTTCCAGTTGGACGACTTCCACTTGGACGACACCCCATTTTGGTACTTCCAGTTGGACGACTTCCACTTGGACGACACCCCATTTTGGTACTTCCAGTTGGACGACTTCCAGTTAGACGACATTATATATAAATAGGTTAGGTATCGTGAAATAAGCAATTCACATCAAACATTATTAACTTACAAGCTGGAGGGCTCAAGTGTATAATTCAAGAGGTGTGAAAGCGGAAAGGCCGCCAATATTCCATCTTGAACATCAAAGGAGCAGGTGTCGTTCACACCTCTTTCTAAGAATAACACGACGCCAACGCAATGGCGGTCGGCAACAACACATGCAGTGACGCTAAATCTTAGACGACACGCCGAAAAAATGGTTGTACTATTCTTTAAACTGTCCCAATTTTATCTGCAAACCTCTCAAATAGTCATACTAATCATGATGCATCTATGAGTGAAGTATATTGTGATACCAAAATGCATTTATATATAATATATGATGTAACACGACGCCAACGCAATGGCGGTCGGCCACAACACAGTGAAGCTAAATCGTAGACGACACGCCGAAAAAATGGTTTTACTATTCTTCAAACTGTCCTAATTTTATCTGCAAACCTCTCAAATAGTCTTACTAATCATGATGCATCTATATGAATTGCTTATCTTGCGATACCTAACGTATTTATATTTATTGTCGTCTAACTGGAAGTCGTCCAACTGGAAGTACCAAAATTGGGTGTCGTCCAAGTGGAAGTCGTCCAACTGGAAGCACACCGATCCGTATTGCGTGAGATAATACTCGCCTGTATGATATATATGGACCACTTCACATGGCAGGCCTCCTTCAAACTCATAACGATCACCACCGATGATCCTTGATTCCATTGGATAAGTAACCCCATCCCTCCCCTTCTCCCCCTCCGCACCGCCACCCCCATAACCACCTCGGGGCCGGCCCGGTAGCTCAGTGGGTTAGAACGCTCGCATTGAGCCTGAGAGCCTAGCGGCACGCGGATCGGTAGTTCGAGCCCTGCTGTGGCCATGTTTGTGTGGTCGCAGGATAAAGATCCCACGTCCTTCTTCGCAAAGAGTTGGGGGTTACCCCGGGGACATGGCTCCGCTCTTCCCTTCCTTCTCCCATTGACGCGATATGAGCAACAGGGGTTCAAGCGTCCTGAATATATTACCAACCGTAACCACCCAAAGCCTTTTTTTGTATAAGGGATATGGATTACTGCTAAACTGGACCGGCTGGTCACCCTGTCGATCCTGACGACATCCAGCGGTAGCAGTCCCCCCTGCGCTCTACCCACCCATCCATAATGATATTCTTATGCATTTGTGAGGAAAGGGTCCCACTATTGGGGCAAATTTTGGTGTGGTCCCGCCTAGCCCCCGTCAAATTGCGGAGAGCCCTACCCTGGTAGCCAGCAAGTGCTCAACTTAGTGTGAGTGCGTAATTACCTCCCCCACCTCCCGCTTCCTCTTCTGCCAACACAAATGTTAACATTTGGAATTCTCCCTATGAGTTCTATGTCATATAAGCTTATAACACTTTGGCAAGAAGGAGTCATGGGTATAAAAGTCTCGATCACATTGGGTCGATGTTAAATGCGTTAGATCCCATGATATGCATTATTAGAGTCAATGACAGGCGTGAGCGGTGTGGAAACACTGGTTTGCCCAAACATGAAATAATGACCATTTCTTTGCTGTTCAGTGCACAGGATCTCGCCACTCGTTGCGGTCCGAAAATTACGTCGTTATTTACGTAACAAGTGGCGAGATCCTGTGGTACAGTGCACCGAACATTGCCCCCCCTGTAGGGGCGGATCTGCGGGAGGGGGGGGGGGTAGGGAGGTTGCTACCCCTACCCCTTGGGAACTTGAGCGTACGCTGATACAACCCCCCCCCCACTTGCGAATTCCTGGATCCTGCTGCCATCTAGTGGACTCTTTTTTAGACATCCGGTTCAACTATGCCCATCACAATGATTGAGCCACTGAATGACACTGTGACACTGTGACACTGTGACACTGTGACACTGTGACAATGTGAGGACCAGCGTAGGACTGCATGGTGACGTCATGACGTTTGGTTTCCGCGAAAGTCTCACGAGGTGCCATCGACCGGCGAGACTACAGACAAAGCGAGTCGCGCATCCATGGAACAGGCCTCTGTTTATCACCGGGCTCTTACAGCCAGCTCGCTAACCTCTGTGGATCCATCCCCCATTACCACCACTGCCCCATTTTGAGTTACTCCCCCCCCCCCCTAATTTACCCACCCACCCCCACACGTTCGTGTCTCTTTGACGATTTGTCGATTTGGTGCCGCTCCAAACTCAGATATGTTCATAACCTCAGGTTTATTATCCGAGGCTCATAGATTTGTTTCTGATTCGAGATTGGTGTGTTCCAACGACGTGTTCATGCCATGACAGTCCTTGCAACAGGCCCATGAGCTTCGCGTACATATAAGCTTAGTCAAGATAAGGCAAGACAAATTTTTTCAGCTATGTATATTGATTGATGAATAAATAATACCGTGCTTGGGACTCATCTTGCAATTATAGTGGGGGTTGGGGGGGTTGGGGGGGGGGGGGGGGGAGGTACCCTCTTTGAATCGCGAATCCCCAAGAATTAAGGAGAGCAATATCAAATCTCCAAGATTGCGACATTTTAAAGCCGAGCGCCAGAAAAAATGCCGTAATGGTGATATCGCGAATATCACGAATATCACAAACTGCTGTAACGGATCACGGTAAATAGGCAAAGGGTCTTCGCGTTGAACCAGGAATTGTACGGATAACGATCCCCATAAATTGCCGACAGCTGATCGTGAATCTCCAAGAATTCCTGGATGCCAATCGCGGAGAGCGGAAAAGGTACCCCCCTCTCTTTATAGCTTGTTCCGAAGCACGTTACACGTTGGTAGAAGATTTGGCTACATGTATGGGTGTGGGAGGGGGGAGGGGGGGGGGTGGAGGAAGGATTTGAACATTTGAACTTGGAAGTTGTTATCAGATTATTCCACTGTGAGGCACTACTGCATGTGCCTCAGAAAAGTAAAGGTCACATGTTATGATCGTCAACATTGTTTGTAAGTCAAGAAGTCCACACGCTTGCCTTATGACTGGCTACATTTTTGCTAGACCAGGTAGGCCTACATCCCTCACTGTTGTGGTTTCTGTATTCGGTTGGCTCCCAAGGTTATATTAAATTCCAAATTTATTCCAGTGGTTTATTGGTAACACTCGTATCTGAGGTTCACAGACATAAACAGGAAGTTCTACCTGGTAGAGCATTATGGGATTAAAGTTTACTTTAAAACTTGAGTGCATTATGAATGTAGGGTACGTTAAGCGACATCCCCTCTCTTAAAGAAATATGTTACTCATAAGCATGCCATCGGTATCTACATTCTAAATTTAGATTACAGTTCAAGGCGAACCGGTGCTTTAATGTGACGATTAGATCTCCTGACTGGTGGTTGTGGATTTGTATCAGTCACTGGCACAGGCGGTGTGGTTGGTACAGCGGGAGTGTTCATCGCTGCTGTAGCGGGGGCAGGCATGTCCTCCACCAGCGGGTCATGAGGTGATAGGTCTTCGGGTTTGAACACTTCTCTGGTCTTCCTGATGTGGAGGCGGTTTCGGCGGTAGGTGCCATTCCCTGTATCCACATAATAAGACCTAGGGGCTTCTGCGGTGCCGGTCACTTTGCCTGGGTTCCACACCTTGGTATGTGGGTTGAACAACCGCACGTGTTCCTGCGGACAGAGTGGAGGCAGAGTCTTAGCACCATGGTCGTAATATGCTTTGCTGATGTCCTGTTGGCGATGCAGGTTGTCATTGAATCGCTGAGGTGCCCCGGCTGATACCACAAGCACATTGGATCTGTATTTCCTGCTGTTGAGTATCTCACAGGGTGCAGGTGTTTGGTGATTCACAGGAGTTGTACGCAGACATAGCATGGCGAGATGGGGATCTGACTCAGACTCTCGAGCCTTGGTGAAGAGCTGCTTGATGGTCTGCACCATCCTCTCGATGAATCCATTCGATTGAGGATACAGCGGTGATGAGGTTATGTGATCGAAACCCCATGTGATGGCGAAGTTGCGGAATTCCTCGGATGAGAACTGAGGCCCGTTGTCGCTCATCAATCGCTCTGGGATGCCATGCTCCTCAAATATCCCCTTTAAGTGTGCGATAATAGAGCGGGATGTAGTGCTGTGAAGTTTCCTCACTACTGGGAATTTGCTGTAGCTGTCAGCAACAAAGAGGTATTTGGTTTGTTCCCAGTAGAACAAGTCGGTAGCGAGTGTGTGCCATTGATGGGGTGGCACATCCATTGGCAACAGTGGCTCCTTGCTGACCGATGTCTGGTGTTTCTGGCATGGCGCACATAATCCGACTGTGCGTTCTATGTCAGCATTGATACCATCCCAGAAGACAGATGGCATTCATATGAGAGTGTATCTCATGGACTAAGATGTCGAGGCCTTTGATGGCACTGGCTTCACATGGGCTGACACGTGACAAGGCATCTGCTAATGTTACATCTTTCCCGGGCAGGTACACAATATCCGTGTCGTATCCTTGGATGCGAAGTAGCATACGGGCCAGACGAGGTTGTGCACTGTGGAGATTCTTTTTCACTATGGACTCCAAAGGTTTGTGGTCAGTCTCGATGCGCACATGACGACCATATGCATAGTGATGAAACCTCTCCACGCCGAATACAATGCCCAGCATTTCGAGTTCTATGTTCGAATACCTAGTTTCAGTGTCAGTGAGAGCTTTACTGGCGAAGGCCCTCATCCTGGATCAAAGCAGCGCCTAAACCACGTAGAGAGGCATCCACCTGCAGGGTGAGAGGCTTCTTACTGTCATAGAATTGCAGATTTGTTGTCGAAGTGATCTCTATCTTGACTTTATGGAAGGCCTCGCTGTGCTCTGGGCCCCACCGGTCGTTATATTCGTTATAGTCGTTATATTTCTTGCAGCAAATGACCATCTTCTCACTGTTCAACCGTGTGCCCGTTAGTCTGGCTCGCTCCAACATTTTACGGAGTGTTGCATCGTGGTCACTGCCATCTTCTTTCCAGCCAGCAATAACGAGGTCATCGGCTATACCGGTGCAACCTTGTATGTCATCGAAAGTTTCGTCGATCTTCTTTTGGAAATCATCCTGAGCGATATTAAGGCCAAATGGGAGACGATTATACTTGAACCGTCCGAACGGGGTATTGAAGGTCGTTAGTAGCGAACTCTCCTCGTCCAACGAGATGTTCCAGTATCCACTGCGTGCGTCAAGTATTGAGAAGTATTTTGCACCATTGAGTTTGGCAGTACATCTTCCAACGTTGGCGTGTAGTGATGTGGACGTTTGATCGCTTTGTTTAAGTCTTTAGGGTCCAAACACAGGCGGATTGTGCCGTTGGACTTTGTGACACAGACACACGAGTTCACCCATTCTGTAGGTTGGTCGACCTTGCTCAGGATACCCTTTTCAGTGAGCGAGTCGAGCTCCTCCTTCAGAGGTTCACGTAACGCAATGAGTACACGTCTGGGAGGATGTATGACCGGGGGTACTGTAGGATCCACCGTGATGTGGTAATTTCCTTCGAAGCATCCAATGCCTTCAAATACATCACTGTGCTCAGTCAGAATTTGATCCCGCGTTTTCACATTACCAGCTGGTCGTGTAATGACTGGCTTGGTGCGCGGCGTCTCAGCATCACTTTGTTCGGGGCAAATGGTGTAGTTGAGCGTCACCAGCCCAAGAGCTCGACATGTTGGGAGACCCAATGTCAGTGGCCCATTGGATTTGACAACGTAGAACGTAGAAGTTTCCGTCACCTGGTGGTAGGTCAACGTCAACTGGCACATACCGTATACTGTCAGTGTACTGCCTCCAAATGCAGTGATCCGGGTGTCTGATGGCGTGAGGTCTGGAGGTACTTCTTTCCCCCCATTGCACACATCAGACGCAATAAGTCTCTTATAAGTGGCCAAGGGTATGACGTTACCTTCTGCACCAGTGTCGAGCTTGCACGTCAGCTGTAGTCGATGCTGGTTCATTCTTACAGGTAGCCGAATCAGGGCCTGTGTCGAATGCTTGTCATCATAATCCATGGCGTCGAAGTTTATAGTGTCGAAATACAGCTCTTCAAGGTCAGCCTGTATCTCGTTCACCTTCTTGTAAGGTGTGTGTTCAGTTCGCATTTTCTGTGAGCGACATACACGTTTCCAATGATTTAGTTTGCCACATAGCAAACATGTGTCACCTTTGGCAGGACAGGCGTCCGGGTTGTGTTCATGCCTAGTGCCACAAGCTTTCTGTTCAATCTTCTGGCTGCGATATGTGGGATTGTGTTGCTGCCGTTTTGGCTGCGCTCTCTGAGACCTGGTCTGCAGGGCGTGTACCGTTCTGCTGCTGTTTAAGTCTTCCAGCTGCTTACGTGTGGCTTCATCAGTTCTAGCGATGTCAAGCGCTTGGTCTAATGTTAGATCCTCTTCTTTCTGAAGTAGCTTTGATTGTATCCGTTCAGATGAAACACCAAAGATTAACGTGTCAATGATGTGTTCATTCATATCATTGTACTTGCAATTGGCTGCAATGATACGGATGCGTTTTACAAATGCGTCGATGCATTCGCCAGACTCCTGTCTGCAAGCTCTGAGCTTGTATCGAGCGATGCGGAAGTTGCTTTTGGGTTTGACAAACTCTTCAAATCACTCCCAGTAACTGTGTAGCTTCTTTGCTTCTTCTGCGATGAGGTTCCATGTGTTTACCAGCCCTCTGCCTTCCCCTCCTGCCCATAAAAGGAGATATTTCACTTTTCTCTCTTCGTTCAAGGTATACAGGGGTCCTTCCAGCATGAGTTCCACCATTTCTTTGAATTTGGCAAGAACTCGCGGAGCGTCCGTCGCGTGCCAGTCCATGCTGGGGGTAGGCAGGCCTTCCAGGCTCATAGCCATTGTGTCTTGTGACTTCCAGTTACTACCGCAATTACTACCGCAATACTACCACAAATATTGATTATACGTGGGTATAACACAACTCCAAGTGTGTATCCACTACTTCTGACACCATGTTGTGGTTTCTGTATTCGGTTGGCTCCCAAGGTTTTAATAAATTCCAAATTTATTCCAGTGGTTTATTGGTAACACTCGTATCTGAGGTTCACAGACATAAACAGGAAGTTCTACCTGGTAGAGCATTATGGGATTAACGTTTACACCATATAAGCTTGTACAGTTCTCGCGGGCTCCTTTTTAGATTTAGGTCCTTTGGGGACCAGCACAACACATGTTTTTATAGCCTGAAAATCAGACGTTAATGTCGTGAGACAGTCTGAGGGATCGACATTGACGTCTGAACCCATATGCCTTGGGCGCTGTTGACGAAACCCATTTGACCACCTTGACTAAAACCCTTACTTGACAGCCGCCCGAAAATGGCTTTTTTTGTCTTCTTCAATCTCAATGGAAGCGTGGGAAGCCGAGATTCAAGTTCTTTCACGCCAGATTAAATTTCTAAACCCGCTGGTACACTGGTGTACTAATATCTGTGATATTATATAGATCGACTCAGCTAGTTATAATTCTGCTATGTACAGAACTTCAATGGTCAAATGTGCATCCAAGGACAGCTTCAGCCGATTTGTGTGTGAAGTGACACGTAAATAATAATATATTGTTCCGACGAAATGATATGGTGCCAAAATGAGGGCAGGGTCGGATTCAGACTTTAGAGGGTGGGGAGGCTTGAAGTTCGCGATTACAGGGCATAATACAGGGGCGACTTTAGGGGGTAGGGGGGCAGGGGCGGATCTAGGAATTTGCCAAGGGGGGGGGGGTGGGGGTGGGGGGTGGTTGCTCTCTGAAAACTTCCGACCGGGGGTGTGGGGTGTGCTCTTTGAAAAACTTGCGACCGGGGGGGCGCGGGTGGGTGCTCGGAGAAGCCGACTTTAACAGTGTATGTTCAGGTTCCCAAGGGGGGGGGGGGGGTTGCAACCCCCGTAACCCACCCCTAGATCCGCCCCTGGAGGCCTTGAATATCGAGATTACAGTGCACAGGCGGCGGAAGCGGCGGGGGGCGCACTGGTCCTTCTCCAGCATTAGGTTGCTGCTCGTGGACAGCGATAGGCTGCTTTATTCTCAGGGCTAAACCTGTCGGTGGGGGGGCTTCTGCGGCTTGACCAGGGGGAGGGGGGCTATAGCTGCAGTAGCCCCCCCGCTGGATCCGCCACTTGGGGGGGGGGCAGGGTCTAAACTTAGAACCATGCAAATGTCGTTGACCATTGGCTACATATGTCTGAACAGTAGTGAACATCTCAAGGGCGGATCCAGGGGCGCGGGAGAGGGGGGGGGGGGTCAAGGAGTATCAACAAGATTGGGCCCAGTTATCTTCATGACATGCATAACGTGAAGGAAACAATTACATTTTAAAAAATGGGCCAAATATATGTATGCCACGCGTTAAGACAACAGCTTATGGCCATAATTCATTGAAGTATCAAGGTAGCGCGCTATAGAACATGCCCAACAAGGAAACGAAGTTAGCCAAATCTGCCAAGGAATTTAAAACAACGCTGTCAACCTCGGATGTGTTCTTGTGTCACTGTAATTCGTGCACATTATGTAACATAGCTAATGGGTAAGGTTTTATGAGATGCACAGGTTGTTATATTTTCATTGTCATTTGTACATATATCTCATCCGCTTATGTCATTTTATCATTGTCGGTCAATAGCACGTGAGCTAATGTTTATTGTTGACTTTTACATACCGACGTTAAATAAAACTTTATCTTATCTTATCTTAAAGAGGTGCGGACCTTTTGACCTTTTTCAATGCAAAATTTAGGCCATCTGAGGCGTACCCGCCCCCGCCTCGACATCGAAATCGACATCGGAAACGACATCGAAACCGAACGAGGCGTTTTGCTCGCCAAACTGTTACCTAGAGGGCAACGAACACAACACAACGTTAGTATTGAGGGAGAGGGGGGGGGGGGGGGGGGCAAGGGGTATTTCCATTCCTCGGGATTTGGCTTTTCATTTCACCGTGAACTGGGAATGAGGCAAATTATTCTTCGTGAACTGGGAATGGGCAGGGGCGGAGCCATGGGGGAGGGGGAGGGGGGGCGACCCGGACCCGGCCCTCCTTTTAGGGCCGAACTTTACACAATTTATCCCATTTAACACATGAAAACCGAAACCGCCCCTCCCCCTTTCCAGCATATCTGGATCCGAACCTAAAACAGGCCCGCGCTATCCAGATTCTGGATCCGCCCCTAATGGGGTATTAGCCGACCGTCCTGATCAAGGGTTTTTATTAATCATGAACTGGGAATTTTAATATTGAATAACCGTGAATCGGGAAATCGCTAATTTATATCATGTGTCCGCCCGTGCTATGTATACTGGGAGTTATCCTTTTTAATTCATCGTGACCTATCGGGAATAAAGAAATTTATTTTTCGGGATCTGGGAACACGACCCCCCCTTGCTCCCCCCGAGCGCGGATAACGTATATTGACTAAGGTCACGTATCCAAGGTCAATGTCACAGCAAGGTCAAGGTCACAAAACGTACTTTTTGTCGTAACTCCGTCATTTTGTTATTGTCTCAGATGTATGAGCAGGGAAAAAGATAAAAATCAGCCATTTTCAGCTGAAATACAGAATATGATTTTATTGATGACTTTAATCACAAGTAATAATAATTCTAGTCCCAGCTCATACCCCCAGTTCTTTGGTCATTAATGTTTCTGGAGATGGCACAACGAATGTTTTTGCCTGGCAGGAGCTCAGTCGTATGAGTCATCGATAACAGCATTAATAATGACTGGAACATTGTCAAACCTACTATTAGTACTATTTTCACAACAGATACACATTGGACGAGCGGAGACGCACATACACCATAAATTGCCTGTTCCAACAAAGAGTGCGCTTCCCTGCGTTATAAGTTATATGAAATTATGCAATTGTCTTCTGTATAGAAAAGACTAATTTCAGGTAGTAGATAGTACAGATATTGTGCAAAAAGCAAAGGTTCTAAGCCTATTTTAAGAAATGTCAAACTGGGGTTTGTATCATTCACTGCACATTTAGCCACTTTCTGTTTTATTTCAGAAACACAGTCATCACAAAAAGTACCAATAACGTTATCTGCACACCTCCTTAGCAGTAGCCTGATTGTGTCCTTTGGGTAAACATTTGACTTGCCAATTAAAGTAGACGTTGACAAATATGTCCACATTATCGATCAGAACATAATCACGTCACACATCACTTCACCTTGTCCTTACACGACCCTCAACCCGCCATAGCAGACATTGACGCGAGGACTAGTCGGCAAGGCCCGCTATAGGCCATCCCACCCCCTCCCCACAAACTTATCTTGGTGGATGCACCACCGACACTGACACTGACCCAAGTGACGGTTTATGTTAGCGCTATCAGGTCAAAGGGCAATAGGTCTCAGTGCAGTGGCCTGTGCTGTGGGCACGATAGACATCATTCCTTTTATTTTGGTCCGGCATCGGTCAGACATGGACAAATTAGTGAGTTACCGTCACCAACTGGCGACTCGCCCGCTCCTGTATCAAACCATCCCCAGTCTGCTGCAGCGACGAGCTCAATGCGTACCCGACAAAGATGCCTATGTCTTCCGTCGACCAGGCGAAGACCGTGACGTCATCACCTTCCGACATCTGAACGAGAGAAGCGCGAGAGTTGCGGCGGGATTGCTGGGTTTGGGTGTTTCTCCCGGAGACCGCGTAGCTGTATTGGGAGCGGCTTGCCCGGAGATGCTTTACGCCTGTTTCGGCGCTCAGAGTCTCAAGGCTGTCGTGGTCTTTATCTCAACAGACAGCGTCACCGGTAACTCCCTGAAAGCCATCTTGACGGTGTTAAAGTGCACGGCGCTCATCTACCACCCGGGACCTGGAGAGAAACTCCATCAGAGACTTACGGAAACATGCGGAGAGCTGTTTGCGAGCGACGATAACTCTCCGCGCGAGGGAGCGCTCAGCTCCATCATCGTTCTCCCAGCGATACAATTAAAGGGTCAACAGGTAACTTCCGTTCGCAACCTGGCGGATACCGAATGTACTGCTGCGCAAAATCGGTGCATACGTGACCTGACCATGACTGTGCTTCCAGATGACATGGCCGTTGTCTTCACGACGTCAGGAACGACAGGTCTCCCTAAATGTGTTGCCCATAGCCACATGACTGTCATCCACATACACACGGAGATGGGTCTTTATCATGAGTGCCTCTATCCCGGTGAGAATGACGCTGAGGGGAGATATTTCACCGACCGATCCTTCGCGTGGGTTGGAGGCCTGTTCTGTCTGCCGCTGGCTCTACAGGTCACTTACGTCCATGTGGATCCCGAATTCGTTTCCCACACCACGCATCTGGATTACCTATACCGGATTACAGCAGAGGAAGCGGTGACAGCGGCCGTGATGCTGCCTTACTGGTTTCCGGATCTCATAGCGGGAAGCGAATCCGGCCGGAAATGTCTGCCAGACACACTTCGCCTAGTTATCACAGGCGGAGAACAGCTAAACAAGTCGCTGACAGAGAAATTACACATCCTACCAAAGATGATGAACGGATACGGCGCAACTGAGGCAGGCCTGATATTCTTCGAGAAGCTGTCGGAGCAGCTGGAAAGCGGTTTGGATTCGACTTTTTCTGGAGCATCCGGGGGATTGGAGGTAAAGGTCGCAGATGAGCACGGTTGCTGCGTTGCCATTGGAGACGCCGGTGAGCTTTGTATCCGTGGTCCGGGTCTGTTCCAGGGGTACATTGACCTGGTCTCTGGTCAGCTGGAAGACGGGAAGTCCCCTTCCGGCTGGTTCAAGACTGGAGACATGGCCTGCTTCTTACCGGATGGAAAGATTCAGCTGTTGGGAAGGAAAGCTGAAGTGATATCGCGAGGAACCAGAAAGCTTTACCCAGGCGTCCTGGAGAAGATTCTGGCGGCATGTCCTAAAGTTCATAAATGCGTCGTGGTCGCTGTACCAGATGAGAGGATGTACGAGGAGGTGTGCGCATGCGTCGTGCCTGTGGCCGGGGAAACCCTGACAGAAGAGGAAGTGGTCGAGTTCTTTGCCCACCAGGTTCTGGTTTCCACGGAGAAGACCTTGACCCCTCGCTACGTGTGGCTGCTGGAGGCGATGCCACTCAACAAAAACGGGAAAATCGACAGAAAGCAAGTTCGCGTGAACGCCAGCGCAAAATATGCCCCATTGCAGAAATAAGTGTGATAAATTTTATTGGAGCCAAACATATTAATTACCAATATTTGCCAGGTCTCGAACAGATAATTCTATCGACTACATATTTACCGGCGAATGCAAACCACTTTTTGAGCCTGAACGTCTCTTTTGGCGCATTGCACATTGTCTGTCTGGCCGTGGTGTGTCCGTATTTAACATAAAGGCGATCAGCGCGTATGATATCCGGGCCGGAAGCGAGTACGAGTACAGTTAAAATACACTGGTGACGTCATACTATTGTCTAAAGTATCGATTCTCATGTTCCAATAGAGATTTACGTTGGAGTGATTTTAAAGAAATGTGGCTCATAGTTTGGTAAGTTGGCACGCTTTAGTCACGCGATCTGTGCAACTGGGCATCGACCCCGAACGACCAAAGCCGTAATTCTCGCACCATGTGACGTAGTAGATGCAGGTTCCAGTTTGAGATGTTTTAGCATATTGTTATAAATGAGAATGACAAAATATTGATACGTTGCTTCAAGTTTAGCAAATGCAATGAAGTTAAGTTGTCACAATACCTTAATATAAATATATCTGAAGAAGATTGGGAAAGGTATGACATGGCGCTATATATATAAATATATCGACAAATGACGAACGAACAAGAAGGTTTCCAGTACAGGATACGTCAACACTACATTCCAACAAATAAGTATCTATACATGTGCAAGACATCTAAAACCGACCAATGCAGCTTTTGTAAAAGTGAAGTTGAGTTGTTTGAACACCTGTTTTGGAGATGCCCTGTACTACAAGCCCGTTGGCCAGACATGGACACGTTGTTACATTCGGCTTTGGATGTTGATAATAGAGACAGTAACGTCAATTTAGACTGCCAAATATGTAATGATTCGGTTGAATACAACTGTAACATTGATTAACTATGTACTTCTTATTGTAAAACGTTTCCTATGTTGATGTAAGTGCGATAAGTGGGCTCCAAACGTAGAAGGTACCATCGGGCAGATTAACATTCCTGTCTTATAGCATAAATAGCAGGAGAACCCTTTCAGATAAGTGGCAGCCAATAATCCATTTGTTTATGTAACACCCAGAGAAGCTTTTTCTTGTAACACGGCATTAGATATGCTCAGGATTTACGTCCATTTAGGTCCATTTTCCATGTTAAGAACCAGCAGATCGCGTATTTCATGAATTGTTTTGCGCAAATTACACTTGAGCTTCAGTGAAACAATGATTAACTTTAAAGTTGTCACAAGCACGACGGTTTCCCTTTAAAATTTACTTTGAGGGAATATAATGTATTTAGGTTCTTAAAGTGTATAAGTATGCACTTATAGAACGCAATAAATAGTAGGGCATGTTTTGTTATCAGCCTTGCATCTCGTGTGGAGCAGTGTGGCTGTCTTGTGTACTACGTTGTAAAAATGCAGGCGCCACTGCCGTTTTTTTTTTAAGTATGACAACAGCTATTTCGTACATAGTTGATATTCACCCAGTCACATAACGCCGTTATGACAGCTCATATGTATTGTATACATATGAGCTGTCCACATGACTCCCTTTTTTCTCTCAATCCCCGGAGCATCGATGTTTCCATCTTGATAAATGTATTTCAATTGATATCGAAAGTGACAAAAATTAAACCTTCGTATACTTTGCCATGATTGTCAGTATCTAATTTGGATGCCATTTCACCAAGAGGTTCTCTCTCGATCACCACACAATCTCGCACTTTCTCTCGTTTTCCTTATGCTCGCTATATGGCTTGGGCGGCACACCCCCTCCACTGTAGTAATGTAGTCCCCCCCCCCCATCCCGGGCAATTAAGGAAAATTAAGGAATCACCTGTCACACCCATTAGTTTTCATCGTAATCATAAATGGTTTGTCTTGAAATTGCCAAGTTCTAATGGTCTATCAACATGGTGAGAGCCCACGAAATGTATTATAATTATAGAAAATGGTATGCATGCGTCATACGTCTGCCTGTCATTATGTAAAAACGACATCGATGTTACTAACGCACGGCGTTGTCTAAAGGAAAGAACTCTTTTCGTTTTACTGGTGCATTCGTACTAGTAATAAACGCTTAAAAGACCAAGGTGTGACTTCACATACTGTTTGACCAGAATGCATACACTCCATGCACTCTGCCTGCAGATAAACCCAAACCCACCCAGGCAACACAGACCAAATCAACCAGCTCTTCACTTGAACTCCCCACCACCTAAAATCCCGGGACAAACCGTTTATTCGTTTTTCCTTTTGCTTCTGAACATTACAAAATCAGAATTTTCCTTTTTTCAAATTTCTGTTTCACAAAAGATAAAGCAGAAACGGGCAATTCGGCAATTCCTTTTCCCATTACCGTTTTGAAAAATGAAAAAGCTGAAAGGGTAAAAGTCTTCAGAAATCGTTTGCCCTGTTTGAAAGTGGCAAGACGGAAAATAGGTAACACTTGCGCGATACATTTTACCTTTTTGAAAAACACAAAACGGAAATAGATAACACTCGCGCGATACCGTTTTACCCTTTTCGCGAAAATGAATAGCGTTAACTCGAGCGAATTTGTTTCGAGCTCTGGGCTATGGCTGGGATTCTCGACGCAACACTATGGCTTCGAGCTCCGGGCGCAGGATCCGGGCTATGTCTCCGGACTCAGGCTGGGATTTCCGACGCTACACTATGGCTCCGAGCTCCGGGCGCAGGATCTGGGCTATGGCTCCAGACTCAGGCTGGGATTCCCGACGCTACACTATGGCTCCGAGCTCCGGGCGCAGGATCCGGGTTATGGCTCCGGGTCTCAGGCTATGGCTCGGGTTTCCCGGCTATGGCTCTGGGTGTCGGGATATGGCTCCGGGTCTCAGGCTATGACTCGGGTTTCCCGGCTATGGCTCTGGGCGTCGGGATATGGCTCTCGGTGCCGGGCTTTGGCTCTCTGTGACCGGCTTTGGCTACGAGCTATTGTTCTGGACGTCGGGTTATGGCTCCGCGCGTGGGCTATGGCTCCGTGCGCTGGACTATGACTCTGTGCACCGCGCTGAAATCGAGAACGCGCAGACGATAACGCGAGATCCCGAATGCGAGATTGCGAAAACGCGAGGGCAAGATCGCGACGGCGAGAACACGAGATTGCGCATGCGTCGTACCTGTGGCCGGGGAAACCCTGACAGAAGAGGAAGTGGTCGAGTTCTTTGCCCACCAGGTTCTGGTTTCCACGGAGAAGACCTTGGCCCCTCGCTACGTGTGGCTGCTGGAGGCGATGCCACTCAACAAAAACGGGAAAATCGACAGAAAGCAAGTTCGCGTGAACGCCAGCGCAAAATATGCCCCATTGCAGAAACAAGTGTGATAAATTTTATTGGAGCCAAACATATTAATTACCAATATTTGCCAGGTCTCGAACAGATAATTCCATCGACTACATATTTACCGGCGAATGCAAACCACTTTTTGAGCCTGAACGTCTCTTTTGGCGCATTGCACATTGTCTGTCTGGCCGTGGTGTGTCCGTATTTAACATAAACGCGATCAGCGCGTATGATATCCGGGCCGGAAGCGAGTACGAGTACAGTTAAAATACACTGGTGACGTCATACTATTGTCTAAAGTATCGATTCTCATGTTCGAATAGAGATTTACGTTGGAGTGATTTTAAAGAAATGTGGCTCATAGTTTGGTAAGTTGGCACGCTTTAGTCACGCGATCTGTGCAACTGGGCATCGACCCCGAACGACCAAAGCCGTAATTCTCGCACCATGTGACGTAGTAGATACAGGTTCCAGTTTGAGATGTTTTAGCATATTGTTATAAATGAGAATGACAAAATATTGATACGTTGCTTCAAGTTTAGCAAATGCAATGAAGTTAAGTTGTCACAATACCTTAATATAAATATATCTGAAGAAGATTGGGAAAGGTACGACATGGCGCTATATATATAAATATATCGACAAATGACGAACGAACAAGAAGGTTTTCAGTACAGGATACGTCAACACTACATTCCAACAAATAAGTATCTATACATGTGCAAGACATCTAAAACCGACCAATGCAGCTTTTGTAAAAGTGAAGTTGAGTTGTTTGAACACCTGTTTTGGAGATGCCCTGTAGTACAACAAGCCCGTTGGCCAGACATGGACACGTTGTTACATTCGGCTTTGGATGTTGATAATAGAGACAGTAACGTCAATTTAGACTGCCAAATGTGTAATGATTCGGTTGAATACAACTGTAACATTGATTAACTATGTACTTCTTATTGTAGAACGTTTCCTATGTTGATGTAAGTGCGATAAGTGGGCTCTAAACGTAGAAGGTACCATCGGGCAGATTAACATTCCTGTCTTATAGCATAAATAACATGAGAACCCTTTCAGATAAGTGGCAGCCAATAATCCATTTGTTTATGTAACACCCAGAGAAGCTTTTTCTTGTAACACGGCATTAGATATGCTCAGGATTTACGTCCATTTAGGTCCATTTTCCATGTTAAGAACCAGCAGATCGCGTATTTCATGAATTGTTTTGCGCAAATTACACTTGAGCTTCAGTGAAACAATGATTAACTTTAAAGTTGTCACAAGCACGACGGTTTCCCTTTAAAATCTATTTTGAGGGAATATAATGTATTTAGGTTCTTAAAGTGTATAAGTATGCACTTATAGGACGCAATAAATAGTAGGGCATGTTTTGTTATCAGCCTTGCATCTCGTGTGGAGAAGTGTGGCTGTCTTGTGTACTACGTTGTAAAAATGCAGGCGTCACTGCCGGTGTTTTGTTTTTTTAAGTATGACAACAGCTATTTCGTACATAGTTGATATTCACCCAGTCACATAACGTCGTTATGTATATACATATGAGCTGTCCACATGACTCCCTTTTTTCTCTCAATCCCCGGAGCATCGATGTTTCCATCTTGATAAATGTATTTCAGTTGATATCGAAAGTGACAAAAATTAAACCTTCGTATACTTTGCCATGATTGTCAGTATCTAATTTGGATGCCATTTCACCAAGAGGTTCTCTCTCAATCACCACACAATCTCGCACTTTCTCTCGTTTTCCTTATGCTCGCTATATGGCTTGCGCGGCACACCCCCTCCACTGTAGTAATGTAGTCCCCCCTCCCCCCATCCCGTGCAATTAAGGAAAATTAAGGAATCACCTGTCACACCCATTAGTTTTCATCGTAATCATAAATGGTTTGTCTTGAAATTGCCAAGTTCTAATGGTCTATCAACATGGTGAGAGCCCACGAAATGTATTATAATTATAGAAAATGCTATGCATGCGTCATACGTCTGCCTGTCATTATGTAAAAACGACATCGATGTTACTAACGCACGGCGTTGTCTAAAGGAAAGAACTCTTTTCGTTTTACTGGTGCATTCGTACTAGTAATAAACGCTTAAAAGACCAAGGTGTGACTTCACATACTGTTTGACCAGAATGCATACACTCCATGCACTCTGCCTGCAGATAAACCCAAACCCACCCAGGCAACACAGACCAAATCAACCAGCTCTTCACTTGAACTCCCCACCACCTAGAATCCCGGGACAAACCGTTTATTCTTTTTTCCTTTTGCTTCTGAACATTACAAAATCAGAATTTTCCTTTTTTCAAATTTCTGTTTCACAAAAGATAAAGCAGAAACGGGCAATTCAGCAATTCTTTTTCCCATTACCGTTTTGAAAAATGAAAAAGCTGAAAGGGTAAAAGTCTTCAGAAATCGTTTGCCCTGTTTGAAAGTGGCAAGCCGGAAAATAGGTAACACTTGCGCGATACATTTTACCTTTTTGAAAAACACAAAACGGAAATAGATAACACTCGCGCGATACCGTTTTACCCTTTTCGCGAAAATGAATAGCGTTAACTCGAGCGAATCTGTTTCGAGCTCTGGGCTATGGCTGGGATTCTCGACGCTACACTATGGCTTCGAGCTCCGGGCGCAGGATCCGGGCTATGGCTCCGGACTCAGGCTGGGATTTCCGACGCTACACTATGGCTCCGAGCTCCGGGCGCAGGATCTGGGCTATGGCTCCGGACTCAGGCTGGTATTCCCGACGCTACACTATGGCTCCGAGCTCCGGGCGCAGGATCCGGGTTATGGCTCCGGGTCTCAGGCTATGGCTCGGGTTTCCCGGCTATGGCTCTGGGTGTCGGGATATGGCTCCGGGTCTCAGGCTATGACTCGGGTTTCCCGGCTATGGCTCTGGGCGTCGGGATATGGCTCTCGGTGCCGGGCTTTGGCTCTCTGTGACCGGCTTTGGCTACGAGCTATTGTTCTGGACGTCGGGTTATGGCTCCGCGCGTGGGCTATGGCTCCATGCGCTGGACTATGACTCTGTGCACCGCGCTGAAATCGAGAACGCGCAGACGATAACGCGAGATCCCGAATGCGAGATTGCGAAAACGCGAGGGAAAGATCGCGACGGCGAGAACACGAGATTGATCTCGCCTTCGCATTCTCGTGATCTCGCGATTTCACTCTCGCATTCTCGCGATCTCGCGATTTCACTCTCGCAATCTCGTGATCTCGAAATCGAACTAGTAGTTTGGACGCTAGCAAATAATGACACTTTAACATAGCCAACATCCCATTATAAAGCATCGATACGACAAGTGATGGAGGGCGTGGTGACGTTTCGGCCTATATAACCCCATCGATATTGCATGTACTTAGTCAAAGTCGGTACTGACATCTTTCTGTTGCACCTATCCCCCCGATTTTTGTCTTTATTCTCTAGCAACCCTTTGCGGATCTAGTTTATAAATTGTTACGGCGATTTTTTTACGAAAATTGACTTGATAACCTAATGTCCTTTGCCCTGTACTCAATGGGCTTATCTGCGTGACCAATGTCTGTTTATAATAGATCAAAAGGGCAGTGGGTCTCTCAATCTATGACATGCGAAAGCTGCAGAAACAGGTATCTGCAAATTACTCATAGATATGCAAAAATCAGTTAAGGAGATGTCAAAATCACTTTAGATCGACGCAAAAGATTATTAATATATGCAAAGCATTATTGATATATGTCAATCATTATTGATATATGTCAATCATTATTGATAAATGCAATTCACTATTGGTATATGAAAATCGTTATCGATATATGTAAATCACTTACTCATATCATTCGCGTGCCATACCAGTTAGCCTGACTTTTGCTCTAGGCAGACTTGTATCACATCTCACATCACATATCACAATTTGCTTCGGTCCGCCGTCGGTCAGACATGGACCAATTAGTGAGTTACCGTCACCAACTGGCGACTCGCCCGCTCCTGTATCAAACTATCCCAAGTCTGCTGCAGCGACGAGCTCAATGCGTACCCGACAAAGAGGCCTATGTCTTCCGTCGACCAGGCGAAGACCGTGACGTCATCACCTTCCGACATCTGAACGAGAGAAGCGCGAGAGTTGCGGCGGGATTGCTGGGTTTGGGTGTTTCTCCCGGAAACCGCGTAGCTGTATTGGGAGCGGCTTGCCCGGAGATGCTTTACGCCTGTTTCGGCGCTCAGAGTCTCAAGGCTGTCGTGGTCTTTATCTCAACAGACAGCGTCACCGGTAACTCCCTGAACGCCATCTTGACGGGGTTAAAGTGCACGGCGCTTATCTACCATCCGGGACCTGGAGAGAAACTCCATCAGAGACTTACGGAAACCTGCGGAGAGCTGTTTGCGAGCGACGATAACTCTTCTCGCGAGGGGGCGCTCAGCTCCATCATCGTCCTTCCAGTGATACCATTAAAGGGTCAGCAGGTCACTTCCGTTCGCCACCTGGCGGATACCGAATGTACTGCTGCGCAAGAGCGGTGCGTGCGTGACCTCACGATGACCTTGCTTCCAGATGACATGGTCGTTGTCTTCATGACGTCGGGAACGACCGGTCTGCCTAAAGGTGTTGCCCATAGCCACATGACTCTCATCCAAGCACACACAGAGGTCAATCTTTTTCATGATTGCCTCTACCCCGGTGAGAATGGCGCTGAGGGGAGATATTTCACCGACCGATCCTTTGCGTGGATTGCAGGCATGTTATGTCTGCCACTGGCTCTACAGGTCACTTATGTCCATGTGGATCCCGAATTCGTTTCCCACGCCACGCATCTGGATTACCTATACGGAATTATGACCGAGGAAGCGGTGACAGCGGCCGTGATGTTACCTTACTGGTTTCCGGATCTCATAGCAGGAAGCGAATCCGGCCAGAAATGTCTGCCAGACACACTTCGCCTAGTTATCACAGGCGGAGAACAGCTAAACAAGTCGCTGACAGAGAAATTACACATCCTACCAAAGATGATGAACGCATACGGCGCAACGGAGGCAGGCTGGATTTTCTTCGAAAAGCTGTCGGAGCAGCTGGAAAGCGGTTTGGATTCGACTTTTTCTGGAGCATCCGGGGGATTGGAGGTAAAGGTCGCAGATGAGCACGGATGCTGCGTTGCCATTGGTGATGCCGGTGAGCTTTGCATCCGTGGTCCGGGGCTGTTCCAGGGGTACATTGATCTGGTCTCTGGTCAGCTGGAAAGCGGAAAATCCCCTTCCGGCTGGTTCAAGACTGGAGACATGGCCTGCTTCCTACTGGGTGGAAAGATTCAGCTGTTGGGAAGGAAAGTTGAGGTGATATCGAGAGGAACTAGAAAGCTTTACCCAGGCGTCATGGAGAAGATTCTGGCGGCATGTCCTAAAGTTCATCAGTGCGTCGTCGTCGCTGTACCAGATGAGAGGATGTATGAGGAGGTGTGCGCATGCGTCGTGCCTGTGGCCGGGGAAACCCTGACAGAAGAGGAAGTGGTCGAGTTCTTTGCCCACCAGGTTCTGGTTTCCACGGAGAAGACCTTGGCCCCTCGCTACGTGTGGCTGCTGGAGGCGATGCCACTCAACAAAAACGGGAAAATCGACAGAAAGCAAGTTCGCGTGAACGCCAGCGCAAAATATGCCCCATTGCAGAAATAAGTGTGATAAATTTTATTGGAGCCAAACATATTAATTACCAATATTTGCCAGGTCTCGAACAGATAATTCCATCGACTACATATTTACCGGCGAATGCAAACCACTTTTTGAGCCTGAACGTCTCCTTTGGCGCATTGCACATTGTCTGTCTGGCCGTGGTGTGTCCGTATTTAACATAAACGCGATCAGCGCGTATGATATCCGGGCCGGAAGCGAGTACGAGTACAGATAAAATACACTGGTGACGTCATACTGTTGTCTAAAGTATCGATTCTCATGTTCGAATAGAGATTTACGTTGGAGTGATTTTAAAGAAATGTGGCTCATAGTTTGGTAAGTTGGCACGCTTTGGTCACGCGATCTGTGCAACTGGGCATCGACCCCGAACGACCAAAGCCGTAATTCTCGCACCATGTGACGTAGTAGATACAGGTTCCAGTTTGAGATGTTTTAGCATATTGTTATAAATGAGAATGACAAAATATTGATACGTTGCTTCAAGTTTAGCAAATGCAATGAAGTTAAGTTGTCACAATACCTTAATATAAATATATCTGAAGAAGATTGGGAAAGGTATGACATGGCGCTATATATATAAATATATCGACAAATGACGAACGAACAAGAAGGTTTCCAGTACAGGATACGTCAACACTACATTCCAACAAGTAAGTATCTATACATGTGCAAGACATCTAAAACCGACCAATGCAGCTTTTGTAAAAGTGAAGTTGAGTCCTTTGAACACCTGTTTTGGAGATGCTCTGTAGTACTACAAGCCCGTTGGTCTGACATGGACACGTTGTTACATTCGGCTTTGGATGTTGATAATAGAGAGAGTAACGTATATTTAGACTGACAAATTGTAATGCTTGGGTGGATTAAAACTAATATATGTGAATTGATTAACCATATGTTGCCGGGTAGTTTCGGTATTTAGTTTATTTATGTTAATTTTGTGCGGGGTTTCGCGGGCTTCCGGTGCGCCAGATTCCGGTGGTCCTCAGAGCATCACTTGCTGCTGAGGATCCACAGACAACACACGTACCTTAAGATTTAGTTATCCAGAAACATCTTTTTACCCGCTCAGACCACTCGGCCACAACTCCCGGTGAGCACCTTAAATGGCATGCTTTACTGTTAATTGTTATATGTTTACTGTGTGTAATCCCATGGTTATCTACTGTGAGTTTTTTATGTATGTATCAGACTGATCAGACTTAGTTCTGGACCGGATAGAATGGGGTGCGTGTTGAACACGTGGTAGGGCCGCCATTACGGTTTTCCGAATTGATATTTCGTGGTGCAGTCTCTTATGGTAGTTTAAAGGCTGGAGTTTATTTCTATTTCTATATTCTGGAATCAAGTATTATTCCACCTAAGCTTATAACCTTACTGAGAATCTATTTACTTTAAGCTATTTGTGGGTACATATTTAGTTGTTTTGTCAGACAGGTGTTTGAGTTGTAGAATTTGAATTAATTGATTGTGAGCCAGTAAATATGGTGGGTTATTATAATAAGGGTGATCTACAGCCACATTTATGTTGTACGGTTTTACTGGTTGGCAGTATTTACAGCCCCCAGGTATAAAACCTATATATTATTAATCTGAGTTATATTGGGTAAATTTATACAGCAATTAGAATTTGCAATGCCCAGTTTGGATTTTGTGGGGTTCTCAAAGGGGGTAAATAATATTGGATTTTTTACACATGTAAGCTGTGCACACTGGGTTTTGATTCATATAACCTCAGGTGCCGCAGTTATTTGTTATAGAATTTAATGCCAAATGGCGGTTAATCCCATTATTTATGTCTTGATTGTAAACCGGTATAAACTGGTTGGCGTTTACAATGAGCCTTTCATTCCATATACCATGGACAGGGTAAATTACCTCACTTGGGTCTGACTTGCTGTTGTGAATAGATTTAATACATATATTGCTGTAGGGCGTACAACATGTGGAGATTTATATATTATTATTAGCGGTTTAACCATGATATTGATAGATTATTGACTACTTTATGGATTTAATACATATATTGCTGTAGGGCGTACAACATGTGGAGATTTATATATTATTATTAGCGGTTTAACCATGATATTGATAGATTATTGACTACTTTATGGATTTCGGGTTATATCCCGGCGCTGCCCAATGAGGGGGATCCTATACAAAGTTTTACTTGTCTGGATTTGGTGCATTTTCTAAGGAATGCAGTCAATTTGTAGCGCCTAGCGATTAAGTCGGTCGACAGAGTGGGTAGTCACAGCAATTTTCTGCTAAAGGCAGTATTGTTTATTACTATCGGTCTCTGTCCTCATGCATATTGTCTTATATATACCAGCTATGTGTAGAGTTTTATTGGAATCTAGTTGGTTAAATTGCAGTTCCACAGGGAAGTGGCTCGAATGTGATAGCATTCAGTCATGACGCCCCATGTAGGGTTGTCCTGTTATGTTAGCGTTCCGTCATAATGTCCCATGCATATGGGTAGTTTAATTAGTATTTGTCCGCGATGTTACTCGGAGCCAATGTTTTAATGTAACTTTGATTATTTTTATATTTTAATATTACAGGTTCTCTTCTGACCCGAAATAAAGTAATTCAGTGCCACTTTGCTGGGTTGTGTGAGTCGATACAGGAAACAGCCGAAAAACACCCCCTCCACCCCGTAACACATATGCTGCTTATTGTGAAACACTTCATATATTTATGTAAGGGGAGAAATGTAAAAGGTGCCATCGGGCAAATTAAACATCACTGTCTTATGAACAATAACATGAGAAACCATTCAAAGTACATTAATATCTTGTAGTAAAAACAATGGTCGCAATAAGGTATTATTATGCTCATGATTTGCTTCTATCTAGGAATATTAGGAAAAGCAGGTCGCATAATTTGTGAATTGCATTTTGCGAGTAATACGTGAGATATAGTGAAACAATGGTTCGCTTTAAAGTTAGTGGCAATAACAACGTTTTCCTGGAGAAAGTTAAAAACTATTTTGAAGGGAGATTAAGCTCTTAGTGCATATGTATGCACACATAGTACATTTTACATTTAAGGACAAATTTATTAGTTTTATGAAAAATTCATTTTTGTTTTAAATACTAGACATATCTGCGTATAGCTAGGCATATAACACCTTTGTATCCATAAGTTTTGAAAATATATAGAGCTATAGGCCTGGCCGAAAGTTGGGTCTATTGCGGATCGCATTCATAGTACCAATAATATTTAACCGTGACAATCGCTGTGGACAAAATTGGTGTTAGTTTAAGGTCTAATTTGGCACTAAATTTGCGGCCGGAACGTCCGTCATGTGACGCCATATTGACGTCACGAACTCAACCACGCTTTAACGACCAATTCCGCTATATAGCCCAAATTGCCCGTTGAAAGCGCTATATAGCCATAGGATCCAGATTTGACCTATCAGATCCAAATTTGACCCCTCAGTTCCAGATTGACCCCTCAGATCCAGATTTGAACCCTCAGAACCACATTTGCCCCTTAGATCCAGATTTGACCCCTCAGGCCTCGAGTTGACCCACTATATTCTGATTTGACCCTTCAGATCCAGATTTGACCCCTCAGATCCAGATTTGACCTCTCAGATCTAGATTTAACCCCTCAGATCCACATTTGCCCCTAAGATCCAGATTTGACCCCTCAGATCCAGATTTGACCCCTCGGATCCAGATTGACCCCTCAGATCCAGATTTGACCTCTCAGATCCAGATTTGATCCCTCAGATCCACATTTGCCCCTTAGATCCAGATTTGACCCCTGAGACCTCGAGTTGACCCACTATATCCTGATTTGACCCTTCAGATCCAGATTTGATCCCTCAGATCCACATTTGCCCCTTAGATCCAGATTTGACCCCTGAGACCTCGAGTTGACCCACTATATCCTGATTTGACCCTTCAGATCCAGATTTGAACCGTCGGATCCAGATTTGAACCCACGGATCCAGAGTTTTAACTCGTCCGATCTGGATTGCACGCCTAGGATCCACATTGACCCCGCAGAGCCGTCGGATAGACAGTCCTAATCCTGATTAGTCCAGTCTAATCCCGATTGGATTCCACAAAGCAAGAATCTACCCATCCTATTGGGATTGGTCCCAAAGATCCCGCTTCGAACTTTTGCGTCTCGGTCCGACCCGGCAGATTCCCATTTATCCCACGCAACGACATTAGATCCATTCGATCCCGATTGCCCAACGCATCCAGATGCGAGGCCCCGTATCCCGATTCCATCGACCGTAAGGATCCCACTTTCTGAGACATCAGCGCTACACGCCATGTCACCTGCGCACTTCGGTTTGTCCGCCCATGTATCAATGACCAGTGGCCATGCCCTGCACTGCCAGCTCATAAACCCAGGAAATTCCCGATCCGGAATTGGAAAAAAATGTCGCCAAAATTTCATGCTGCGACAAAGTGGGAGACGACCTAAGACATCAATACACACCATTTGGCTGGACAACTTTTCACCTTTTTTTTTCCACACTAGGTCGGCACGAGCTTTTGTAATACCATTCACTCAAGCCGCTGACCTAATTCGGAGGCCCAGTCTTGACCTCAAAACCACGCTATCATATTCATTGTGAAGTTCAAGCCAGGGGACCGAGCATATGTACTCAATGTACTGCAACCTAGAAATGGCCCTCACTCCCTTAATAATGGACGGTCGCGGTTTGGATCAACATTCAGATAATTTAGCAATGATCAGTCTGAGAACAGGGATTCGGGCGGGACCAAGCACAAGTATGAAGTCGAGATTTGGACGCATGCACTCAAAATGGCGCCCTCTATCTGGGAAAACAGCCCGCGTTGAACAGCAGCCATTACATTGTGCTCATCCAGCATCCGCATCGTAGGGGTCCAATTTGGGCTAAATTGCGCTTTCAGCGAGCCCAATACAGCTTTCAGTGGGCAATTTGGGCTAGAACGCCTTCGGATATCGGCGTTATTGAGCCCACATTGGCAATTGAAGGCCAAGTTTAGCCCAAATTGGCTGCTGAAGGCCGTAATTATTCCAATTTGCCTGTTTATAGTGCTATTTAGCCCAGATTGTTCCTTCAAGGAACTGCCCACTGAAGGCATCATGTAGCCAGCATGAGGCAAAATCAGCTTATAGTATGTGTTTCTGCATGTCATCGCCTGTACCATAGTTTCGGCGCATAAATGGTGCCACAGACGTGTGCGTCAAAGACGAAGTCACTTCTGTCAGTAAGCCTCAGCCTCCGGCTGTCTAGTTCCTTTGATGCTACGACGGGGGAACAACACGGTTGAGAAACTAGCGTTTGTTTGCATTTGCTACAAAAACGAAACATTATGACGTCATGGATTCCCCCCGGTGAAAACGTTGGCGCAACGCTTGAAACAGTAAATTTACACAGAATGAGTGTTTGTTTTACCTTTACCATGTGGTTTAATGACGCTTTAGTGTGTTTGATAGCAAAACGGGTCGTGTTGACCACTTGCTCTCACCATCTTTGTTACCGCGGCGGCGCGTGGGATTCTGTGACGTCATTGGCTGTTCGGGGAACCAGCGAAAGCCCGGATGCAGAGCTGAATTGAGAACCCTATTTTTAGCCTTCGAGTGTTTTGAAGTGTTTCAAAAGTTGTGCGATTCATCGCCTTCAAATATTTTAACGCATACCCCCCATGACCATGTTTAGTGAAGCGAGAGCCATAGGCCTTAAAATAAACCTGAAAAAAGAGAAGATTAATAGCTGCCTATACTGCCTATATACTCACAGGCACAGCCACAGGCACCGTAAAGCGGCGGGGGTGGTGGGGGGGGGGGGTATTTATAGCCATATATAGGCCCCAGACCTACACTCCGTCGCTTTAAGGTGCCTTACGGACATGGGAGCCATACATGCCTATAATAATAATACCTATCATAGGCATATACACCTATACATACGCCCCCCCCCCCCACCTCCCCGACTCCGTCGCTTTACCAGTTTACGAGGCGCGCAATCATGAGTTCGCGAGATTTGTCTGCTGTAAATCTTTAGACCAACGGACTTTCATTTTGGCCCTGCCTATTATTATAATTCCGGGGACATCGGGCATGTGTCCTGTGTAAAATTAGTCAGATCGGGAAGTTATAAAATAGCCAAATACCTTAAATATCTTATTCATGTGGATCGGTCAGAGAAAAAGAAGATCCGCGCATTGACCAAAACGTCCAGAAACACTTCGCATCTTTTCCTTCGTAAACGAAACAGGCTGGCGAAAGAAAGAAAAGCGCTCGATGTGTTAGATACATTAATATGCCGTACGTTACAGGTAACTGTTGGCCGAAGCTGCCGTAAAACGTTTCCGCTGTTGACATCCGTCCGTCTACAGAGAACGCGGTCTTTCTGTATGGAACCATCTCTTATGAGCCGCCAAGAAATAATGGGCGCTAAATTTCTAAAAAAAAATCAATTGCTCATGCAAAAATGGTAGGTAAAAAAGTGCCCTTGATGCCCCCAGGTTTGTCGATGTCTGGGTCCGCCACTGCCACGTCCACCCTGGATACGCCCCTGCCACCCCACCCTGGATCCGCCCCGGGTTTAGTGTTTAATGCTCCTTGTGAGGTTGATAATAATCAAGCCATACATTTCCTTTAATATACATTATACATTAATTTGATTAGGTTTTCAATGACACATTCTTTAATATATGAGCTGGTAAAAAGCAGAAACAAAACTATTGACTTTATAAGATTATAGTAATTTTTATAGTGTGCCACCACAAAGTTGTAAGCTTACATCTAAGTTAGCTAGAGATTTAAAAATGAAATAATAATTAGAAAGAAATTAAAATGTCTCAATTAAAAGCACTTTAATCTGTATATTCTGAGGAAATAAAAACACTCCTATTAATTTAGCTGACCATGTGGCTTTCACGCCTGTTTGTTTGTTTACATACCTTTAATCCGAACCACGAATGCACGGTAACTGCTTGCTCCAAACCAAGGGTTTCTATGCCTGTTGAAGCAAGTGATGGGACTTTCCTTCCTTGCGTAGTTATTATCCTTCCTAAATGCACCAATAATGTTGTCTTTACTGTACCGGCACGGCCGCCAATAGATAAGTTGTGGCCGCTTTTCGCCAGCTCTGTTGCATACTGCTCCATTGTTCTCATCGCAGCCGAAAGATATTGTCCAATAGGATAGCTGATATTCGTCACGTGAACCATTTCAGCGCGTCATATGCTCGTTCCATGGAGCTAGGGATGCCACTTTGTCAGAAACGTAGCGGGGATACACCTCTCAAAGAAGCAGAATCCATAACAGATAATGTGGCGATCACGGTATGACGCAGAATGGGCTGTGACCCCCCCGAAATAGGACAAGCGACAGCGGACCAATCAGCGCGGTCTCGCAGGAAAATGCGCGTGAAACCTCGCGTGAGTCGCCATTTTGTCTCACAGTCGGCCTGTGTCGGCTCAAATTTGTGGGAAAATGCTTGATTACGGCGTGGTGAAGGGAGGACAGTCATCTTTCACTTGAGTTCGAGCAAGCTTATTACCTTATTGATCAAAATACGTCATTTGAAAGCCTGCCCACGGACGAAAAAGGTGAGGTATTGGGGTCTGAAGCGGGTGCCTGTCTGGGCGCTTGGGCTGGAGTTGGATACCTTCTTGTTCTATGTAGGCGGTGCGCGACCCCCCCCCCCCCCCCGGCCTGTGTCAGTCGATCTGCGGCGCCTGTGGGTTTAACCAAAGACAGAGACAGGTCACCAACTTAAAAAAAATCACTAAATGTTATTTACGTATGCATATACAATGCATGTTCGCATGGCCCGCCGTGGTGCAACTGGGTGCATTTCTTGGGCCAGGACAGGTATGCCGCCCGGTATACTCAACCTTTTCCGTGCTTGCCGATAGGGTTCCGCCGTATACCAATTAAATGTTCACACCGGTCAAGTCCGGTGCATTTTGGGGCAACGGAACCAGCCTAGTCAATCACTTTTAATCAGCCGCCATCTTCTTTCGAATGCCCCGTGCTGTTTTGAACGGTTTACAATCGGCATGCCGAATGAATGCGCGCGCATTCGACCTGGGTAAAAGAAGCGTCGTGAGGTATATCTAAGTAATGCGTGTTCGGCTTACCGTTACCCGGGCTACCAAAGAAATGCACCCAGTGTTTGCCCCCTTTACCATGAACTTGGAACCCTGAGTGGGGTTGCCACCTGGCGAATACCGTACGCAATGCGAATGGTGCATTGCGTGTTTACAGCGACAGGAAAAGGGGTTGCGTTATGCATAACCGTTTTTCGGTTACCGATTTTCGTTTTCTATATCGCCAAACGAAAAATGAAAAACGGTTGTTGGTTCGTTTTTCGTTTTTCTTATGATCATTTTAAAATCGAAAAACGAGTGGACGGTATATACAGGGACCGATGAGGGCGCATGCGATTGAGTTCCATGTTACATGGAGCATGCGGGCTTCAGTTCGATTGATCCAGTTAACATGGAGCATGCGGGCTTTAGTTCGATTAATCCAGTTAACATGGAGCATGCGGGCTTCAGTTCAATTGATCCAGTTAACATGGAGTATGCGGGCTTCAGTTCGATTGATCCAGTTAACATGAAGCATGCGGGCTTCAGTTCGATTGATCCAGTTAACATGGAGCATGCGGGCTTCAGTTCGATTGATCCGGTTAACATGGAGCATGCCGACTTCAGCTCGATTGATCCAGTTAACATGGAGCATGCCGGCTTCAGTTCGATTGATCCAGTTAACATGGAGCATGCGGGCTTCAGTTCGATTGATCCAGTTAACATGGAGCATGCGGGCTTCAGTTCGATTGATCCAGTTAACATGGAGCATGCGGGCTTTAGTTCGATTGATCCGGTTAAGATGGAGCATGCGGGCTTCAGTTCGATTGATCCAGTTAACATGGAGCATGCGGGCTTCAGTTCGATTGATCCAGTTACCATGGAGCATGCGGGCTTTAGTTCGATTGATCCGGTTAACATGGAGCATGCGGGCTTCAGTTCGATTGATCCAGTTAACATGGAGCATGCGGGCTTCAGTTCGATTGATCCAGTTAACATGGAGCATGCGGGCTTCAGTTCGATTGATCCAGTTAACATGGAGCATGCGGGCTTTAGTTCGATTGATCCGGTTAACATGGAGCATGCGGGCTTCAGTTCGATTGATCCAGTTAACATGGAGCATGCGGGCTTCAGTTCGATTGATCCAGTTACCATGGAGCATGCGGGCTTTAGTTCGATTGATCCGGTTAACATGGAGCATGCGGGCTTCAGTTCGATTGATCCAGTTAACATGGAGCATGCGGGCTTCAGTTCGATTGATCCAGTTAACATGGAGCATGCGGGCTTCAGTTCGATTGATCCAGTTACCATGGAGCATGCGGGCTTTAGTTCGATTGATCCGGTTAACATGGAGCATGCGGGCTTTAGTTCGATTGATCCGGTTAACATGGAGCATGCGGGGCTTCAGTTCGATTGATCCAGTTACCATGGAGCATGCGGGCTTCAGTTCGATTGATCCAGTTAACATGGAGCATGCGGGCTTCAGTTCGATTGATCCAGTTAACATGGAGCATGCGGGCTTCAGTTCGATTGATCCAGTTAACATGGAGCATGCGGGCTTCAGTTCGATTGATCCAGTTAACATGGAGCATGAGGGCTTCAGTTCGATTGATCCAGTTAACATGCAGCATGCGGGCTTCAGTTCGATTGATCCAGTTAACATGGAGCATGCGGGCTTCAGTTCGATTGATCCAGTTAACATGGAGCATGCGGGCTTTAGTTCGATTGATCCGGTTAACATGGAGCATGCGGGCTTCAGTTCGATTGATCCAGTTACCATGGAGCATGCGGGCTTCAGTTCGATTGATCCAGTTAACATGGAGCATGCGGGCTTTAGTTCGATTGATCCGGTTAACATGGAGCATGCGGGCTTCAGTTCGATTGATCCAGTTAACATGGAGCATGCGGGCTTCAGTTCGATTGATCCAGTTACCATGGAGCATGCGGGCTTTAGTTCGATTGATCCTATTAACATGGAGCATGCGGGCTTCAGTTCGATTGATCCAGTTAACATGGAGCATGCGGGCTTCAGTTCGATTGATCCAGTTAACATGGAGCATGCGGGCTTCAGTTCGATTGATCCAGTTACCATGGAGCATGCGGGCTTTAGTTCGATTGATCCGGTTAACATGGAGCATGCGGGCTTTAGTTCGATTGATCCGGTTAACATGGAGCATGCGGGGCTTCAGTTCGATTGATCCAGTTAACATGGAGCATGCGGGCTTCAGTTCGATTGATCCAGTTAACATGGAGCATGCGGGCTTCAGTTCGATTGATCCAGTTAACATGCAGCATGCGGGCTTCAGTTCGATTGATCCAGTTAACATGGAGCATGCGGGCTTCAGTTCGATTGATCCAGTTACCATGGAGCATGCGGGCTTTAGTTGGATTGACCCGGTTAACATAAAGCATGCGGGCTTCAGTTCGATTGATCCATTAACATGGAGCATGCGGGTTTTAATTCGATTGATCCGGTTAAGATGGAGCATGCGGGCTTCAGTTCGATTGATCCATTAACATGGAGCATGCGGGCTTTAATTCGATTGATCCGGTTAAGATGGAGCATGCGGGCTTCAGTTCGATTGATCCATTAACATGGAGCATGCGGGCTTTAATTCGATTGATCCGGTTAACATGGAGCATGCGGGGTTCAATCTCCAAGTACAGTATCCAAGTGCAGACTCCAACCCATTACATATGCACCCTCCCCGCCCCGCCCCCTGCTACAGTCACCACTGACTGCTGTGGCGCCCTGGTGTCACTGACACCAGAGGTCGTGTTACAACATTACATAATCTCTAATGATACCCACTCAAGTAGGGGCACTAACTTGGCCAAGTACTATGAGACCAAAGGGCAGTGGGTCTCGAGTCTATGGCACGCGAAATCTGCAGAAACCCTAGAAATCTGCAGAAACATGCACCTGCTAATCATTTATCATATATTTGTAAACACAAATCGGTTTGAAGATATCTCCAAATCACTTCAGATATATGCAAATAATTATTGATATATGCAAATTATTTACACATATCCGCAAATCATGTACATATATTCGCAAATTATTCATAGATATCTGCAAAACAGGCATCACGTCTGCCAATCATTCATACATATCCACAAATCAGTTGAAGCTATCTGTCAAACATATCTGTAGATATCTACAAATAATATGACAATAGCGCGAGTTTGCGGGGCGTTAGGCAATTTTATTGGCCCGACATCAAGCTGTAGCAGCCCGCCAATTTTCATTATCGGCCCGAGGCCGCAAGGCCGAGGGCGGATAATGAAAATGAAGGGCTGCTACAGCTTGATCAAGGGCCAATAAAATGCCTAACGCCAAGCAAAACTCGCGCTATTACTATTATTACGAGTTGAATTTAAATTTAAGGCGTTGACTTGTCTCTGCTTCTTTGGTTTAATTTCCGCATGCAACGACAAAAGTAAAGCATTTTGGGACTGACTGTCCGCAAATCGCAAGCCTTTCCACATATAGTTGGCCAGTCGCCTTTTTATACCATATATATGTTGCCAAGAAACATAGCATGTGCAACTAGGCAACTAGTCATGGAAGCGGGCTATTTAAAGCTATAACTACAATTCTTTTGTGCGTGACGTCATGTTTCATTGTTCTATGCAGCGTCGCCATGGCAACGATTGTCGATTGCATGGGCAGCAGGGCGGTTTGGGTCAGAATACGGCATTTTAGAGGCCTTCAGATGTAACGCTATTGTACTAGTTAACATGCCCACCAACTCGTAATAATAGACAATAATCTGCGAATGACTTGACAAAGATCTACCAAAATCGGTCATAGAGGGCAAGGGGGGGGGGGGGGGGGCAAGGGAGGAGGGGGGGGGGGGCGAGAAGGGGTTGTGTTCCCAGATCACGAAGAATACTTTATTCTTTATCCTTATTCTTTATTCCCAGTTCACGATGAATTAAAAGCGGAAATCTCCGCATGCAATGGAAGGGCGGATAAACGATACTAAATTATTACGAGTTGGTGGTCATGGTAACTAGTACAATAGCATTAAATCTGAAGATCGATTAATGCTGTATTCTGACCCAAACCGCCCTGCTGCCCATGCAATCGACAATCGTTGCCATAGCGACGTTGCATAGAACAATGAAACATGACGTCATGGCCCAAACTGACTGAATGACGGTCTGCGATTTGCGGACAGTCAGTCCCAAAATGTTTTACTTTAGTCGTTGCATGCGGAAAGTAAACCAAAGAAGCAGAGACAAGTCAACGCCCTAAATTTAAATTCAACTCGTAATAATAGTAATAGCGCGAGTTTTGCATGGCGTTAGGCATGCTATTGTCATATTGACGATTTCCCGATCCACGGTCATTTAATATTAAAATTCCCAGTTTCACGAATAATGAAAATCATTGTTCACGGTGGTCGGCTAATACCCCATTCCCAGTTTACGAAGAATTATTTTCCTCATTCCCAGTTCACGGTAAAATGAAAAGCCCAATCCCGATGAACGCAAATACCCCTTGCCCCCGCCCCCCCCCCCCGTTATAGATATCTGTGAATCTTTTTGCGCGTATCTGCTTTTATTTGTTGGTAACTGTACGTGTAGATATCTGTAAATGATTTGCACAAATCTACGAATCATTTGTAAATATCATTCGCGTGCCATACCAGTTAGCTTGACTTTTGCGTAAGGCATGCTTCACAGTTGGCTTAGGTCCGGTGCCAGTAAAACATGGACAGAATGAGTTACCGTCACCAACTGGCGACTCGCCCGCTCGTGTATCAAACTCTCCCCAGTCTGCTGCAGCGACGGGCTCAATGCGTACCCGACAAAGAGGCCTATGTCTTCCGTCGACCAGGCGAAGACCGTGACGTCATCACCTTCCGACATCTGAACGAGAGGAGCGCGAGAGTTGCGGCGGGATTACTGGGTTTGGGTGTTTCTTCCGGAGACCGCGTAGCTTTATTGGGAGCGGCTTGCCCGGAAATGCTTTACGCCTGTTTCGGCGCTCAGAGTCTCAAGGCTGTCGTGGTCTTCATCTCACCAGACGCCGTCACCAGTGACTCCCTTAACGCCACCTTGACGGGGTTAAAGTGCACGGCGCTCATCTACCATCCAGGACCTCGAGAGAAACTCCATCAGAAACTTACGAAAACATGCGGAGAGCTGTTTGCGAGCGACGATCACTCTCCTCGCGAGGGAGCGCTCAGCTCCATCATCGTTCTCCCAGCGATACAATTAAATGGTCAGGAGGTCACTTCCGTTCGCCACCTGGCGGATACCGAATGTACTGCTGCACAAGAGCGGTGCGTACGTGACCTCACCATGACCTTGCTTCCAGATGACATGGCTGTTGTCTTCATGACGTCGGGAACGACAGGTCTGCGCAAAGGCGTTGCCCATAGCCACATGACTGTCATCGACGCACACATGAAGATTCGTCGTTACCATGACTGGCTCTACCCCGGTGAGAAAGACGCTGAGGGTAGATATTTTAACGACCGATCCTTTGCCTGGATTGCAGGCATGTTTTGTCTGCCGCTGGTTTTACAGATCACTGGCATCCACGTGGATCCCGAATTCGTATCTCACGCCACTCATCTGGATTTTATGTACCGGATTATGGCCGAGGAGGCGGTGACAGCTGCCTTGCTGCTACCGTATTGGTTTCCAGACCTTATATCCGGAAGAGAGTCGGGACGAAAATGTCTGCCAGACACACTTCGCCTAGTAATGACAGGTGGCGAACAGCTAAACAAGTCGCTCACAGAACAATTACACATCCTACCAAAGATGATGAACGGGTACGGCTCATCGGAGGCAGGTCTGATATTGTTAGAGAGGGTGTCGGAACAACTGGAAAGCGGTCTGGATGCGACTTTTTCCGAAACATTCGAGGGATTGGAGGTCAAGATCGCTGATGAGCACGGATGCTGCGTTGCCATTGGAGACGCCGGTGAGCTTTGTATCCGTGGTCCGGGGCTGTTCCAGGGGTACATTGATCTGGTCTCTGGTCAGCTGGAAAGCGGAAAGTCCCCTTCCGGTTGGTTCAAGACTGGAGACATGGCCTGCTTCTTACCGGATGGAAAGATTCAGCTGTTGGGAAGGAAAGCTGAGGTGATATCGCGAGGAATCAGGAAGCTTTATCCAAGCGGCATGGAGAATATTCTGGCGGCATGTCCAAAAGTTCATCAGTGCGTCGTCGTCGCTGTACCAGATGAGAGGATGTATGAGGAGGTGTGCGCATGCGTCGTGCCCGTGGCCGGGGAAACCCTGACGGAAGAGGAAGTGATCGAGTTCTTTGCCCAGCATCTTCTGGTTTCCACGGAGATGACCGTGACCCCTCGCTACGTGTGGATTCTGGAGGAGATGCCACTCAACAAAAACGGGAAAATCGACAGGAAGCAGGTTCGCGTGAACGCATGTGAAAAATATTCCCCAGCGAAGAATTAAGTACGTTTATTTTTTTGTTGGCAGCACATGTGGTGTGAGTTGTTGTATAATCTAAGTCTGGCTGATCAGACGTGGGTTTCACGTGGGATTGACAGCCTGGATCAATCTATTGTACAATGCCTGTAATGCAGTAATAGTGTGGCAATTGGCATATTACCTGGACCTATTCAATCTTTACTTGTTACGAGGTCTAGTATCCACAGTCTTATATAATACTAGCGGTACGAAGCTACTTCTGCATATCGCAAAAGGCAGAACGGACCATTTTCGCAAATCCATCAGATATTCAGCTATTACATTCTTAATAAATGGCATTACGAGAAGTTACCTCGTCCAGAGCAATTGTATCGTCCTTATTAGTAAAATGGTCGAAACATTATATTTAGATATATTCTGCAAGATACAATTTTAACATTAATTACCTGTGGTGAAAAGCCTACTGCTGCGGTCCTTTCATTTCTTTCGGCTTCTGCTATTATTTATGTTATATAGGTCTTACGTTTACTGGAGATGCATACCTTTAGACAATAAACATTATTATCGTTATTATTATGGTTATTGTTATAATTTTATCAAATATTATTATAGTCTGTGTTTGCGTGGGGTGTAGCACCAGTTGGTGATTATCTTAGTATCGCTGAGATTTAGGCGCCAGAGTTAGTTATGTCTGATTCCATATCGAGAGGTGGGAGGGCTTGAGTTAAGCAGAGATAACCCCTCTCCGTACGTGCTTTCTGTGTACGTGTTTATTTGATTTATTGTTTACGTCCCGAATGTGCCGTCGTTATGGCGTTATTTTGTACTAACCTGTGATGAAATATTAGAAATAATAAAAAAATGAATTAAAAAAAGGTATGATATCAGGATTGGTCACCAAGTATATCGCGCAGTTTACGGTGTTGTAGGATCCTGGTGTGGACATTAGAGAGTTATTGCACTACGTTTCCGCGGCACTGATACGCATCCCGACGCATCATTTTCACTTTCGCACCGCGCACAAATGAGGGGCGGGGGGGGGGGGGGGCAAGGGGGAAGGGTCGTGTTCCCAAATCACGCAAAATACATTTCTTTATTCCCAGGTGACGATGAATTAAAAGGAAAAGTCCCTGTATACAATGGAAGAGGCGGATACATGATGTAAATTGGCCATGTACCAATTCACGGTTATTTAATATTAAAATTCCCATTTCACGGTTAATGAAAATCCTCGATCACGGCGGTCGGCTAATATCCCATTCCCAGTTGGAACGGAAATACTCCTTGCCCCCCCACCACAGTTATTGCAGTCGGTGTTCAGTCAACGTTAAAGATGGAAGCGACGGCGTTCTTCACAACTTCACAACTTAGAACAGAGAATTTAAACAGTTTTGTTAAAAGTGTTAATATTTGTTTTACTGTTATGTAGACCTATATTTATCTTACTTCTTTCCCTCTGTTACCTTTCAACAATCAAAAACACAAACAATACATAACAGAACAGTTTAAACAAACAAAAGCGCAAACAATAGCTAACAGAGCAGTTTAAACTAACAAAAGCACAAACACTACATAACAGAGTAGTTTGAATAAAAAAAAAAAAAAAAAAAACATAACAGAGCAGTTTAAACAAACGCAAACGCAAACAATACATAACAGAGCAGTTTAAACAAACAAAAACACAAACAATACATAACAGAGCAGTTTAAACAAACAAAAACACAAACAATACATAGCAGAGCAGCTTAAACAAACAAAAACACAAACAATACATAATTTTTCAGAATTTTCGTTTTCGAGTTATAGGCCAAAGATATTTTAGTTTTGTCAAAATTGTCAGAAAGCGCTGTGACTACATAAATAAAAGTAGATGACACATATGTAATGGAGTATGTACCAATCTTATGTGTACCAACTGGCGTCAAAATCGAACAAGTAATTTGGACATGGACTGTAACATGGCCAATCACTTTATAAAGCCTCGATGCGCCAAATGACTAAAGGCGCCAGGTGACGATTCGGTGTATAACTCGGTCGATATGGCATTACAGTGTTGCCGTCGGTCTTAAAATGTTTAAGTTGGATCTATCCCCCCGATTTTCCTCATTCCTTTCAAGCTACGTTTGACGGTCTCGTCTTGACGTCTGGTTGTGTGGTTGCGTCGTGAGACGGAGGACACTGGATGACGTCACCAGTGTATTTTACCCCCAGTTCACTTCACGGGTTTATTGGCGCGTTGACCCAGATGCGCGTACTGCACCCAGACTTTCTCCAGGTGGACTCTGGGTTGACTTAGCCCCGACTGTCATCGGGCGGAACATATATCTCTTGTGAGACAGGCCTGGGCTTGTATGCCGGAGAGTGTCTGTGTTGCATGAAAATCGCGAGACGTAAATATATAGGGCCAGCCGGACTCGCAATAACGTCAATATCTATTTCTTGTGTCCCTTTTTTAAATATGTTGGGCTGCAAGCAAGCTCCGCAAGCTCTGGTTTTGGTCAAATCAGCTGTAATTTCTTGCAACATTGTGTGTCTAATACAGCAAAAAACCTCTTTTATGCCTTATAATTGTGACTTAACTCTTTCTGTTCATCACCTGATACCGTGTGTTATCAGGCTTAGGCTGGGTGCCCGGCACTAATTTGTACTAATGCGCCACGCATTTTTCCTATCAATTTGCCCAGCGCCGCCCTTGCGATCGAGTGTGAAAATGCATTGAGGAAGTAGGCGACAAAAGAGATATAATGGAGCTCTAGCGGAGTGAGTCCAAGGCAGAGAGTGGCCCGCCACCCGTGGAAAATGCGAGTCGACGCAGCTCTATGACGCAACTCGCATTTTTCACTGCAAGCAAGCCGTGAAAACCCCGGGGGTTTCTCTCTCAATATGACGCAGTGTAGCCAGTCTACTACCAGACCCCGCATTTGAATTACCCAAATTAAATTACCCAAATTGGAGGAGAATTGGTTGGTTATGGCCATGATACATTTGAAGGTTTCGGTTACTTTGTGTCCCGAAACTTGTTTCGGACACAAAGTAACCAATGTCACAAAGTGACCGAAACTTTTGCGGATACACCAGTGAAAAGTTTCGAAAACAAAGCTTCGGTCACACAGTTTCTGAAACTTCGCTAAGATGTATCATGGGCATTACGCTGTATTCTTACGGGTTCAGTCACTCACCGGGCTGTCCCATTGTTACTTTCGGTAGGGGCGGCGCCGTCGGTGAAGACGTAACATGTCAACATATCTTAGGATAATTCTCTTTTCTTTTCCAATGTTTTAGAGCCATCAATTAAAATTCTAGTACATGAATACACAGTGTACGTGTACAAAGTGTACGTGTTTTGCCGTATGGCAACCACACTCTCTCTTTCTCGGCAGAATTAGACTTTCCCGTTGACCATGAGAAATGAGCTGCCGCTAATTTGATGTTTTAACTCATAGGGCTGTACAGTTCTCGCCGGTTCTATTTCCGGTTTAGGGCTTTTGGGGACCAACAAAAAACACGTGCTCTTAGAACGAGTGCGCATCACGCTGGTGCCTTGCTGCAACTGCGTGACTCGCACTCATTGTAGTCAACGTTTGAGTGTTAGGAACCGGCCGGCTGCGCGGTTTGTGCGTGAAGAATCGAGTGGGTATGAAACTATTTTTTGGTCTTTGGTCCAGACATTGTTAACTATAAAATCATAATATAGTTAAAGATAAGACATTTATCTCTCCATAATGCATGTGGTTTATTCGATGAGACTGTCGGAAGCGTTTTCTGCGACAAACTGAGCACCATCGTCTTCGTCTGGTCAGTCCATATAAGGAGCGTTGTTACGTAACCATAGATACCGCGCGCAGACATGCGAGTCATGATGATTATTACGTCATACGACATGGAAAACCCCGTGCAACACATCAAATCGCCTGACACTGACAGTGACTCATGAAACAACCGCATTCTGGTTTATCAACTGTCTAACCGCTCATATATTACATAAATGTATTCGGATGGTTATAATTCTGATATGCACGAAACTTCAGTGGTTAGTTGTGCATCCAAGGACAGCTTTAGCCGATCTTGTGTGTGAAGCGAGTGAAGGCGAACAACCGGAAGGTAGGCAGCACGTACAGGCCGTTGATGCTACGCATTGACGTAGAGCATAAATATGCCCATCTCGTAGGGTCTCGATAACATCCCGTAGTGACTGTACAGCCCTATAGCCCTATAAGTCAATTTCTTTCCAGGTTTATTCTAAAGACAATGAGTACCATTTCACTAAACATGGCTATGGTAGTTAGACGTTAAAATATTTGGAGGCGATGGAGCGCAGAACTTTCGGAATATACAAGGAAAAACCCGTCTTCACAACACTCGAAAGCTAAAAATAGCGTTCTAAATTTAGCCCTGCACCCGGGCTTTCGCGAGTTCTCCAAAGTGCGAGTGACGTCACAGAGTTTCACGTGCCTCCGCGGTAACAAAAATGGCGAGAGCAAGTGATCGACTAAACCATTCCGCTGTCAAAATGTGCAGCGCATGGAGTAGCAACACACGGACGCGTCATTAAACCACATGGTAAAGGTAAATTAAGACCAGTAGGATGTTTTCGTATCACTTTTGGATCACGAAAAGACAAAGTTCTTCATTCTTTGTAAGTTTTCTGTTTGAAGCGTTGCGCCAACGTTGTCACTCAGGGAGAATCCGCGTGACGTCATAATGTCTCGTTTTCGTAGGAAATGCAAAAAAACGTTAGTTTCTCAGCCGTGTTGTCCCGTCGTAACAGATATTAGTCATTGTGGTGGCGCAAATGAATGAAAAATATGTCGTCTATCCGTTTTGGGCAGCTATATTTCTTAAATATTCTTAATTATATCGCCAGGCCTTCCGCAATGGGCCCACCCCTCAGCGCCTGGCTTTTGCGCAGGTAGTCTGGTTCCCAGTCTCTCTCTTTGCGTAACATACACGTCACGCCTACGTCACAGATAGTCAGGATACCAGTGTGCGCAGAGATTCTAAACTCGTTCCAAACACGTGCTTCGTTTGTTTGTCCCCAAAATGAGTAAACCGGAAGTCTAGGCGAACGAGACTTTATAGCCCTATTGGACCAGGTCAGCACTATTTTAGCTGTGAAAATTGTTGTATGAATATTCATGACTTTGTCGCCGAGCGTGACACGATACGGAAGTTCGTAAACTCGATTTGTCGCTGTCATATTGCACAATAGCGCAGACGTGCCATCACTCCTTCGAGGAATAGGCTATGTAAGTCTCGCGCGGTTATTACGGTCATGCGTCGTGTTTTACCCATGCACGCAGCACTTCCGGGCTGCTCGCTTGTTTATTGTGCGGCAAGCGACAGTGTTTTAAACGCTAAAATGGTGCATTGCTTTGTTTGGGTTCAACCACGGGACTGCTGTTCATTAAAAAAAAAATCAGTTTATTTCCCTTCCTACTGGACAAGAAGAAAGGGAAGAAATGGATACATTTATGGGGGTAGGTTGATATTCACAACTTGACACAAGCCGATCGAAGCGATGAAGGCAACGCCCCCCTCGGGCCTCGGCTCGGGTTCATCCACAGGCGCCGCAGATCGACTGACACAGGCCGGGGGTGGGGGGTCGCGCACCGCCGGTATGTAGGCGCTCATTAAAGTATGCGCTCATTAAAGTATGCGCTCATTAAAGCTCACTGACTCGGATGCTGTCTGTTACAGACTACCACGACTTCGGGAGAGGGGGTGGGGGGGGGGGGCACCCCGGGGGAGGCATTGTTATATATTATACCCTCGGATATTTAAAAACTTGCGACCGGGGGAGCTCTGAAAATGTGCGTTCATAGAGCGGGTTGCTGCGAAAAAAAACCCATTCCGAGCGGATTTCGGCGGTGAAAAAGGGGGGTGGGGGTTTTATCGCGGAACAGCCAGCAATATATTACGTACAACACCCGGGGGTACTACTGCACAAATATGGTTGGGTGGGGGTGTCCCTGGGCCACCGTGATGCTTGAGAGAGCGGACATTTGTGATGGAAAACATACCCTATATAGAGCGGACATGAAAAAGATTCTGAACTGATATTTTAAAACTTACGCAGGGGAGGGGGGGGGAGGGATTTATTTTTTATTGAAACATCATTTATTGAACGAGGTTCCCCTTGAAGGGGGTTGCCATCTGGCAGGATCACATCAACAAACATAATAAATAAATCAACATAAAATGACACAAAAATACATGAGTTACCTCCATTGTGACCGTAAATTTAAGTAAATAAAATTAAAGATGATAATTTGTGATATTGAGTGATATGATCGTACAACAACATCATTATAATAATAATAATAATATGATAATTGCTAGACACTGAAAATATGAATCCATAGAGCGGGTTTGCAGGGAAAAAAACATAAATCAAGCGGGTCTGCATAGATCGGCGACATATATAGCGATCAATGGAACAAACCTACCCCTTCCGCGTCGATTTTGGAGGTGAAAGGGGGGAGAGCGGCTTTTCCCGCGGAACCCTTTCAAACACAGCATTTTTACCCCCCTCTCCCGGTCCAAAAGCCCACCAGCGTGCAAAACAAGTTATAATGCACTCACTCGACTTTAAAAAAATATCATATATAATTTAAATCCCCCCTCGGGGGGTGTCTAATTTGGTGGACCCACCTGGCGCAATTTTTTTCAGAGCTCCTCCCCCCCCGGTTGCAAATTTCCCGTGGACCCCTCTCCCCTGGGGGGCACTACATTAGTATGGTGGGGAGGTGTGTGCCGCCTATTCCATAGAGGGCATATGGAAAGCGAGAGAAAATTGCGAAATTTTGTGGTCATTCGAAGAGAGAGATTTTTGGTTAAACAGCCCATGCAAAATAAACCCTGATAGTCATGGCAAGGTATATGGAGGTTAATTATTTGAAAATGTTCCTTATGAAATACATAGTCAAGAGCTGCAATTTTGAAGAAAAAAAACTCAGTCTCAGATGGACACACCAAGAGAAATTGCACATTTCTCCTCCTCAGATTGAGGCAAAAAAATGGGTCATTTGGGCGGCACATATATATAGTACCTAACTAAATGTAATGCCCCCCCCCACCACACCCCCCACCGGGCCCCTCTCCATTTTCAAGTTTTTGGAGCCGCCCCTGCATTATGCGCAGTCCGCTCCGATATGGGTCCAGTCAAACAGGACTAGGTTTATAGTGGGCCTATGCCCATGCGAGCTAAGGCCAGATCAACCGGTCTCGCTTCTGCATGTATTCTCAATCAGAGCGTACGAGAACGAGGCCACCAGGTTACATGTTCTCCCGGAATAAAACCATTTTACTCTGTTAATTACACTGATCATTATTTTGCCAGGTGACAATTTTGCAGAGCAGTTCCTCGGTCGAATCGAGTCGAAACGAGTTTGCCGCCATCGCTGCCAAGTGCAACAACCACCGATCACTAATTGAACGCCGTTTCCCGTAACTCGTGAGTAATCATGAATATTCATCAGACAATTTTCACAGCTAAAATAGTGCTGACCATTGGACCAAGATCAATGGGAGTCTAATGGGGTTATATGACCCAGTCCTGAAACTCGGCGTGTGGCGTGTGGCGTGTGACGTAATGAAGTGGGGCCGAAGGGAGAATGTGGCTACGTGGCGGTATAGCGCATGAGGAGAAGGGGTCAGAAAGTGGAAGGCGTGTGTAGAGAAACAGAGCTATTATAGCTCTTAAGCAAAAAAATCCGTTTCAAATTTGCTTAGGTAAGTTTGTATTGTAGGTGTCATTGGGTTGTTGCAAATAACCAGATATTGGCTATATCTGGTTGTTGCCAGATATAGAGGCAAGATAAGCGATACACACAGCTCGCGTGAAAAAAAAAATGAAACCCGTGGAAAAGGCGAGTCGGCAGTGAAGTCAGGCATTTTTCACACGAAGAAGCCGGCGGCGTATTCGATAAAACTCGGGTTCTCCGAGCACCCCGCACTGGTCGCAAGTTTTCAGAAAGCACCCCCCCCCCCCCCCCGCCTTTGGCAAATTCCTAGATCCGCCTTTGCCTAGGGTATTGCGCGATGAGAGATGAGCCTTACAATCAGAGGACCCGGGGACCAATACAGGACACGGGCGTTGGATGGGGGGGGGGGGGGGGCTGGATAGGGGGGGGCTGGATACACAGTAATATATCATTTTGGGCATACTAATAAGTTAAACTAAGCTAAACGAAATTTATATCTAGTGAGACTATTGTCAATTGATTTTAGTGGTAACTTATTTGAATTTTTATGTTAACATCATGTCTTTCATGGTTTCCCTGCCTGAGGGATGCCATCAAGCCATCTAACAACAAAAACACACAAAAAAAACATATATACACACAGACCTGATGTTGCATACAAAGAAACGGAAGTAAATAAAGTGCAAGAGGGAAATTCAAACCTATTGGATGCCAAATACAAAACCAAATAACTTTCGTTGTCGGAGAATGACGGATTACGAGACCCATAAGGTAGGGCTTGTTCCAAAATAAAAATCGGCGAATGTAATGAGTTTCACTGCATTGTGCGTAGCAGGAAAGCGGTCATATTCCCGACCTGTTGATGTTCTTCAGTGAGGAAATAATGATTTTTCTGCAATCTATTTTGTCTGGATATATTAAAAATGAAATTCAGGATTATATATTTTACAGAATACATAACTTTTTATCCGATGTGTACCCATTACAACCTGTTATATTAAAGCACTGATATGGGCTGGTACACACTGTCATTTCAATGCGAAGTTGAGCGCATGTGGCAACCAGGCATGCCAAACTAGGAGCCAGACAGGGCGCTGTTAAACTGTGCTTAATCTAGTGTAATATAAATGATTTCGTTATACTTAAATGAAAGCCATCTTTTGGGTTGTTCGGTGAATAACAATACCATAGAGCCAACCTACCCGTGACAAAAGAAACATTGAAACCGGGCACCTGAACCAACATCAGGACATTTTAAACCTTGGCGTGAATAAACAAACGCCTTAACGACCTTTTCACACGATGCAATATCCTACGTTGTAATGTTCATCGCAAGAAATCAAGTTTTCGACCAACTCTGCAATTGGAGGGCCGGTTTTCCACGCATCGTAAGCTTAGCGCATGTTCTAAAGTTGCGGTAAACTTCAAGATTTTGCATTTGTCAAGTAATCTATGATCACGTTGACTTTATTGTTTGCATTATGACAACGATAAAGTGTGTAAATGTGGCAGTTATTCACTCGTCATTCTCCATTTACAAACACGTTCTTATTCCGTGTTTTCGTCATATTCACATTCTTCATTTTCATCGCTACCAACCCCTATATTCGCTAGGGGGCAGTCAATATTGTTTATCATTCCTCTCCATTCATTGACCCATTGTTTCATCTCTCATTTCATTGGTCAATGTCCCCTACTCTGTTTGCGAGACCAGCAACCCCGCGCAGATTATGCGTGGCGATTGCGCCGGCAACACGTCGGCACTAATATCTGGTCTTCGACATTACAGATAACTATTATAAACCCGTGTATTTATTATTCTCACTAGCAGTGTATGTATGGTAGTTATTTCATGTCCATATGTATATTTCATATCGTAATGTATTTATAACGTGAGGATTTTTGCGGTATTATCTATTTAATTTAGCAGATTATGTGTGGGGATTGCGCCGGCAGCACGTCGGCACTAATGTGTGGTGTTCAAGATTACAGTTAATAAAGACCTCCCCAGCAACAGCTTCCCCTGTGTGTTTGTCTCTCTGACCCCACGAGCACAATCTGTCACATAAATACATGGAATGCATGACGTTATGACGTGCGATGCCTAAATGCTATATTCGCTAGGTGGCGGTAGTGATAATTGTTGAATCGGTTGGTACTCGGTTTGGCCGGGTGACCGACCGATACTTCCACCGTTGGTACGACTATTGAAGGAACGATCGTGCCGTGTAAACACGACATAATGGTGATATCGCGATTATCGAGAAATTCACAAACTGCTCTAATGGATCGCCGTAAATAGGCAATGGGCTTTCGCGTTGAGCCAGCTAGAATTGTACGGACAACGATCCCCAAAAATTGCCAACAGCTGATCGCGAATCTCCAAGAATTGCTGGATGCCAATCACCAAGATCGGAAATGGTATCAACCCCCCCCCCCCCCTCTTCATCGTCCTCTCTGGTGCAGAAATGCTGCCTAAGCACTACATTACACATTACATAATCACTATTTCAGCTTGCGAGTGCCATTTCGTTTGTCATTTGGTTCTTCCAACGTGTAGACATCACGAACGTCTTTTGTCTACAACAGTAACTTATGTCTACGAAAGAAAGTTTTGACAGAATGTAATTTTGACTGTCTAAAAAATTACGGGCGGGTGCACGTGGCGCCCTGTAGTTATAAGTAGGGTCAGTAGACTAAGGGTCTGGAACGGGCTTAATGGCGATACGCGACACAGGCATATTTGACAAAAACGACATTTGACGTTGACCCCCTAATTCAGACACTAAAGATCTGAGAACGCGACCTTGACACAGATTTTTTGAATAAAACGACGCGGAACATCGTAAAAAATTGACAGTCGACACTGAAAAGTTTACAGGCGATGTGACAAATTCTACTCCATTTATATATTTACGCAACAAGACCAACGAGGTGCGTAGGGGAGAGTGGGGGGGGGGGCGGAGCGGGGAGTGGATGGGGAGGAGGTGCATTTGTTAGCACATCTATCCACAACTTGTTATCGAGTGCTGTTGATCACGTTGTCATCATGCTTGGGTGGCTCCGTCCTGTTGTCAGGTGCCACGTGTGTGTGGGTGTGAATCTATCTCAGTCACGGTCGCTCAACAATTTTAAACGGACCACCATTCGACCTCCCCCGGTAGAGGGCGCTCCGCTGCACACTGTTTACCCAGCAGAAGCGTCCTTCATGCGCAAAACGTGAAGAATGGTCGCTTTAAAATATTTTGTATTTTTCAAAGATGCCGTAACTACGGAAGCTTCATGTGGACATAGGTATAAATAAGGTGGATAATAAGTAGGGTCCCCTAGATAATAAGTAGCTCCACCTAGATAATAAGTAGAGCCCCCTAGATATTAAGTCCGTCGCCCTAAATCATGAGTAGGGTCCCTAGATAATAAGTTGATCCCCCTAGATAATAAAAATTGATGTCTGTGATGAAAAAGATACCCCTAGGGAGCAGACACTTATGAAAAAAAATATACCCCTATAGAGCGGACATTTATGATGAACAAAATACCCCTGTAGAGCGGATATTTGAAAACGTGCCACCGGGGGAGAGGGGGGGGGGGGTCTCTGAAAATGTGTGTCCATAGAGCGGGTTGCCCTGAAAATACCCCTTCCGATCGGATTTTTATGGTAAATCGCCCCGACCGAGCGGATGTTGGCGGTGAAACAAAAAAAAAACAAGGGGGTGGGGGGGGGGGGGCTTTACCGCGGAACCCTCTCGCCCACAGCAATGTATTAATTACCCCGCCGCCTCCGTCTCGGGTGTAAGGTGCCACGCGGCCGCGAGTCGGGGCAAGGCGGGGCGCTAGCAGCGGACAGCAACTGAACTACATTTATGTGTGCGACCTTGAGGCGTGTGTCTCAGAAATGGTGTCCATGCACAGAAATCGATCGATCGCGTAGGGCACTACTACGGCCTTCAGTTCACACAGCGGTTGACATCCCCGTTTATGTATATATCATTGGTGTATAGTTATATATTGGCCTATGCATCACTGCTTCTCCGGTGGCGGAAGTTGTATTCCAATGTTGTTAAGTTTATTGTGCAGTTTCCGCGATGGCGTCTGTCCACACAATACATAAAGCCGTGTGGACAGTTACTAAAGGGATTCCAGCAAGATTGTTTGCATGCCAATGACGGTATGTAACTTATTATGTAACATCATCGTTAATTGATCACTTTCCATGTTCAAATGTTTCGTATAATGTATTCCCTGTATTTACTAGTACATTTATAATAATGCCATTGAACTATAGAACGTTCTATAGTATTTTCCTATAGTAAAATATATAGAAAGCTCCATGGTATTTTCGTATAGTAGGTATTGCAGAGCGTGCTTTGAAAGGTACTACTATATTATGTGGAACTTTTGTAAAACAAACTGCTGTACACCTGCTGTACATCTAGGACCAATACTGACGTACTTCAGTTATACTTATTGCATTCACACTCAAGTCTGCCTGCCGAAGTCATACAAGTCAAACGCATTAAAAAAACACTCTTACGTCACTCGCGCGGTGAAGCCATCGTTCACAACTCGCACACCCCAAGACCACTCTTTGGGTGAGTTTGTGAAACGATCGGACTCCGCGGACTGCGTAACCGAACTCGGAGATTGTGTTCCGATAGCGAGCAGTCACGTGGTATATATCAATCTCAGACCTTACCCTCCACTCAAGGCAGGCTCACGAGGATTTCCAACATGGCGTCCAGGCCCCACAACAAGTTAAATATATACAAAGTAGTATGATATCATTACAAAGAGAATGACATAAATAACCAAAAAGCATGTCAAATGATTTATTGCTGCGGTGCTGTTTAACGGGGGGCCGGCGCAATAGCTCAGTGGGCTAGAGCGCTTCCATTGAGTGCTCTGGTCACCTGAGAGCCTAACGGCGCGTGGATTGGTGGTTCGAGCCCCGCTATGGCCATGTCTGTGTGGTCGCATGATAAAGTTCCTATGTCTTTCTTCTTGAAGTGTAGGGGGTTACCCCCGGAGACATGTCTCCACTCTCCCTTCCTTCTTCCATTGACGCGATATAAAAGTGGTTAAAGCGTCCTGAATAAGCAACCAACTGTTTAAAAGTTATCGCGGTTTAACAAGTGCAACATTTCAGAAGTATGGCGGCTTTCGCGTTCGGGTTGTCTTGATCTGCACGCGAGCAGAAAGTATGAGTGCGCATGCTCGAAAAATATCTGCGCCGATTACCCCGCTCGCATTGACCCGAACTGACCCCCAGTGGCGTCTGTTAGAACCCAAAACATCATAGTGACCAAAACGTCATACCTTGGTAGAATGAAATATACAGTTTAAACTTTAATGTCAACCATCCCGGGTATCGCTCAAAGAACCCTGCGTGGCGTTTCTGAAGGAGACAGGGCGGGGCCACTCATATATACCCATATTCCATCGTTTATGAAAGCACTTAAATATATCTGAAACTGAAGAGTTACTGCCTCATATATTCATAGCTCCCATCAACGGACACTGCGATCGAGGCACAATGTGAAACTGTACATTTGCTCCCAGACGGCTCAGACCGTGTGGTCTGACGTTTTCGTAACTATGACGTTTTGGGCCCTAACAGGCGTCTTCAATGTTGGATGTGCTGTCATCTAGTGAGGTCTATTGGATAAGGCACTGGAGGTGATATCCAGCGAAATGAACCTCATGCCGAGGTCATATTCTTTAATATTCTTTTAGCGAGCTCCCAGTACAGTCCTCGAGTTTAGCTATCGCCCATTGTTATGAATATAAATGCGACACTCTACCCCCCCCCCCCCCCCCCCCTCCCCCTGCCCTCCGCCACCTACTCCAAGATCTCCACCATACCGAGCGTTGGGCATACAAAAAAATAAATCGCTCCCGTAGCCCTGCCCCCTCCCTTCCCATCCCATACCCCTGCCCCCCACCCCCCCACCTCCTACCCCCACTTCCACGCCCGACCCTCGAAGGGACATGTGCGTGGCCATTTGTTGACTGTTGGAGGCCGTTCATGCAAGGATCGAGTGGCGTTCTCCGCACGACGCGCGGGTAGAGACATCGCTTGACAACCCTAATTGAACAGTCAAATAAACCGTCAGTAAAACATACATGCACGTTAAAACAGGTTTTTCGAACTTTGCGTGAAGCAACCGTCCATGGCCTCGTTCGCAAGCGACCGCTAGTCGATTAATGGTTGACGATTTGGCTGCCGAACAGTGACTAGGCCGACCATCTAGTCGACCGGAGCGAACCATGCCGCCACCCACGGTTCCTCTGGTCGATTGTCGTCCAAGAGAGCGGGGGGAAATGAGCAGTAAGTGGTATTCGCGTCATCTTTGTGACGTATACTTGATCTGTAACTTCGTTTGCAAGTTTATATACATTTAAACGAATTAAAATATAACATGGTTCATACGTAATTGCTTATTTGGCCAATTTATCATGTGTTCGTGCATAATGTTCACATGATCGAACTAACTGTACGCTTGTTTGCAGTAGATCTACCCTTATCTCTACTGCTTAGACGCATTCACACCCACCACCCCTCACACACAGTGAGCCATACTGTTGCACCAAACAAGACTTGGACGTAAGGATTAACCAAGAAGAATAAATATTTAGCAACCGCATGGGTTCAGACAAGAGGCATACGGTACAAGGCTTACAGCGATCATATATTACATGTGTGCACACATTCAGACATACGTGGTATGCGCCAGGCATACAGTGTAGGCCTACCACCACCGCCCCAGTCGGTCTTAATGCAGGCTGGGCGGGCGCGTTCAGATGTAAGCTTTATATACGGGGATCATAATAACGAGATACAACGGAATAACGGATTCAAAAGACAGCAGCTGTTGATCTGCGGTCTAGTGTGCTAACCACCAGACCAGAGAGGCCCTCTTAGGTAAGATCTGCGGTCTAGTGTGCTAACCACTACACCAGGGAGCCCCCCCCCCCCAGGTAAGATATGCGGTCTAGTGTGCTAACCCACTACACCAGGGAGGCCCCCTTTAGGTAAGATATGCGGTCTAGTGCGCTAACCACTACACCAGAGAGACCCCCCCCCAGGTAAGATATGCGGTCTAGCGTGCTAACCCACTACACCAGGGAGGCCCCCTTTAGGTAAGATCTGCGGTCTAGTGCGCTAACCACTACACCAGGGAGCCCCCCCCCCCAGGTAAGATAAGCGGTCTAGTGCGCTAACCCCTACACCAGGAAGCCCCCCCCCCCCAGGTAAGATATGCGGTCTATTGTGCTAACCCACTACACCAGGGAAGCTCCCCCCCCCTAGGTAAGATCTGTGGTCTAGTGCGCTACCCCACTACATCAGGGAGGCCCCCCAGGTAAGATCTGCGATTTAGTGCGCTACCCCACTACACCAGGGAGCCCTCCCCCCTAGGTAAGATCTGCGGTGTAGTGCGCTACCCCACTACACCAGGGAACCCTCCCCCCTAGGTAAGATCTGCGGTGTAGTGCGCTACCCCACTACACCAAGGAGGCCCCCTCATGTAAGATCTGCGGTCTAGTACGCTAACCACTAGACCGGGAAGTTGCACCCGGTAAGATATGCGGTCTACCCACTAGACCAGGGAGTCCCCCCAGGTAAGATATGCGGTCTAGTGCGCTAACCCACTACACCAGGGAGTCCCCCCAGGTAAGATATGCGGTCTAGTGCGCTAACCCACTACACCAGGGAGTCCCCGAGGTAAGATATGTGGTCTAGTGTGCTAACCACTACACAAGGGAGATCTCCGAGGTAAGATATGTGGTCTAGTGCGCTAACAACTACACCAGGGAAGCCCCCAGAACCTATTTATTTGCGATCTATGGCGCTTACCACCACAGCAGGCAGCCCCTCCATCCCCTCCGCATTTGACGTGGGCTAGATATACAAATTGATTGGTAAAAATAACTCTATTTAGTAATAAAATATGAAAACTTCTTTATATGTCTATACTATGCATAGCAAATTAAGGGAGAATTCGTCTAGTTCTCAACATAACGGATTTATTCTATGCAGACCGTACTGCAGAATAGTCGTTGCCATTTCTCTTCGCCTTCGATTAAGCGCTTTATCCAGCATATCCTGAAAGCATCGATAAATATCAACAAATTTATTAACTTTACACCACCAAAAATTCTATATCTTGAGCCAATCTATTAAGAGATTTTTACATTTTTTGCCCCGGATAAATTGTTTGAAGAGGTTTTCGAATGTCGTTATCGCTGCACTCGAAGGGGACTTAAGCGCAGGTATTACATGCACCAATTATGGATCAAAAGTGGTTTCACAATTGTAACTTTTCCGTGTAACGCTAATTTTGTTTTAGTGTACATATTTCAAAGTTGCGTTATTTCTTCCAGTTTACTATTGTAATTCTTAGAATACATGTCTTTCATATGGGTAGAACAAATATTCCTAAATCTTTAAATTCTCATAGTCACGGATAGAGACTCCTCTGTACATACGTTGAACTTTGGTTTCTTTTCCAGCCAAACTGTTTCGGTCTTAGATAGGTTCAACCCTGAACACATCTTTTAATCATAAGGAAGAACATAAGTGTTGATCTTAATCCGTCAAGTAACAAAAACGTATCGTTAGCATATTGGCCAATCGTATACATAAACCGTTGCTTATGTTAATACCTGATTACATGATGAACAAGTTTGTATAGCTCACGAACGCGGTTATGTCGCTAAAAGAAATTATTTATACCACAGTTGCGAAAATCTTTAATACATAATTCTACATTAGACAAAAATGGTCAATGGTCACCGAAGTTATGCATCTGTACTTAAAGTACCTTAAAGTTTCAAATGTCGCGCCATTCTATCGAGTCAAACGCCTTCTCGAAGTCAATAAACAGGAGCATACCAGATGTGTCTTTCTTTGATCGTTCAAGCGTAACATCATATACTAGTCTTGTTTTCTCGCCTATGTATCTGTCTTTAAGAAATCCCTCTTGACGATCTCTAATTATAGATGGATACATCTCCTTAAACCTCTTAGCTATCCCTTCCGAAATTATTCATGATCTGTGTTAAGTAATGTTATCGGTCTTCAATTAATTAAATACTCTCTGGCCTTGTCTCCCTTTGGAATACAAGTGATAATATTCTGTTTTTGAATAATTGATAGCTGCTTGTGTTTCAAGGCGTAGTTTATACTTCTTACCAACAAATGCCCCAGGTCTCTCCCAGAAAACGCTGCCGTAAAACGTGTGGATGTTGAATCTATTGTAGTACGACGCCGAATTTGTACTAAGCATTCCGCATGCCTCAGGGCACCCTGCACCCCCTCATATCTCGGCCCTGGCACGAGATACCGAAGCGAAAACGATCGGGGACACCGGGGGCGGGGTGGGGGGGGGGGGGTGGCTATCAAACCCATAAGACGAATACCTTGGATCATTCGTCAATGGATTTTAACAGCCCTTGACATCCACTTGTGCTTGAGGACGGGGGTTGGAGGGGTTAACCCCCTGGCCCCTCCCCCGCCCTCGCTCCCACCTCGTTGCACCTGTCGCTGAGGAACGATCGCTTGAGTGTGTCATTGACACAAATTTCGCATGCCGCATACCTGAATTTTATGTTCTCTTGCTTGCGTAAAATCCAGGTCTAATCCATACCCTTACGGTCTTTGTAAGGATACCTTTATTCGAAGAAAGAAAAAACACTCAGTAACTACCAGGATTTCCATTGCCATGTGCACTTTTTTCTGTGTCAAATAACTTATAGTTATACATGGGGAGCTGACCGTTGCAACGGCTGTACCGAAATAAACATAAACAGGAAATGTTACCTTTGACCACAAGCAGTGTCAACGGCCACCGCCAAAGAAAAAGTGCCGCTCTGGACGCTTCTATTGTCTCATATAATTTAGCGCTTGGGCGCCCCTGTCGGTGGCACCGGTAAACGACTTGTGTACACACGTTTATGACGTTTCAAATCAGCACAAGTTTTCATTTTTATGGCGGGACAATTCATGAATTTGAAATGTTTTGCTCATTGGCAGATAATTGGTGAGCGATATGGTAGGTGTTTATTGTCTGTTATGAACTTTAAGGCCTTAGGTTTGTGCTCTTATACGCAAATCTGGCATTCAAAAACAGCGAAACAACTCCACATGTAACTTTAAATTTAGAAAGTGGGCACCTATAAAGGCGGATAGTCTTGGGTGAACCCCATGTAAAAATATTCTATAGAATTCTATAGAATTCTATAGAATTCTGTAGACTACTATAGTAACTGCTATAGACTTTTATAGGTACTATAGAATTCTATAAAGGTACTATAGTATTTTAAATTACCATGGTAAATTCTATAGATTACTATAGTAATTACTATAGAATTCCATAGGTACTATAGAATTCTATAAAGGTACTATAGTAATTACTATGCAATTCTATAGCATACTATAGAATTCCATAAAATAGCTTATTGTGTTTTTAAGTACTTTTTTAAGTAAAATATATATCTCCGAACTTGTAGGATGCAAGAAACATAAGTCATTTTTATGTGGTATTTATCACGGTATCACGCTCAAAATTTTGTAATTCCTGCGCAACGGGTATCTGCATGATAACGTTAGTCAGTATAGCGAGCACACAATAATCGACTACATATCAATTCAATTCAAGACAATACTTATTTTGTAACACAATGTTTTTATTACCACCTTTTCGGTGCCGTAGAATTTTTATATGCGTGTTATTTAGGTCTAAAAGTAAAACGTACTATTATTCTCACCCAAGTGACTCGATGAGCTTGCCGATCGCACGGCGCATGCGCCAGGTTTCAAAAATACTGCGGAAAGGCGAACGGATGTCTACGGTCTGCGTACATATAAGTTATAGATTGACAAATACCTGCTTATGTATACACATGAACAGTATTTATTTATAAATACTTCACAGTATAGCACCTGGAAAAACCCAGGTGTGATCGTGACATAATAGTATAAGGCCAAAAAAAGACTTTATAAGTTGTGGCTTCTTGACAATTAAGACTTGTTCAGTTTTGCTGGGCCTGCGTTGTGGCTGGGTGCACCCAGTCAGTGGCTGGGGTGCACCGGCCCAGCCACAGGCGCCCAACCCTCCAATATTGGCTGGCTGTAGCCTGTACCGGCTTTTGACGACACGGACCGTAGGACTTCCATCCACTACGAACGTAGCGTCAGTGAATGCATGTGTGATATCTCGGCCCAGATCCGGTGGATGAAAGACACCAAGCGCCTCGGGCCAAATGGGAATTTCCCTTTGGCCTAACGTGTAAGGTGTTCGCTCGGAATGCGGAAGGTCGCCGGTTCGAAACCCGCCTCTGCGGGTAGAACTTTCGGCGTCCATTCGGGCCTGGGACCAGAAATACTACATTTGGTGCCGATGGTGACGAGCCTGGGTTGTCGGAGCCACATGATAAGGCCAGCGTCCGGGTTACGGCGTGGCGCATGGTGGCGGTTACTGCGAGGTCGCAGTCCATTGGGGAAAGGGTGGAGTGTGATATCTCGGCCCAGGTCCGGTGGATGAAAGACACCAAGCGCCTCGGGCCAAATGGGAATTTCCCTTTGGCCTAACGTGTAAGGTGTTCGCTCGGGATGCGGAAGGTCGCCGTTCGAAACCCGCCTCTGCGGGTAGAAATTTCGGCGTCCATTCGGGCCTGGGACCAGAAATACTACACATGCAGTGGAGAAGTGGAAGTGACAACTCCTACTGATAATGGCAGGTAGGCAAAGCAACTAAAGTCAAAGTCATCAATGCCGTAACGTGTCGTTTCAGCCTATATTTTCCACGAATTTGTCGCGATCGCTCTAAAAATCACTGACGTGAGAAAGCAACACCGTGCAATTTCAATGATTATGGTCGCGATCGCTCTGTACAGCGGACGGATTATTCGAAACACCAAAGAGGTTAGTGCCAGTCGCCATGTTTTCGCGCCGCAACGTCAGCAACTGGTTATACACCCGTCGTTTTACAGACATTGATAACACGTGCCACACATGTCTGGAACCCATCCGGAAACCGTCGCTATAATTCTCTAGAGTTTTCAATGAAAATCTACAGGATTTTCTATAGAATTCTATGGACTTTCTATAGAATTCTATAGAGCTTTCTATTGAATTCTATGAAACTTTCCATAGGGTTTTCTATAGAATTCTATAGAACTTTGTATAAAATTCTATAGAAAGTTTCTATAGAATTCTATAGAAATTCTATAGAATTATGTATAGTACTTTACTATACGAAAATACTATAGAACATTACTATAGTAAAAATACTATGGAATTCTATAGAATTTGTTTACATGGGGAGGTTTGATGTTTTGGTTTACCACCAATCCACGTGCCGTTAGGCTCTCAGGTGGCCAGAACACTCACGGCGAGCGCTCTTACTCACTGAGCTACCGGGGCGGCATCCAATCGGGCAGGATTACAAAGTTAAAAATAAGAGACATAACACTGTAATTATAATTCATTTCATAATATATAAATGTTGTGGGTGTAAGCTTCTATGACTAATTGACCCACGGACAGGGTGTGATCTTTCGTTCCTTTATTATTAAATCTCAGTAACCAATGGTCCTGAAACATATGAAAACAATCGTAAGACTCCCGTGCAAATGGAAACTCCTCCAATTGTGAACAACAATAAATATCAAATTAAAACTACCCCAGACGCTCATCATAGTAATCGTTGGTGAAACCCTGCAATGGCGACAGCCGTTAAGCACGCCCGGAGCCCCGGCTCCACGTAGCCCAGACCGTGACTCCCAGCCCAGCACCCCGGCTCTAACGCTGACCTCAGCGCACCTGTCCGTGCCCGCCCTAACCCTGCCTCCCGTAGCAAGCCACATGGGAGTCCCGTTCAAATAAAACGTCCTGAATAACCAACCAACTGTTTAACGGTCTTCCTGGTTTAACAAGTGCAACATTCAGAAGGATGGCGGATTTCGCTTTCGGTTTGTCTTGATGCGCACACGAGCAGAAAGTATGAGTGCGCATGCTCGCAAATTATCTGCGCCGATTACAGCGCACCTGTCCGTTCCCGCCCTAACCCTGCCTTCCCTAGCAAGCCACATGGGAGTCACGTTCACGTTCTAAACGCCGAAAACACATTGCCTACCCGGCAACATACAATATGAACCAGGTTTTAATTGGTTAGCTCAGCGTTCCGATGAATGCAACCAATCACACTCGGGACAGAGCTAGATGTATGCTACACGGTGTGTAGAGACTGCCCTAAACAGACACGGTACATTAACTGTTAGTTTCAGTCTAACTGTGGAAATGTACTCTTATGTGATCCCATGTAAAAAAAATCTATAGAATTCTATAGTATTTTTACTATAGTAATGTTCTATAGTATTTTCGTATAGTAAAGTACTATACATAATTCTATAGAATTTCTATAGAATTCTATAGAATTTCTATAGAATTCTATAGAATTTCTCTAGAATTCTATAGAAACTTTCTATAGAATTTGATGCAAAGTTCTATAGAATTCTATAGTATTTTTACTATAGTAAATGTTCTATAGTATTTTCGTGAAGTAAAGTGCTATACATAATTCTATAGAACTTTCTATAGAATTCTATAGAAACTTTCTATAGAATACTATAGAAAGTCCTATAGATTTCTATAGAAAACTGTATAGAAAGTTCCATAGAATTCAATAGAAAGCTCTATGGAATTCTATAGAAAGTCCATAGAATTCTATAGAAAATCCTATAGATTTTCATTGAAAACTCTAGAGAATTATAGCGACGGTTTCCTGATGTGTTCCAGACATGTGTGGCATGTGTTATCAATGTCTGTAAAACGATGGGTGTATGACCAGTTGCTGACGTCTGTAAATCGATGGGTGTATGGGTGCTGGTATACCACTGTGCAGACAAGAGTCACAATAAAACACAAGAATAAGAAATCCAATATTGATTATCCACATCTCCAAATATATATCATACAAATTACAAAAGCAAAAAGTTACAGGTAATATAAAACGTACAACATTCTAGGAATTTTGAACTACCTAACAGTAAATATTCAGCATATTGAGTGCACTACAATTCTCAATTTTCATCCCAGAAAGAAAATCCAGTAAAAGTGTCTATCCTCAATGCTGAGCCATGAGGAAAATTATGTTTAATCTATGGAACTTTGCATCTCCCAGCAGTAAATGTTATGATCAGATACGGGAGAGTTGCACTTTCATAAAACAATTTTCTTCTGGCATATATACATATATATTTATATACGTACCCAAAACATCTAACCAACAGAGCTTAATTATTCTATTCAATGCAATGCATGTCAATTAAAAACGGGGTAAATGATCACAGTAAATACAAATCCATGAAAATTCATGACATTCTGTATCTTACATTGGAGTCAATACTACAAATGTATATAAATTAATACAGTAATATAGTCCCCAACTGCATATTTAGGTGGCCGCAAGGCTCTATCATGATTCTTCACTTCACTTATTTATATTACTCTCACAATCTTTAGCAACTTACAACATATACAAATATTAATCAGTCACAAAAGATTAAGATCATCTATAATACAGCCTCAGTCTCCTTCTGTTGGATCATTCTCTAATAAGCGCAGCCACTCCTGATGGTCTCCTTATTGTAGGTTCTTATTTCTTCCTTGCCAGCTGGAAATCATGATGCTTGTTAAGATCTGAAATGTAAAAGTGTTCACAATATCTGGACAATATCACTGGTTTCACGCTTTGTAGTAAATACTGCATCAACCGGAGTTGGTTCGGTTAATTCCCAGTTGGCGTTCAGCTAGCAATCTCCTGATTTCATGTCTATTTCGAAATAACAATATGTTATACATATTATATGCTATCGTTAAATCATGTAATCATCATGTGCCGGATTACTTCATATATTGTAATGAAAATATATTGCCACAGAAAGGAAAGTAGGAGTGAATTAGTTAGGTCTCTAGGTCCTCAGCCTATCTGTTAATTTTGGAGTGCTCACTCAAATTTTAACGAAGATATTGGTCAAACCGTATATGAGCGGCATTAATAAATTTGACTTTAGGCTAAAGTCAAGGTCATAAATGCCATACCAAACTTACGTGTGTACTACAAGGTTATCCTTTTTAAAGACATAAATAATATTTCTCCATGCTGACACTCCATTGCCAACAGACACTTTGTCGCAAATATCATGCAGATACCCGTTGCGCAGGAATTATACAATTTTGAGCGTGATACCGTGATAAATACCACATAAAAACGACTTATGTTTCTTGCATTCTACAAGTCCGGAGATATATATTTTACTATGGTACTTAAAAACACAATAAACTATTTTATGGAATTCTATTGTATGCTATAGAATTGTATAGTAATTACTATAGTAATCTATAAAATTTACCATAGTAATTTAAAATACTATAGTACTTTTATAGAATTCTATAGTACCTATAGAATTCTATAGTAATTACTATGGTAATCTATAGAATGTATCATAGTAATTTGAAATAGTATAGTACTTTTATAGAATTCTATAGTACCTATAGAATTCTATAGTAATTACTATAGTAATCTATAGAATTTACCATGGTAATTACCATGGTAATTTATAGTACCAATAAAATTCTATAGCAGTTAGCATAGTAGTCTACAGAATTCTATGGAATTCTATAGAATTCTATAGAATATTTTTACATTGGATTTATCTGTAATCGTGTCGCCGTAACTTGTTAAACATTACGCCAATAAGGGATAAATTAAGGAATATTAATTATAGCCACAAAGTGTACATGTGTACTGCTGACAGTTTGCCTCATGGGGTAAGAACTACTCGTTCTTCCAAATTTTACCTGATGTAAACAGAAGGCGACGGATTTATTTTTGGTGTGTCTGTAATCGCTTCTTCATAAATTGTTATGTTAAGTGATAAATGACGGCACTTTGAAGTTTTTTAATTCGCTATTTGTGGGCAACGTTGTTTCTTTGTTGCTGACAATTTGTTGGAACTTTCATCATAGTCATTGCTATGCGAATTGATTTAGTTTTCCTTGGCCTGCATATCCAGATGGATACATTAAGTTTACAGTTTTACTTATGAATCGTTTTACTCAGGGGCCAATGACATTTTGTGTTGCCATGGTCCTTATTTCGGCTCCATCCTTTATTTATGCAGCTATAATAATGATTCAATATGAGCTCACATCGCACTGTGGATTTTGGGCAACAGTAACATAGACAAAATATCATTCCTTTGCCCCGCCGTGACTTGAATTCGACTTTTATGCTTGGTAACTAGCCAACCGATAAACACATCTGTATTTTGCAGTTATTTTTTGCATAGCCGCAATTAACTTATCTAGTTAACTACAGCTAATGATGTTGTTAGTGTGAAATGAGGGAGTATAAAAGTTAGCCTGAATTTATAACTATGCAATTGAGACATCCGTCCTAAACGCCTTGCGACAATGTCGTTGCAACCAAATGTATAATCCATACTCCCCCTCTCCCCCCCTCTCCCCCCCCCCCCTAGAATGCCGCCTAGTACTGACTACACCACTCAAAATGCCGAACTGCTTACTTGACTCACTTCAGCCTTTATGACCCAACATCCTCTTACTGTATAAGCACACTTAAGCTGTACGCCCTCTTCCGGGCGATTGCATAAACACTGTATGACGATAGCTGTGTATGGAAGCGTGGGCCCGTCAAAAACACACACTGCAATCTGCAGTGTAGTAAATATTTTTAAATCAGCACCTAATTATTTATTGCCCAATGTAATTCGAATTACAACACCACATACCGAATTACGTTGAGTGACATGTCGACAAGCGTCGTGTTGTATATCCATTTACAACACGACAACAATAGATTTACAACACATGACTTGGTGTTCGGTGTATATCTAACATGATTTAATTCGAATACAGAACACAAATCAAAGTACTGCGGACCTGGCCGGATTTAAATCGAATTGTTGCATGATGTAAATCGCCCCGTTGTGCAAGTAACATGATTTAAATACAATGAAGAGTCATTCAACACGACATAAAACGAAACACAACGCCACGTATACTGTCTGTAATGTCCAACGCAACTCGAATTACCACTAAGCATCAATTCCATTTACTACTGAGCGTCAAGTTTATTTACCACTGAGCGTCAATTCGAATTACAACATGTCGATAAGACACAATTCGAATTACAACATGTCGATAAAACACAATTTGAATTAAAACATGTCGATAACACACAATTCGAATTACAACATGTCGATAAGACACAATTCGAATTACAACATGTCGATAAGACACAATTCACATTACAACATGTCGATAAGACACAACTCGAATTACCACTGAGCGTCAATTCGATTTACCACTGAGCGCCAATAAAATTTACAACTGAGCCTCAATTTGAAGTACAACATGTCGATAAGACACAACTCGAATTACCACTGAACGCCAATTCGATTTACCACTGAGCATCAATTCGAATTACAACATGTCGATGAGACACAACTCGATTTACCACTAAGCGTCAATTCGAATTACAACACGTCGATAAGACACAACTCGAATTATCACTGCACGCCCATTCGGTTTATCACTGAGCGTCAATTCGAATTACAACATGTCGATAAGACACAACTCGAATTACCACTGAGCGTCAATTCGAATTACAACATGTCGATGAGACACAACTCGAATTACCACTGAGCGTCAATTCGATTTATCACTGAGCGCCAATTCGAATTACAACATGTCGATAAGATACAACTAGAATTACCACTGAGCGTCAATTCGAATTACAACATGTCGATAAGACACAACTCGATTTACCACTGAGCGTCAATTCAAATTACAACATGTCAATGAGACACAACTCGATTTACCACTGAGCGTCAATTCGAATTACAACATGTCGATAAGACACAACTCGAATTACTACTGAGTGTCAATTCGAATTACAACATGTCGATCAGACACAACTCGAATTACCACTGAGCGTCAATTCGATTCACCACTGAGCTTAAATTCGAATTACAACATGTCGATAAGACACAATTCGAATTACAACATGTCGATAAGACACAATTCACATTACAACATGTCGATAAGACACAACTCGAATTACCACTGAGCGTCAATTCGATTTACCACTGAGCGTCAATAAAATTTACAACTGAGCCTCAATTCGAAGTACAACATGTCGATAAGACACAACTCGAATTACCACTGAAGGCCAATTCGATTTACCACTGAGCGTCAATTCGAATTACAACATGTCGATGAGACACAACTCGATTTACCACTAAGCGTCAATTCGAATTACAACACGTCGATAAGACACAACTCGAATTATCACTGCGCGCCCATTCGGTTTATCACTGAGCGTCAATTCGAATTACAACATGTCGATAAGACACAACTCAAATTACCACTGAGCGTCAATTCGAGTTACAACATGTCGATGAGACACAACTCGAATTACCACTGAGCGTCAATTCGATTTATCACTGAGCGCCAATTCGAATTACAACATGTCGATAAGATACAACTAGAATTACCACTGAGCGTCAATTCGAATTACAACATGTCGATAAGACACAACTCGATTTACCACTGAGCGTCAATTCAAATTACAACATGTCAATGAGACACAACTCGATTTACCACTGAGCGTCAATTCGAATTACAACATGTCGATAAGACACAACTCGAATTACCACTGAGTGTCAATTCGAATTACAACATGTCGATCAGACACAACTCGAATTACCACTGAGCGTCAATTCGATTCACCACTGAGCTTAAATTCGAATTAAAACATGTCGATAAGAAACAAATCGATTTAACGCTCAACGCAATTCGAATTACCACTAAGCTTCACTGAGCGAGCAAGCCACGAGCCGTACTAAAATAATAAGGATCGTCATGGAGACAGCAGTGGCACTACACTATGTTTTTTGTAAGGCACGTGTAGTCATGGTGATCAACGTTGGACAACTTACTCATAGGCTCAGGGGCCACTCCAATATATGCGTTATGCCTAGTTCTTAATGCTGAAACAAAAGTTTATGATATTTTATAAAATTACATATTATATGGCAATAAGATATGGGTTTGTGATAATCGCTGCCCTTATACTTATAGACCGTTGGGTATCGGTTCCAGCCTGTATTTCCCACATGGATTTTCAAAAAAGAATAGGCGCATTCAGAAATTCTGAATTATCTGGCGGCGCACTGGGTATAAGTATCGCATGTTTGTATTGATTAATATTTTTGGCTCTCAAATTCTTCCAAACAATCAAACGGATTTCTCATTTGTATCTGTGTTTGCATGACATGTTACGGACCACCAACGTCCGATCCGGACGCCATATTTGTTTTGAAGCATGCTGGTACCTCTGAACGGTTTTCATGCTCCGACTCTTCGCTAGAGGGCGCTGTCAGGCCCACACTTTGAAGGTAAAGATAACAGCAGCGCCCAACTCACGGTCAACCAGTGTACATCCAAATTCTGTTTTCATACAGATTGATAGTTTTTTTCATAAATTTTGCCGAAGAGATCAAACATGGTTTATCCTCAGATGTCATGACGTTGGAAAATAATTACGACAGGGGGGAGGGGGATGTTATACGACCGCGGGGGGACCAACCCAGGAAAAAGTATTATGGGGGGGGGGGGTCCACATTTTAGCTGGTGTACAGTTACCATTAAAAAAAAGCTTCTTCGATCAACAAAGGGGGGTGGGGTTCAGACCACCAAGACACCCCGCTCCACTTACGACAGGGGGTGAGGGGGAATCTTGCGACTTGGGGGTTGGGGGAAGAGGCGGTTCACGAAATAAAAAGAGGGTCATCTTGTTAGTTGCGGGTGGGGTCGCGGTCCAGACCCTAAAGATCCCCCACCACACTTTATCGGTAAGGGGATCAAAACAGACGGTCTACAAAATAATATTGGGGGTCCACATCCTTGCTAGCGTACAGTACAGTTACCATTGCAACCGGTTATCTTCGCTCAATAAAAAGTGGGGGGCCTGACCCCCAAGAACCCCCACACAAATATGACAGGGGGGAATCTTACGACGCGTGGGGGAGCGGGGGGGGGGGGAGGGGGGTGCAAAGCAGGCGGTCCACCGAATACAGTGCACGCCACTTAAAGAAATATATTCTGTAATTTTGGGCTTTACCAACCTCTTCTCCATGTCAATAATTATGTTATATCTTGATTTAAATCCTGAAAGCCTGTGAGCTCTCCGGAGAACAGCAAATTTGTTCACTCACTTGTGTCATATCGACCGCGGCTCGCTATCACGCACGCGATATAAATACACCGCGCAGCTTTATGTTGAACTTGTTGTTTTAGAGGGGGGCTAAGAGGGGTATCTCATCTCGGATCACAGAAATAAAATTCCTAGATCCCGCATCACGAAATAAGAATCATGGCAGTTCACGATCACGGAAATAAGGTACCCATAACAGATCACGGAAATCAGCAGATTTGATTTCATGTGTAGCGTTAGTAATTCAAAAGAATGTGTACGCCATAATGTGACAGCTTATGACATTGACAGTGTGACAGTTGAAATGTTCTGGTGCTCGCCACATGAATTGTCGTTTATTACGAAATGGCTTAGTGACAAGAAACAATAAATCTCGTTTCGCACGTAGCCAGCAGTAATAGGGTTATATATGGCAATAACCTAGTTACATCTGCCATATTCCACGATTTAATCAGCAATCAACAGCAGATTGCATAATCACAATGCTGGTATGATAACACTTTGTTCAAGTAAATATCTACGGGGCAAAACAAAGTTGAACAGCTAAGACAACGATTTCGTCCTTCTAAGCGAATACAAAGAGTTCAATATAGTCTCGATTCTCTAAAATCAGCATTCATCGGTTATTGGGGCTGAATATGTACCCAGCTTTTACCCAAATTGCATGTTCACAATTAACACACTCATTACGAGGGTTCATGTACTAAACCAATATTTAACAACAGGTTTAGTTGTCTCATGAGCTGAACTTGTAATTATTTTGCTTTCGAGAGCCCGTGGTGACGGTTATGAGTTTTATCCAGTTCATCATGATCCAAAATGCATAATATGTTGTAGGTAAAACCTAGAAGGCGAGCGTAGACTTTGACTTTGTTGTGAAGCAATTTTTTGGACCCCCACTGATGATAACTGGGCTAAACTGTTTCTCATAACCTTAGTTATGACTTGTTCTTTTTAAAGGTGAAGTTTTACATATTATGCTATTTTGTATATTTAATATCAAAGTTTTGGTACTGAAAAAGTAAATCTAGTAGTTTAGTAGTACATTTGATTTGTAGTCAAGTGACCTGCCCCTGACCGAATCTGTCATGATTTAGGTTCCTATTACCCTAGGTTGCTTTATTTGTGATCTGTAAAGTTTCGTTCGTGAGAAATTGCCATCTAAAAATAGGCTAAGGCAATGAAAAAATCAATTTCCATCCCCTGGTACATTGACTGACCGAAAATGTTTGTTCTCAAAGTTTAAAAGTGCCGTATTTTGTGGGGAGGGATCATTGCATGGTGTAGGTGGAGTGCCATGGTCAGATAGATGTGGCCGGCAATAGTTATGTTCCTGCCTTCCTGCTCCCTGATTTGGATTTGTAACTTCACGACTCAGCTCATGTAATGAGCTTGAGTAAAAATTATGCTCAAGATCTCTAGAATTTGAAACTGGACGACTGGTTGACTGGATTGTGTTACGGTTACCCAGTGTGAAGCAAAGTACTGTGAATATTTTTTTATGTAAGGGTGGTCCGCCATTATTCAACGCAGCAAACCCAGCAAGAAGTAGTCTACGATAGACTACGACTACGATAGTCTACAATATCCCAAATGACAAGCAGCTGTGATAGATCTAGAAGCTTTTAGTTTTGAAGTAGATGTGCTAAAGAAGGGGAGCACAACTTGTTTTGATTTGATAATTGGACTACTGCAAGAACTTACTACTTTTTAAATATAATGAAGAATGCTAATGGATAGATGTTCGAAGATCTTGATAACTTAATTATCTCTAGATGTAGGCTAATCTTAACTGAAGGGTTTGTTATAAACCAAAAAAAATCTAGCTAATCTATATTAGAAATTAGTTATTTGACGGATCCTACACGGACGCCTAATGAACTTTCAAACAACCCGTTTGAATGAACACAGATGTTGCTTTGATTCGATAATTAGAGTAAGGTTACTTTTTAAAGTAAGCTTATATTAAAGAATGCCAATGGATAGATGTTCGAAGATCTTAATAGATCTAACTTATCTCTAGATGTAGACTAAGCTTAATTACATTTTTTGTTAAAAATCTGCCAAACAACAGCAATTTTTGCCTCAATTTTTTTTCAAGCTTTGATCCAACTTAAATTTGCATGTGGAGTTGTTTCGCTGTTTTTGAATGCCAAATTTGCATATAAGAACACAAGCCTAAGGCCTTAAGGTTCATAACAGACAATAAACACCTACCATATCGCTCACCAATTATTTGCCAATGGCAATGAGCAAAACATTTCAAATTCATGAATTGTCCGCCACAAAAATGAAAACTGGTGCTGATTTGAAACGTCATAAACGTGTGTGAGCAAGTCGTTTACCGGTGCCACCGACAGGGGGCCCAAGCGCTAAATTATATGAGACAATAGAAGCGTCCGGAGCGCCACTTTTTCTTTGGCGGTGGCTGTTGACACTGCTTGTGGTCAAAGATAACATTTCCTGTTTATGTTTATTTTGGTACAGCCGTTGCAACGGCCAGCTCCACATGTAACTTTAAGCTTAGTAAGTCTTACATTAATTTCCAGTTAGATCTGCATTAGAAGTCTATTTTAATGAAAGGCTAAAAGACGGTTGTCCCAATCAAATGGTTCAAATAAGTAAATAAATAAGTGGTGAAAGTCATATGATTATAGCCTAAATGTGACGTTAGATCTAGCACCTTTTGGATCACCAACCTTGATCTATATTTTCAAAAGCTGAACTAGATTGTAGGCCTAACGCCAGTAACGGATCTAAATTTAGATCTGGATCTAGGCCTAAGCTTAGATCTAGAACATGTAATGTGTTAACGAAGCAATTTTTGCCTCAAATTGTTTAAAGCTTAGATCCAACTTAAACTAGATCTAGGGAACTTACATTAACTTAACTTCTAGCTAGATCTATATTAGTCAATTAGAAGTCTATTGTCCTGAAAGGCTCAGTAAACATTAGCTAAAAGAGTCAAATGGTCCCCTGGTCAGGGTCAAAACTGTTCTATGCCCGACTATGGATCCTACACTGGCGCCTGATGAACTGTCAAATAGATCTAACTCCTAAAGCTAGATCTAAATATTACACAAATAAGTTACCTTAGCACTTTAATGTATCACCAACCTTGATATAAATTGACAAAAGCTAGACTAGACGTGAAAATGTTGTAACATCAACGAAGCCTGGTAAACTGCTGACAAATCTGAAACTGTCGTCTGCGCGTTCGACTTGTGCTGCTGTAGTATTTCTGGTCCCAGGCCCGAATGGACGCCGGTTCTACCCTAGAATGTTCTAGGCGGGTTTCGAACCGGCGACCCTTCGCATCCCGAGCGAACACCTTACGCGTTAGGCCAAAGGGAAATTCCCATTTGGCCCGAGGCGCTTGGTGTCTTTTATCCACCGGGCCTGGGCCGAGATATCACACTCCACCCTTTCCCCAATGGACTGCGACCTCGCAGTAACCGCCACCATGCGCCACGCCGTAACCCGGACGCTGGCCTTATCATGTGGCTCCGGGTGGCTCCGACAACCCAGGTTCATCTCCATCGGCACCAAATGTAGTATTTCTGGTCCCAGGCCCGAATGGACGCCGGTTCTACCCTAGAATGTTCTAGGCGGGTTTCGAACCGGCGACCCTTCGCATCCCGAGCGAACACCTTACGCGTTAGGCCAAAGGGAAATTCCCATTTGGCCCGAGGCGCTTGGTGTCTTTTATCCACCGGGCCTGGGCCGAGATATCACACTGCCACCAAGCGAATGCAGCCCGCGCGCGTGTTGAGCGCCCTCTGTCATGAGAGAGGAGGACACATGCATGTTGTCGCTATGATCAGCGTTTCATCAGTTGGAATTATGTTTTTGTATGTGAATTATCTACCAATTATGTATATTCTTTAGTGAATGTGCGGGTTTGGGCTGCATATAAGTTTTTGACAAAAAAATAAACATGAACTTTCCCGGAATGCATTTAAACGCATGCGCATGTCACACCACTGGGGGTCGACTACCGGTTGATTTTTTTTCGCGCTTTACAGTATGGGATTGAGATACAGATTTTGTCAGTTTTTTACGTGTGTGTTATCTAAAGAGCTCACTACGCTCGCTATAAATGCATCTTTTGCATATTTAATATTACAAATATTTCAGGCACCCGGAAGTGTGAATAACGCTCTCAACAGAACGAAGAATCTGTTTCAGCCATGATTATTTTTGTTAAAGTTATAAAGAAAATAACAATCCGGATCGGCGGATGTGAGATAGATATGACATAATGCACGAAAAAGTGGCAAAGGTAACACAAGTGTTTAGCCAAGGACAGCCTACCAAGAATTCTTGCTCTTGCCATGACCTATCTTCGCTGGTTTGGGCACGTTTCTCATAGGTAAGGTGAACTCATTTCAAGGTATATGCTGAATGGCGGGCTTGCCGCCGGCAAAAGGCCAACTGGAAAACCAAAGCTGATGTTCAATGACGTTTGCAAACGCGATATGAATGCTGTTAGCATCGATATGGGCGCCTTCGCATCCGCAGTACTTGACGGTCCATAATTGAGGATGAGCGCCCTGGGCCCATTGGTAAAAGATCGAACGCAGAGGCGGATCCAGCGGTGGGCGACTGCGGCTTAAGCCCCGCCACCCCCTAGTCAAGCCGAAGAAGCCACCGACAGGTATAAACCCCGTAGATAAAGTTTGATCTGTAAGAGCCCTATAAATATACCGGCATGGCAGACGATGTGAATTCTTTCTTTGGCATGGCGATGAGAAGGCATGGTAGACGATGTGAATGCTTGGTTTGTCATGAACGTGAGAGGGTTTGGCACAAGGTGTTCATGTTTGCTCTGAAAATGTGCGTTTACAGAGCGGGTTGCCGATAAAAAATACCCCCGTCAGAGCAGACTTGGGCAGTGAAGAAGTGGGGGGGGGGGGGGGGGGTCGCGGCACAAACAAACACTTGTTGTGTCTTTATGAGCGTGAGTTTGTTGAGTTTTCAAGGCATTCAGGCCCAAAATACGCATGAAAAGTCATTTAAACTCTGAATATTTGCGTTGCAGGTGGCTGTACGTGGGTAACATAACACACAAACAAATACACCAGACCAGTCAGATTCTTGATGACACCCTCCAATCATGCCCGCAACAAATGGAAATAGTTCGATGTGACTAATGTCGTTCCATAACGATTCAGAGTGCTAAAACATTCATGGCAGCAAAAAAGGAACTAAATATCGAGAATCAGGGTAAAGAGCCTGGGCAACAAAGTCGCATGTCACAATCATGATAGTAGCTGTAGTAGTCCAGCGGATAAGCGAAAAATCGTGCATGTTGTGGTAAAAGCATGAAATTTGGCACACATGTTTGAAGTACATGTTTAATCGAATTTAGCTAGTGTCAAGTCAGATTTGGCCCCTGACTGCTATGGCGGCCATTTTTCAAAATGGCGGACAATCCCACCAATAATACGCTATATCTTGGAAACTAAGAATGATAAAACTGTAATTTTGATGTCTATCCATATATTTTTGGGTAGGCAGATGCCAAAAAAGTTATTATTGAATATCCGGGAGCAACGCATCAGCCATTTTCCAACATGGCGGCCAAGGCTATTAAAAATACTTAATATCTCGAAAACTAAGCGGCATAGAACCGTTTTTTTCATACCTATACATAGGTTTTGGGGGCCGAAGACTTCAAAAAATGCGTTATTGCGTATCAAAGACACGCGCATCCGCCATTTTTTAAGATGGCGGACAAGACTAGCACTAATACTTAAACATCTCGAAAACTAAGAGGCGTAGAACCATTATATTGATACCTATACATAGGTTTTGGGGGTCGAAGACTTCAAAAAGGCATTATTGAGTATCCAGGACCATTTTTCTCGTTTCGTGTCCGTCGCACCAAACTAAATGCAGTATGCCAAATTCCATGCTTTCGCCACAAAATGCACAATTCGACCTAATTTTGTCGCTTATCCGCTGGACTATAGTGCAAATCATGATCACAAGTGAAACAGAGGTCACGGATCACGATAACAATTGTTTCCAATCACTCATCACGGATTTGCAGTATTACCCAAATCACGGATCACGAATAAATGTATTACCCCCCCCCCCCTTTACAGACTCGAACAGATAAAAAAACTAAAAAAGTACAAATAAGAATCATTCCTTGAATCAACCAACATTTCTTTTGTCTATGTTCTACGGGTGCCAGACTGCCAAATACAGTCTTTTAGCCTTGCCCGTGATAACAATTTACCACAAGTTTTCAGCGTAGTGGTGAACGTCATCAGTTTGTGTGCTTCGCGATGCTTTGTTATAAGTAGCAGTGCCGCGACAGAGTTCTGTGGTGTCACAGGCGAAATGGCGATGTTTATTAGGTCTCTGAATTTACAGAATGAAACAATCGAGTTTTGAGCAATTTGCTATATATATGTCGTCTGCATGGGCTTAGTTTTAGCGGGAAAGAGCTCGATATGCAACTTTAATGTTACCACAATACCACCTCTTGTCAAACACGGAACGCAGTCACTCAATGAAGTCAGATAACTATTAAAAGAAAAGAAAAAAAAAGAAAAAAAGATAACTATAGAGCGATAGCCCGCTGACAAGGTTTTTAACTAAATTTTATTGGACAGAAAAGGCGAATTTTTAAGCTGACGCACCATAACCTATACATCAGTCAAAAGTCGGATTAAATTTTCACACCACCTTTTTTTCAAACTTCAAGCAGGGGGCAGTATCGTCGCCTATTTTGTTTGGTGTATATATTGATGAGCTTCTGCAATGGATATGGCTGTGTTATCAGTCATTTGTACTGTGGTTTGGTTAAAGAAATACTATACATCTTAGGCGTCTTACGGCCTGACGCGCCGATTAATTATGTGCTGGCAAATTACGGGGTGTGTAACTCAGTCGTGGTTTACTACTGTACGACAAGGGCGGATCCAGGTTGGGATGCAGGCCATCCGGACCCCCCCACTTTTTTTTTTGATGAAGAATGCCGTTTTTCAATGCAACATTTAGGCCATCTGAGGCGTGGACAGGCAAAGCGTTGCAAAATATGCCCTAGGTGAAAAGAATAGCATATTGTTATGGCAATTAGACCAAAATTCATTAATCGCATTATCAAGAAAAACATTCACCAGTTTTTGGAAAGAAATAACAAGTGACTGCGTAAATTATACACGACAAGAATACTCGTATGATAATGAAATGAAGTATACTTTTGGGAATGCACAGTACATTAGACAGTAATATTAGAGCTTCAATAATCATCTTGTGGCCAACAACTGTACTTTGTAATGGATTTGTTTGATGATCAGGGGAAACCTCTGACACAAGAAAACTTCAATACGAGATATAATATTAAGTCAAACTTCTTGGATTATCAGAGTCGTAAGCAACAGCAGGTCATCAGTCGTTGGTATAATAGTTCTTGTTACCAATTGATAGAATCTTAGATATATATATAACATATTTATAGAAGCACCGCGTTGCTGTAATTTTGCTTACAATGAAAGTCGAGTTAAATCAAGGGAGAAGAAAGAAGTGGGAAGAAACTGATAACTCGTTGTGGGAAAGGATATACCTACTACCTTTTAGAGTAACTAGGGAAACAAGGGCTAGGAGTTTCCAGTACAGACTTTTACAACGTATTTTACCTACAAACAAGTACCTAAAAATGTGTGGTATAGTGGAAAGCGACTTGTGTTACTTTTGCGGTTCTCATAGAATCCATCGAGCATCTGTTCTGGCACTGTAAGCATATTAAAGAATTTTTGCAGAAACTTGTGACAGTCCTGCAGCTTGGACTAGAATTTGATTTAAAGTGTTTAATTACGGAAAACAATGTCTTGCTGTGGGTCACCGAGAAAGCACCGGCAGTTGTAAACCATGTGGTTCTGTTAATCGACCAATATATTTACGGCACCAAATGTAAAAGCGGGACACTCAGTGTTGCAGGTGCAGGTGCTAAATTAGACAAATATACTTGATAGAAAACTTGTTCTACTTGTGTGCATCGCGAGTTTTTCATGAACTAAAAAATAAAAAAATATCTAAATAATAACAAAACCCAATTGTAACGGATGTGACGCCGGACATGACGAGACATTGTAACGGACGTGACGGGATATTGTAATGAACGTGACATGGACATAATAAAATATAATAGAATGGTTATTTGCGAGCATATAATTTGCTCGCTTTATTAGTTTGGCAGCGCCGTAAATATTAGGGGGACACGTACACGTCCTTTGTGTTGTCCAATGGTTGCTGCTATTCTTGTTGGTGCCTTTGCGTTTCTCGCTTTCGGTGAATATCAGCAACAGCAACAAGAAAGTTCCTCTAATGCTAAAACAGGTTAAGTAAAGATGCTGGAGCAGCCCTATAATGTAATTTAATTTAATTTTGGTTCTCGCATAGCTAGTGGTTTGGAAAATATAGAGCAATACGTAAGACATTGACGGTGATAACAGACCTAATGATAGACAGTATGGTAGAAAACGAGGTGTCCTGTAACACACTGCATCACAACCGTAACGAACATTGATGCTAACTCCTGAGATATCATTCATGAGATTACGTCAAGTTTATGTCCATAATTACTTCCGTTACAACATCCCATTGTGTCCAAAATCACCTTTACGAACTCTAGTAATAGATGTTACCGATGAAGGCCGTAATTTATTGGTGGTGACGGCCGTATCTTGTCTTCTATTGCTCAAGCAACAGCGATTGCAAAGTAAATGTTACAAAAACATAAAGGAAAGAATTGTAGCTTGCCGGGTGTGTAAGTGGCTAACTTGTATCGCTGTCACCAAAACTGTAGCATGCCGAAGGTGTGTATGTGTGGTGGTAAATCAGGAAGGGGGCATTTTAAGCGGCGATATAATAAAGCATTCTCGGTTGCATAAGTTAAACTTAGCTTAAATAACCCAGCAATCAGATAATAAGAAAGTGGTTATAATTCAAGTGATTTATTCCGGGTTAACTCGACCAGTCGCTGTCACGACATAAAAATGTATGACCAATCCATCAATAAAACTAAGATATATATATGAAATCAGCCTCTCAGTAAATATATTCATAACCATATCTCAAAGAACTACCAATATCACGAACGCAAATATCACTGTACATGCTGTACAACTTCTTATAGCCTAATTGCTGGTCGGATCAATCTCTCATGTAATTTCTCTCTTCCCTCAAGTCAGTTCTTTATATTCCACTGCTAATTCCTCTAAATATACCTCCAGAATATAGCTCTCTAACCTAGACCTTCAAGACAAGCTTATTCCCACATTTTACCTTCCTGATACTACATAAATACTTATAAAAGAAAATAGCAAAGACTCAAATAAATGAGTAAAGCGGTGCGCGGGCGTTGCGCTAAGAGGAGACGGTAAAAGAGGTGCGCGGGCGTTGCGCTAAGGGGAGAGGGTAAAAGGGGTGCGCGGGCGTTCCGCTAAGGGGAGAGGGTAAAAGGGGTGCGCGGGCGTTGCGCTAAGGGGAGAGGGTAAAAGGGGTGCGCGGGCGTTGCGCTAAGAGGAGACGGTAAAAGAGGTGCGCGGGCGTTGCGCTAAGGGGAGAGGGTAAAAGGGGTGCGCGGGCGTCGCGCTATGAGAGGGTAAAAGGGGTGCGCGGGCGTTGCGCTAAGAGGAGACGGTAAAAGAGGTGCGCGGGCGTTGCGCTAAGAGGAGAGGGTAAAAGAGGTGCGCGGGCGTTGCGCTGAGAGAGACTGAGAGGTGCGCTGGCGCTGCGCTGCGCCCCCCCCCAACTCCAACTGACTTCTGGCTGGGATGCAGGCCCTTTTATACCCCTATCCCAGGGACGCTAACTCTGATGACGCTACCCCCTAAATTGACCAATGAGCGATAATGAAAGAAACTGTATTTCTACACTTAAAAATAGGGCCAAAATGCTTATCATTATTCTTCAAACCACTGGGGAACCTTGCTAATCAACTTGCATAAAAAAAGATACATAAACTGTTCATAAAGATACTTACTATAAAATGGCTGATCTTCCAATCCGCTAACTTTCTTTCTTGCTTCCCTTCGTCTTCCTCCCTGGCGGATGTTTACTACCCAGTCACACCCACGCGCCCACTGCCATCCTACTTCTTCCTACAATTACGCTAGATCTCATATGCCGTGCTATTTCTTATCATTCCGCTGGTTCCCTTTATGCAAATTCGCTACAGAATAACTATTGTGATAGCATTGATAATAATGAGCGATACGTTACACGTATTGGTGAGGTGGCCGTGCTATGTTATTATTAGGTGGTAAGTTGTTTAGGGTGTTGAGTTCGGGCAGCCGTTGAGGGTAAGCCCGCTTAGTCCTTTTTGCTTTGTGCTTAAGCAGAATCTTAGCAATATCAAAACCTTTTTGGTTACGGTCATCATTGTAAATTTCCCGCCTGAAGTTTAGGTCATCACCGCCACATTTTAGGAAGGCGCCAGCACGCTATTTATGAAGGAAAATACTAAGGATACTAATCAGTGGTAAATAGAATTGCGTTGAGCGTTAATTCGATTTGTGTCCTATCGACATGCGTTGAATCGACTTGACGCTTAGTGGTATATCGAATTGACCCTCAGTAGTAAATCTAATTGACGCTCAGTGTTAAATCGAGTTGTGTCTTATCGACATGTTGTAATTCGAATTGACGCTCAGTGGTAATTCGAATTGTGTCTTATCGAAATGTTGTAATTCGAATTGACGCTCAGTGGTAAATCGAATTGACGCTCAGTGGTAAATCGAGTGGTGTCTTATCGACATGTTGTAATTCGAATTGACGCTCAGTAGTAAATGGAATGGATGCTCAGTGGTAATTCAAATTTCGTTGGGCATTAAAGACAGTATACGTGGCGTTGTATTTCGTTTTATGCCGTGTTGAATGACTCTTCATTGTATTTAAATCATGTCACTTGCACAACGGGACGATTTACATCATGCAACAATTCGATTTAAATCAGGTCAGGTCCCGCAGTACTTTGATTCGTGTCCTGTAGTAATTCGAATTAAATCATGTTAGATATGCACCGAACGCCAAGTCATGTGTTGTAAATCTATTGTTGTCGTGTTGTAAATGGATTTACAACACGACGCTTGTCGATATGTCACTCAACGTAATTCGGTGTGTCGTGTTGTAATTCGAATTACGTTGAGCAATAAATACTTAGGTGCTGATTTAAAAATATTTACGAAACTACAGCTTGTTGACACTGAACTTGAGCGAAAAGCACCACGGAAGGTCGTGAAAAATCGACATTCGACACTGAGAATTTTGAAAAATCGACACCGGACACTGGACTCCCCTTCCAGACTCCTATTTGCATCGACGAGCGACATCTTTTATACTATACTGCGGTAGATGATGTCTAGCGGCTTCCGTTTAACTGTAAAATAGGGTACTGCGGTAACTGATACCTAGCTTTTTTTACGCATGTTGTCCCCTTAACTGTAAAGTCGGATACGGCGGCAACCGATGTCTGGCGCTGTTTCCGCGTGTAGTCCCCTCAACTGTATAGTTGTATACTGCGGTAACCTCAGCTGTATACATGAAGTTGGGACTAATCTTATTAGTGCGATAAGCACCCAGCGTCCTTGTTGAAACATTCATGGCGCCTGGTGGTGCACGATAAGCACCCAGCGTCATTGTTGACACATCCACGGCGGCTGGTGGTGCATGTAGCCGGTGCATCGAGTGCATAGGTGGGACAGACAGACAGACAGACGGACATACAGCTTCATTTTATTAGTATAGATTTGAAACCGAGGAACTACGTCATCGGCGGAATTGGCCTATAAGTGACCGAACCGACCGCTTCATATATTCATACATTTGGATGCCATCAAATCTTATCATGAATTCATGTATTGAAACTGAGACTTGGGATACATTACGATAGTGGAGGCCACACAGAGGTTAGGTGATCGTGTATCGAGAAGCATGTCCGTCATTGTATTGAAGAGGTACTCTATGCTGCAGCTGATGGACTTGCAGGAGAGAAAAATCCGGTGTTACTGTGTTGTATTAGGGAAGTTTCCTTACGGACGTGGATTTTACATTATATGTTAACATCATGTGAAAAAACACGACATTATCTTACATCTAAATGTCGTTATTATTCTGGAGTTGTGTAAAGCTTTAGTTACAGGCGGCCAAATATGTCATTGTTGTCATGTTGTGGAATATGGTTTCGTTATTGTAGCAAATTATGAATTAGCATGTATCGGTCAATAATAGCTATTATTTTTTTACCTTCAGCCTGTCAACTGTCTACGTGAGGCGTCTATGACGAATGAATTGTGACCACGTGACCCGTCGAGCGCGTGGGACGCCGCCACGTGGTCAATCACATGATGCGTGGTTCTCCTGGCGCACCTATCGCGAAGATGTCCAGTTTGGGATGCGTGATCAGCAGCGGGTGCTACCGCTCCTTCGTCATAACTGTGGGCTTCCTGGTGGTTCTGTCCTTGATCTGCTACCGTGTTTACCTTCACCGGCTACACTTTCACGGCGACACCATAGACGCTGTACCGGGGACTGCACCCAACCGCTCTCACGCCGTCGTTCCAAACATCGTCCATTATATCTGGTTCGGCGAGCCCAAAACGATGACGTCATTAAACTACCTCAGCACGCTGAGTGCGTATAAGAAGCAGCAACCGGATGTCATTGTCTTCCATTGCGAACACGAGCCGCAGGGTCCGTGGTGGGAGAAGTTGCGAACGGAGGTCCCCCTCGTAGTTAAGCATAGGCAACCCCCTAACCATGTCCACGGCCAGGCGTTGCGCGCTGACAGCTCCCATCAGCTCGCCGTGGCCAAACTGGAAATTCTGATCCAATATGGCGGCATTTACTTGGATCATGACGTCGTCGTCTTTCGGTCCGTGAACCCATTACGTCACTATGACATCACGCTTGGGACGAAAGCGTCCCGGAGTTTAGACACGGGAGTTATCTTGGCTGCACCTAGGGCTCCTTTCCTCGCCCTCTGGTATGAGTCCTACAGGAACAATCTCTGGCAGCTGTACTGGGATTACACGAGCGATCGCATCCCTTTACAGCTGTACAAGGTCACACCCGACCTCCTGCACGTGGACAAGCAGCTTTTGGACGTTTCTGATTGGCATGAACGCCAAAGGCTCCCCTATGACGTCACCAACTGGGACGCGCTCTACGCCATGCACGTCAGCGAAACCCCAACGAAAACTATAAAGACACTATTAAGCGAAACATTAGGTGAAGTCCTGCGTTCCATCTTTTACGATTCATCTTCTCTTCCTTAATCCCGTCCAAGATTAGAACGCTTTGACTTATATATATTTAAATTCTGATCCAATATGGCGGCATTTACTTGGATCATGACGAGAAATTAAATGAGATTAATTTCCATTTTTATGTTCACTTTTATGTTTAAAAAATCGTATCGTAGCTTATTAATTTACGTATTGCAATTATGGTAGGGTTTGAATGAGGAGGGTGTGAATGGTTCAGTTCAATTCATGATTCAAATGATTATTACTGACCTCCTACTGAACACAAACGACCAAATACGTAAAGCACGTATTCCTTGTAAAACTGAGGCAAGAATGACTAAAAGGAATCTGGTACATCAATATATGAAGTATTAGTGACGTATGTTGGTGTCTCCTGTGTGCTTATTTGTCCCAGTTAACACACCACGTAGTTATCACGTCGCCTGAAAGTGATATAAATGTCGCAGCTGCCACGTTGTTTGAATGCGGTCATCATTTAGTGATGATCACAACGTGGTAATTACGTTAGCAGCACCTTTCTGGTCGCCACATTTCCGCGAAAGCTAAAAAGCTTTATTAAATATTTAAGTCGCATGTAAATATGGTACAGGCACGATTTAAAAAAAAAAAATTACGTTACGATTAATTGTTTATGATGACGTGTTTGCCACGTTGTATGCATGTTGGCCCCAAAGGTAGGTAAACTACGTGTATGTCTTGTTGTCTGCACGTCGTCTTCTGTTAATGAAACATGTGGTGGACACTTGTGGAGGTATTGAGATATATATCACAATTTGCCAAAAGTGGTCATGCCGTTCTATAAGAATTGACTTATAAATCTGCATATCTAATGGTTGAAGACGGGGTCCGCTTTATTTTCAGGATAATACCTACTTTGAAAGTAATTATATCATTCATCTGTATATATCTATCATGCTGAACTCTTTGTACAATACTCAAGAATTTGTTGGCATTGTTTTTGGCTTCACACAACCGTTTACACAAATTTTGCATAACAATTTTGTTTTCTCATAAAAACACTTTTAATTCGGCTTTAGCTTGAAAAGTAGTTTGAATATACGCATCAACGTTATGACGTCTATGTGTAGCGTTCGAGTTCATTTGCGTGATTACTTGTTTATTCTAGAACCAGACTTTGATGGAAGAATGATTGTACTTTGCATTTAAGTTGGTGTTCTGGATTGTTGTGGTGTGTATGCTTGTATAGAAAAGTTAAAACGCAGTGGTTGTTGCCGTCCACGCTGGTCCGCGGAACGGCAGCGAGCCTTATGAATATTCATGTTCAGTATATATATAGCGGGCCGCTGTGGCGGTCCGGAGAGAGTCAGTCAGGCAGGCAGCCAGCGAGGGACAGATCCAGTCAGCGCTCCGGCCTACCAGCAACCCCGGGGTTAACATCTGTAACCCGGGGTTAACATCGGTATAACCCGGGGTTAACATCGGTAACCCACGGGGTAACATCTGTAACCCAGGGGTTAACATCGGCAACCCAGGGGTTAACATCGGCAACCCGGGGTTAACATCTGTAACCCGGGGTTAACATCGGCAACCCGGGGTTGACATCTGTAACCCGGGGTTAACATCGGTAACCCGGGGTTAACATCTGTAACCCAGGGTTAACATCTGTATCCCGGGGTTAACATCTGTAACCCAGGGTTAACATCTGTAACCCAGGGTTAACATCTGTAACCCAGGGGTTAACAGCGGTAACCCGGGGTTAACAGCGGTAACCCGGGGTTATCATCGGCAACCCGGGGTTGACATCTGTAACCCGGGGTTAACATCTGTAACCCAGGGTTAACATCTGTAACCCAGGGTTAACATCGGCAACCCAGGGGTTAACATTCACCACGATGGATTGATGTATATATATTCCACTACAAAATAAATCCCAGAACTTTAAGATTGGCTTGTCTGCTGCTGAACATTGCATGCGAAAATACGACTCGAACGCTACATATGTAAAGTAATATACCTCTATCTAGCTGTTTTTTTTCCTCAACGCGTTTGAACATTCTTCATCCCATCAACTAAAATCGTGTTTGCCCTGGCCTCTTGCTTGTTTTATCACCCGGTTAACAATCATACTTTCCGATGCCCGGCTTTACAATATCATATTTGAATTTAGATGATTCGTCCACGTGCGATTCGGATAATGCGCACTGTGACTCTACCCCCATGGTTTTAAATTGTTCGTCATTAAGTCTTTCAATAAATTCTGGAGCCGAGGTCTCTTACCATCGAAACTGACAATATGTATGTAAGGTATCATCGATTATATTATCATGCACACTATGACCTTCAAATACTCCTTCTATGGGAAAGTGATCCGCTGACATAGAGCCACCTTGGTAATACAATGTAGCCTATAGGCGCGGGTCCAGACTTATGACAAATAAAGCGGGGGCGTGGGTGGGGGGCGGGGGGGGTGGAGTCCACACGGCATCAATTTTCCTTTCAAAACAGCCTCGAGGCAAAAGGCAGCCTCAAAAGGCAGCCTCAAAAGGCAGCCTCAAAAGGCAGCCTCAAAAGGCAGCCTCGATGAAAAATGCGGGGAGCGACCCTTATAACACTCCCCGACTCTCTCCCCCTGTCTATAGCCGCCACAAATATTCTGCTGTGGCTACCTATAATAATGTGCCCATAATTATCCAGATGGTTGGATGGTTGTATATTCAGGGCGCTTTAACCACTTTTAGTCATTTTGCGCTAATGGGAGAAGGGTCGGAGGGAGAATGGAGCAATGCCCCCGAGGGTAACCCACTACTCTTGGCGAAGAAGGACTTCTGCTCTATAAGTGAATCTTTATCCTGCGACCCCACAGACATGGCCATATCGCGAACCACCGACCCACGTGCCGTTAGGCTCTCAGGTGGCCAGAACATTCAAGACGAGAGCTCTAATCCACTGAGGTATCGAGGCCGCCCCCATAATTACCAAGAGCCATATATATGCGGTATTTTTCCCATTCAATGCCCTTGTTGCCATGACGTGCGCGTGGCCAGTATAGTGTTTCTTATAGAGCTATTAAGTCTCGTTCGATTAGACTTCCGGTTTACTCATTTTGGGGACAAACAAACGAAGCACGTGTTTGGAACGAGTTTAGAATCTCTGCGCACACTGGTATCCTGACTATCTGTGACGTAGACGTGACGTGTATGTTACGCAAAGAGAGAGACTAGGAACCAGACTACCGGCGCAAAAACCAGGCGCCGAGGGGTGGGTCCATTGCGGAAGGCCTAGCGCTATGATTAAGAATATTTAAGAAATATAGCTTCACAAAACGGATAGATTACATATTTTTTATTCGTTTGCGCCATCACAGTGACGAATATTTGTTACGACGGGACAGTACGACTGAGAAACTAACGTTTTTTTGCGTTTCCTACGAAAACGAGGCATTATGACGTCACACGGATTCTCCCCGGTGACAACGTTGGCGCAAAGCTTCAAAAAGAAAACTTACAAAATTGATGAAACTTGGTCTTTTCGTGATCCAAAAGTGATACAAAAACATCTAACTGCTCTTATTTTATCTTTACCATGAGGTTTAATGACGCACCGTGTGTTGTTACTCCATGCACTGCACATCTTGACAGCGGAATTGGTTAAGTCGATCTCTTGCTCTGGCCATTTTTGTTAAAGCCCGGGTGCAGGGCTAAATTTAGAACGTTATTTTTAGCTTTCGAGTGTTTTGAAGACGGATTTTTCCTTTTATATTCCCAAAGTTCTGCGCTTCATCGCCTCCAAATATTTTAACGTATATCTCCCATAGCCATGTTTAGTGAAATGGTACTCATATTCTTTAGAATAAACCTGGAAATAAATTGACTTATAGCTGCCTATACTTCAACATGGAGCACGTGTGTTTGTTTGTCCCCAAAACTGAAGTCTCGCGGCCCGATCGCGAGAACTGTATCGCCCTATAGGGCTGCACAATTCTCATGGGTTCTTGTTCCGGTTTAGGTTTTTTGGGGACCAACAAAAAAACACTTGCTCTTAGAACGAGTGCGCATCACGCTAGTGCCTTGCTACAGTTGCTTGACGCGCACTCATTGTAGTCAACGTTTGAGTGTTGGGAACCGGCCAGCTGCGCGGTTTGTGCGTGAAGAATCGAGTGGGTGTAAAACCTTTTTTGTTTGCTTTGGTCCAGGCATGGCTAACTATGAAATCATAATATAGTTAAAGATAAAGCATTTATCTCTCCATAATGCATGTGGTCCGTTCGATGAGACTGTTGGAAGCGTTCTAGGCCTATTTTGAGGCAATTCATCGATGTTTACGTTTCTAGACAAACGGCACACCATTTTCCTCGCCTGCTCAGTCCACATAAGGAACTTTGTTACGTAACCATAGATACCGCGCGAAGACATGCGAGTCGTGATGATGATTACGTCATACGACATGGAAAACCCCGTGCAACGCATAGGGCTGTACAGTTCTCGCGGGTTCTATTTCCGGTTTAGGTCTTTTGGGGACCAACAAAAAAACACGTGCTCTTAGAACGAGTGCGCATCACGCTGGTGCCTTGCTGCAACTGCGTGACTCGCACTCATTGTAGTTAACGTTTTAGTGTTGGGAACCGGCCGGCTGCGCGGTTTGTGCGTGAAAAATCGAGTGGGTGTGAAACTATTTTTGCTTGCTTTGGTCCAGGCATGGCTAAATATAAAATCATGATATAATTAAAGATAAGACATTTATCTTTCCATAATGCATGTGGTACGTTCGATGAGACTGTTGGAAGCGTTGTATTTTGAGCCAAATCATCGATGTTTACAGTTCTACGACAAATGGAGCACCATTGTCCTCGCCTGCTCAGTCCATATAGGGCTGTACAGTTCTCGCGGGTTCTATTTCCGGTTTAGGCCTTTTGGGGACCAACAAAAAAACACGTGCTCTTAGAACGAGTGCGCATCACGCGGGTGCCTTGCTACAGTTGCTTGACGCGCACTCATTGTAGTCAACGTTTGAGTGTTGAGAACCGGCCAGCTGCGCGGTTTGTGCGTGAACAATCGAGTGGGTGTGAAACTATTTTTTGTTTGCTTTGGTCCAGGCATGGCTAACTATGAAATCATAATATAGTTAAAGATAAGACATTTATCTCTCCATAATGCATGTGACCCGTTCGATGAGACTGTTGGAAGCGTTGTATTTTGAGGCAATTCATCGATGTTTATATTTCTGGACAAACGGAACACCATTTTCCTCGCCTGGTCAGTCCATATAAGGAGCGTTGTTACGTAACCATAGATACCGCGCGCAGACATGCGAGTCATGATGATTATTACGTCATACGACATGGAAAACCCCGCGCAACACAGTAGCTCGCCTGGCACTGACAGTCACTCATGAGACAACCGCATTCTAGTTTATCAACTGTCTAACCGCTCATATATTACATAAATCTACTCGGATGGTTATAATTCTGATATACGCAGAACTTCAGTGGCTAGTTGTGCAGTCAAGGACAGCTTTAGCCGATCTGCTGTATGAGGCGAGTGAAGGCAAACAACCGGAAGGTAGGCAGTAAGTACAGGCCGTTGATGCTACGCATTGACGAAGAGTATAAGTATGCCTGTCTCGTGGGGTCTCGATAAGATCCCGTGGTGACTGTACAGCCCTATAAGGAGCGTTGTCACGTAACCATGGATACCGCGCGCAGACACGCGCGTCATGATGATTATTACGTCATACGACATGGAAAACCCCGCGCAGCACGTTAGATCGCCTGACACTGACAGTCACTCATGAGACAACCGCATTCTGGTTTATCAACTGCCTAACCGCTCATACATTACATAAATCTACTCGGATGGTTATAATTAGGATATGCACATAACTTCAGTGGTTATTTTTGCTTCCAAGGACAGCTTTAGCCGATCTTGTGTGTGAGGCGAGTGAAGGCAAACAACCGGAAGGTAGGCAGCACGTACAGACCGTTGATGCTAGGCATTGATGTAGAGCATAGGTATCCCTGTCTCGTGGGGTCTCGATAAGATCCCGAAGTGACTGTACAGCCCTATTAGATCTCCTGACACTGAGTCACCCATGTCATGTCATGAGACAACCGCTTTCTGGTTTATCAACTGTCTAACCGCTCATATATTACATAAATCTACTCGGATGGTTATAATTCTGATATGCGCAAAACTTCGGTGCTTAGTTGTGCAGCCAAAGACAGCTTTAGCCAATCTTCTGTGTGAGGCGAGTGAAGGCAAACAACCTGAAGTACAGGCCGTTGATGCTAGACATTTACATAGAGCATAAGTATCCCTGTCTCGTGGAGTTTCGATAAGATCCCGAAGTGACTGTAATACATGTTTAAGGTAAGCCACCCATAATAGCAAGGTAAAAGAACTCTGTATTTGTGATTATATTATGAAAGTATACCCCAAAACACACCTTGTGGTGATTTTTTAGGATACTTTACCATCCCGTTAAAAAAATGACCAAAACTTGACACCTACCACGAATATGTAATTTTGCTACAATTCAGCTAAAAGTCATTATCATCCGTAAGCGTTCTTTGGAAAGCTTAAACCTAGTGCAATACAGGAATGATATTCAACAATTTAAATAGTAGCCACAAAAAATAACAGAATGGCAATAATAAAGTGCAGTTATGCAAAAACAGGACCGTTTTTGCCCATATTCGAAATCACCACCTTGACAAAGTTGGCTATAATTTCATCAACAATTAAAATCTTGACACCAAACCACGTTTAAAAACTTCTAAAAACATAGTTCTTGTAACAAAAATAAAGAAAAATATAGGTAGCCGTGCAAATTTCCCGAGAAACACGTCCTAAAACTTGAAAATGTTATTTCAGAAATATTTTTTGAAGCAGCTTATTTCACACCAATTATCCAAAAAATTACGCCTTGTGCTCACATTTAAATAAATCTGGTTATATATAATGGTTTCCGATATAATTATGATCTACACGAATGTTATTTGAACTATTTACACGTTTTCTCCATGTTTTTTTCTTGAATATTCGGAATTAATCACGAAGAGCCATTCTCGGGAAAATACCCTGTGAATGACGTCACGAATTGAGGATTCCCTGTGAATGACGTAACGAGTTAGGGATTCCACTTTCACTGACACCCGCCGATGTTTGTCGATGTTCACCGAGGTCTTCTCTAAATCGCCGAAGCTTATTATACGATGTTCTATTTATTTTACCTATTTCACCACTTCTTTTGCTGTGTTTTATTCGTGCTTTGTTTCATTAAGACTGCTTAAAATATCAGGGCTACAGCCCGCCGATGTTTGCCGATGTTTACCGAGGTCTTCTCAAAATCGCCGAGGCTCATTATGGGTGGCTTACCTTAAAGACGAAGTGGGAAGGCATGCAACATTTATTGGTTTCTATATAAACTTTGTATATTTTGTCGTCGCACGATTTATTATGACTTTGTTATGACTTACACGTACTTAGATTATCTATATTGAAATTTAAAAGAAAACACAAAAACAGCAGTGACGCATGCAAGATTAAATTTGTGTCCACCACTGTTTGCAGGAAAGCCTTTGGCTTTACGGATAATCTAATCTTCATATTTGTTTCTATTTTAAGATTGTCAACATCGTGTTTGTTTAATATGGTTTGCGACATAAGTGTTGACCGAAATAGGTCAGTAAATTGACCTCACATTGGATAATCAATATTTTGGGCCATTAAATGAATATGATGAAATTAGTGGCTCTATACATGGCCGTTTATGAGGTGATGAGTACTGAAAAATAAAATGTGTAATTGAACATATCAAATGACAAAGCCATCACACATTTCAATGTTAATGTGCCCTTTCGGGTTGTATAATACCTAATAAGACCATCTCTCTCGCTACGAAACCAGGTAATTTTCTACCGTGAAGGGGGCCAACACTGAAAAATCTATCTATTTAACACCATATGGGACGAATTTGGTTTTATTATGATAGACCAACAGACAGATATATACAAATACAGACAGGTTGTTTTTGATAACTGTCACTAGGCACCAGACGGTATCTTATTCTTCTTACAATTCATCAGTTAACTACGAAATGGCTGACTAGGAGGCGGCACTATATTGTTCAATCAGATTGAGGCGTTTATGTCTTATCAAGTTTATGTCTTATTAGAATAGGTTAGGGGAGTTAAAATCTCACAATCAAGGAGGAACACAAACAAAAAAACGGAAACGGAAGTGAAAACGCGCAAGGTTGTGACGTCAGAATCAATCATCGTACTTATTTACGGCCGGGACAGTATATACATTGGTCGCGCTTGTGTTAAACACAACCACAACAGGGTCAGACAGACAGCTAGGTAATGTACATTGCTTTAAATGGGGTGTTAACGCTCGAAAAGCGGGTTGCATCCGCCGGTAAATATGGCGGCGATAGAAGTAACTTGGAAATATTGGTAATAGATATGTACGGCTTCAATAAAATGTATCCGACTTATTTCTGCGACGGGGCATATTTCTCGCAGGCTTTCACGCGAACTTGCTTTCTGTCGATTTTCCCTGTTTTGTTGAGAGGCATCCTCTCCAGCAGCCACACGTAGCGAGGCGTGAAGCTCATCTCCGTGGAAACCAGAACCTGGTGGGCAAAGAAGTCAATCACTTCTTCTTCCGTCAGGGTTTCCCCGGCCTCAGGCACGACGCATGCGCACACCTCCTCATACATCCTCTCATCTGGTACAGCGACGACGACGCACTGATGAACTTTAGGACATGCCGCCAGAATCTTCTCCAGGACGCCTGGGTAAAGCTTTCTGGTTCCTCGCGATATCACCTCAGCTTTTCTTCCCAACAGCTGAATCTTTCCGTCAGGTAAGAAGCAAGCCATGTCTCCAGTCTTGAACCAGCCGGAAGGGGACTTCCCGTCTTCCAGCTGACCAGAGACCAGGTCAATGTATCCCTGGAACAGTTCCGGACCACGGATACAAAGCTCACCGGCATCTCCAATGGCAACGCAGCATCCGTGCGCGTTTGCGACTTTGACCTCCAATCCCCCGGATGCTCCAGAAAAAGTCGAATCCAAACCTCTCTCCAGCTGCTCCGACAGTTTCTCGAAGCATATCAGGCCAGACTCTGTTGAGGCATATACGTTCAGAATAAGTGGTAGGATGTATAATTTCTCTGCCAGTGATTTGTTTGGCTGTTCCCCGCCAGTTAACACTAGGCGAATTGTTTCTGGTAGACATTTCCGGCCGGATTCGCTTCCTGCTATTATGTCCGGAAACCAATACGGTAGCAGCACGGCCACTGTTACCGCCTCCTCGGCCATAATCCGGTACAAAAACTCCAGATGAGTGGCATGGAAAACGAATTCTGGATCAACGTGGACGTAAATGAGTGGTATAACTAGCGGCAGACAGAACATGGCTCCTCCCCACGCGAAAGATCTGTCGCAGAAATATATCCTCTCATTGTCATTATGATCGTGGTGAATGCTTTCAAATAAATGAAGAACCTTCACGTGACCTTGAATGCAACTCATGTGGCTAATGGCAACGCCTTTAGGCAGACCTGTCGTTCCCGACGTCATGAAAACAACGGCCATGTCATCTGGAAGCAAAGTCATGGTGAGGTCACATACGCACCGCTCTTGCACAGCAGTACATTCAGTATCCGCCAGATGGCAAACGGAAATGACCTGCTGACCCTTCAATGGTATCACTGGGAGGACGATGATGGAGCTAAGCGCCCCCTCTCGAGGAGAGTGATCGTCGCTCGCAAACAGCTCTCCGCAGGTTTCCGTAAGTTTCTGATGGAGTTTCTCTCCAGGTCCCGGATGGTAGATGAGCGCCTTGCACTTTAACCCCGTCAACGTGGCGCGCAGGGAGTCACTGGTGACGGCGTCTGTTGAGATGAAGACCACGACAGCCTTGAGACTCTGAGCGCCGAAACAGGCGTAAAGCATCTCCGGACATGCCGCTCCCAATAAAGCTACGCGGTCTCCGGGAGAAACACCCAAGCCCAGCAATCCCGCCGCAACTCTCTCGCTCCTCTCGTTCAGATGTCGGAAGGTGATGACGTCACGGTCTTCGCCTGGTCGACGGAAGACATAGGCTTCTTTGTCGGGTACGCATTGAGCTCGGCGCTGCAGCAGACTGGGGAGAGTTTGATAAACGAGCGGGCGAGTCGCCAGTTGGTGACGGTAACTCACTAATTTGTCCATGTCTGACCGATGCCGGACCAAAATAAAAGGAATGATGTCTGTCGTGCCCCCAGCACAGGCCACTGTACTGAGATCTATTGCCCTTTGACCTGATAGCGCTACCATAAACTGCCACTTGACCAGGTGGGTGGGTGTATGTGGGTCAGCGTCAGTGTCAGTGTCAATGGTGTAGCCTTTGTGGGGAGGGGGTGGCATGGCCTATAGCGGGCCTTAGCGACTAGTCCCCGTGTCAATGTTTGCTATTACGAGTTGTCGGTCGCGTTGAAGTGACGTGTGGCGCGATTATGTTCTGATCGATAATGGTGACATATTCGTCAAAGTCTGTTAGAATCCAAAACGTCATAGTGACGAAAACGTCATACCTTGGTAGAATGAAATATACAGTTTTAAGTTTGACATCACACGATCCTTTGTAACGTTTGTGAAGGAGACGGGGCGGGGCCACGTGGGGCTAAAGGAGTGATTGTTTGACAAGTAATGACCTCTTTGTGGCCGACATTGGCGAATTAATGCGCAGGATCGACCACGGGGATATACCCCTTATTCCATCGTTTATGAAAGCACTTATATGAAATATTATATTTGAAACTGTCTCATATATTCATTGCCACCGTCAACAGACACGGCGATCGAGGCACGATGTGCAACTGTACATTTGCTCCTAGATGGCGCAGGCCGTGTGGTCTGACGCTTTCGTCCCCATGACATTTTGGGTCCTAACAAACGTCTACTTCAATTGGTAAGTCTAATGTTTAACCAAAAGACACATTCAGGCTACTGCTAGGAGAAGGTGTGTATAGTGATTGCTATTGGTAGGTTTGGGATGACTGTTTGTACCGAGGCCTATTGCCCTTTGACCTGAGAACAGGTCAGTGGTGGATGCTCATGTGCTTTGCGAAGTGTCGTCCTGTGTGGGCTGGTAACCCCAAACAACACCGGGTCGAACAATCGCCAACACTCCCCCCATGCCGAAAAGCGGCAGCCATTAATCACGCTTTAACCATAGCCCATAACCATAACGATAAAAGATAAATCCTTATGGTGTGAGTGGCATTGTCTACATCTTCGATCTAAAGAAAGAATTGGAAGAAAAATGTCATTGTTGACAACGCCGCTTGAGCCATTTTTGTATAATGCATAAAATTCCTAATATTTCCCAATCCATGAGTTATTTAAGCATCGTGCATATAAAGCCTAGATAACAGACTATTTGCCTTTTCCAAATCTTCAGCTAAAGGGGTAGCACAGATATCATTTTCAAAAGTGGTCTCGACATCTGAAGTCATAACTTGGTAAAATGCATGCATGTATTGCTGGATATCCGCTTAACGATAGACAACGGTAAGGGCTTACATATAACATCAATTACATATATGGTGCACATGAATGAGCAGTTGTCTTTTGCCTATGCCGCGAACAAGTTTAATCCAAAGACACAACAGAATTCGGCTTACAGTCCTGTTGCCAAGATAATTCACACGATGCCAAAATTATTAGTTTCACGCAAGTGAAGCAGACAAGTATCGCTATGACCGCCACTCTGTTTATCTTGTCGATTTGTCACGTCAGTGGGCGATCGTATTTATGGTAACTTACTTTGATTTCATTTACTGGTAATTGACTGGCGGGAAACGACTGTTTGAATAGGTTTAAACCAAATAATATAATTTCAGGTAAGCCTATTTTTATTTTGTATTGAAATGATTTTAGCCCACTTTTTGCTAATAAGGAGCAATAGCTTTTTAGCTACTACAATTGTGAAGCTTTTTAGCTGAAATTGTGCTGCATGAAACAGATCAAGTAGGCATAGAGTAGAAAATAAGCGATACAGAACAAAATACATGCCAGAGTTAGAAGATTTTGTAAGTTATCCTGTTGAAGAGAATCATGTCCAGGTAATGAACATTTACATGATCTTGAATTAAGTGAATTAAATTATATTTGATAGCTATAATTCAAGATTGCTGTAACCTTGAAAATATACCTGTATCACTCCTGACATTGGTAGAGTGGTCCCTGTATTATACGGTCCCTCCAATATATTACTCCCGCCGTTATCCAGTCTTTTCGCTGTGCACAGAACACTTTTAAATGTCAAAGACCCTTTATTTTGTTACTCCCTCGCTAACGCGACTCACGACTGGCATTTCAACTCGTTTTACGACGGGCACACTATATATTCAAGTACTCGCTACATGGCGGCGCGGCGTGGCCTGACAGTCGACCCGGTTGGCTCTAAACAATAACACATTGTGCCAATCTGACTGCAGTGGCGGATCTAGGGGGGGGGGGCCCCCCCCCCCCGCCCTTGGGAACCAGAACATAAAACATACATGTTAATGTAGCAGTTTTCACTCGCCATTCTCCAATTACAAACACATTCTTATTCCGTATCTTAGTCATATCCACATTCTTCATTTTCATCGCTACCAACCCCTATATTCGCTAGGGGGCAGTCAATATTGTTTATCATTCCTCTCCATTCATTGGTCCATTGTTTCATCTCGCATTTCATTGGTCAATTTCCGCTAGTCTGTTTGCGAGACCAGCAATCCCGCGCAGATTATGTGTTGGGATTGCGCCGGCAACACGTCGGCACTAATGTCTGGTCTTCGACATTACAGGTAACTATTATAAACCTGTGTATTTGTTATTCTCACTAGCAGTATATGTATGGTACTTATTTAATGTCCATAGATATGGTATATTTCATATCGTAATGTATTTATAACTTGAGGATTATTGCATTATTATCTATTTAATTAGGCAGATTATGTCTTGGGATTGCGCCGGCAACACGTCGGCACTAATGTCTGGTCTTCGACATTACAGCTAATAAAGACCTCCCCAGCAACAAACCAGTGTGTGTGTTTGTCTCTCTCACCCCACGAGCACAATCTGTCACATTAACATACATGCTAAAGTCTTCAGAGAGCACCCCCCCCCCTTGGGAAACTGAACGTACACTGTTAAAATCGGGTTCTCCAAGTCGAAACCCCCCCCCCCCCCGCCCCCCGGTCACAAGTTTTCAGAGAGTGAGAGCAACACCCTCCTTGGGAACCTGAACATACACTGTGAAAGTCGGCTTCTCCAAGCACGCCCGGCCACCCCCCCCCCCCCCGGTCGCAAGTTTTTCAGAGAGCAACCCACCCCCTTGGCAAATTCCTAGATCCGCCCCTGCTGACTGTTGTTAAGGAGCAGACATCTCTTCTGTGGATTTGATATAAGTAGGGCCGTCTAAGTCTTAATGTATTTAATACATTTAATGTATTGCAATTAAAAGATTGGAGCAGCATGTCGGCGCTATACGATGGCACACAGCTGGACTAACCATCATCAGCATAGAAGCTTTGTTTGACTGAAAGCTGAGGCTATCATGGATAAGTGGGAAAGAAGAGCCAGAGCTGCATCAAAGACTCTGAAGCTCTATCATAGTGCCATTTCAGTGCGTGATGATACTTTGCGCGAAAACGGCCCATCTCGGGGCATCCCTCTATAAATACGACTCCCTCTGCTATACGGTCTTTTCGGGCCGGCAGAACAGAAGTCGTATAACGTAGGGACAACTGTATATACAAGATGAATGGAAAATATTATTATTATAAGTGGCTGGGAAGCAGAAAATTGGCCACATCGGGGCTCGAACCATCGATCCACGTCCTATTAGGCTCTCATGTGTCCAGAGCACTCAAGGCGAGCGCTCTAACCCACTGAGCTATCGGGGCGGCCCCGCAAACTATGCTGGCACAGCTTAGCTATTTCTGAAGAAACTACAGAACAAACCGATCACGATATAAATGAGAAATATTCAAATGATAAAGAACAATGTCTGTGCTGTTCACCCCAATTTTGTGTCACATATTAAAACAAAAAACAAACGCAGATTATTTGGTTTTAACAAAATAATTATTGCTACATCAGTAACATTTTACACCATAAACAAGTATACAGGTATATGTTTATATATACCACTATTTTTTAACAACTTATTCATATTTACATTTCAAGACAACGTGATCAAATATTTACTTTAATCCGTCAAATTGTATAGACCGATATAGCCAGATACAACATCACCATTACCATTGTGTTCATCAATCAATTTTGACGTCACAACAGATTGCTGATTATAAATAAATATATGAACGAGTAGTTTCGGATTATACCGTAGTTAGCAAGACAATAGGCATATTCGCGAACCGCATAGCATCATGTGCGAAATATTGGTAGAGCCAAGGAAGAGCCCCAAATGCCCCAAACGACCTTGAAACAGTCACAATTGAAAATACGAAACGAGAAGTTGTGATCATACCGGACACCAGATGTAATTTACTTACTATTTCTGCAGTCCATCAATACATTTGCCAAAAAAACTTTCCCTTGCGATAGACGAGCAGTACCATAGGGAAAATATCTTAGAATTACCCTTTTGAATTCCTGCAAGACTTCGTAATTGTACAACACAATTAGTTTCCCATTAAACAAAATATAAAATTTAGAAACTATCAATCACAAAGTGGTATAATTAGGCAATACATGTATTACTGTTATTAAACAAACAAACAAAACAACCGGTCTAACAATCTTCCGGCTTTCCACAAAGTTTAAGACATTTAAAGAAGTGAAAGTAAAGGATTCCATAGAAACAGTGTTAAACAGGCGTGCATTTGCAATTTAGTCTCCATGACGAGAAACTCTTAAATTCAAAGAAATTTAATTCAATTCAATATAATGGTACATGTATTGGACAATGAATGCCGGTAACAACACCATACGACAAGGCACCAATAATGAAATATTTGACACAGGCATATATTTGTTGCAAACAAAATTTCAAACATTGGACTATACTTGTTGAATAAAGATGCGGACCGCGCTTCAGGGAGTAAATAGCTCCATCAGCATTCACACCAAGAAAATGAACTTGCTGACAGCCAGGTAGTTCATCACTGATATATCTTATTTATTATGTACGATACAATTTATCATACAAACGATATACATGCATGTTTTTTAATTTTTTATCTAATTAGAATGTGTTTATAATCTTTGTCCATATTTCCACATCCGTTCTTACGTCTGACATCAGACTTAGCAAAAACCGTGGAACTGCTAAAATCACCATAAATCATATTCCTCAACAGTCTGGTCTGGCAAAGGCACTCGTTTTCCCATATTATCGCTCACATGCTGTGACTGACAAGACGTTACAATTTTATTATTCACACTCTTGGGTGTCAAGGTAACATGTGTACATCGTCGTTACGAACATGTGTACATTGTCGTTTCGGACATGTGCAAATCGTCGTTACGAAAATGTGTACATTGTCGTTTCGGACATGTGCACATCGTTACGTTAATAACATCGTTAATGTTAATAATACTTACATTCCTGTTGGTGAGGTAGACCGGGTGACAGCGACCCTAAGGTCTTAGCCCGGGTGACAGCGCCCCTATGCTTTTAGCCCGGGTGACAGCGACCCTATGGTCTTAGCCCGGGTGACAGCGATCCTATGGTCTTAGCCCGGGTGACAGCGATCCTATGGTCTTTGCCCGGGTGACAGCGACCCTAAGGTCTTAGCCCGGGTGACAGCGACCCTATGGTCTTAGGCCGGGTGACAGCGACCCTAAGGTCTTAGCCCGGGTGACAGCGACCCTAAGGTCTTAGCCCGGGTGACAGCGACCCTAAGGTCTTAGCCCGGGTGACAGCGACCCTATGGTCTTAGCCCGGGTGACAGCGACCCTATGGTCTTAGCCCGGGTGACAGCGACCCTATGGTCTTAGCCCGGGTGACAGCGACCCTATGGTCCTAGCCCGGGTGACAGCGCCCCTATGCTTTTAGCCCGGGTGACAGCGATCCTATGGTCTTAGCCCGGGTGACAGCGACCCTAAGGTCTTAGCCCGGGTGACAGCGCCCCTATGCTTTTAGCCCGGGTGACAGCGATCCTATGGTCTTAGCCCGGGTGACAGCGACCCCAAGGTCTTAGCCCGGGTGACAGCGAACCTTTGGTCTTAGCCTGGGTCAACCATCCTAAAGGTCGAAATTTTGTTTACATCCACCGTTTACTGTTGTTGCACATGTACATTTATGAAAATAACCGAACCCTGGCCTTGGACTTCGCTACGGCTCTATCCGAGGTCATATCAACGGCTGTGCCAAGGTTCTCCCTCCGCACTTCCAGAGTCTGTTCTCACCACCTAACTGTAACAGCACCTTCGCGAGGCCAACAAGTATTCAAAATTCGTATAGCACAGCATTTGTTTTTATAAGCATAATTCACTCAAGTTCATTGAATACAGTACATAGATTTCAAAATAAATGTTCAAAACAATTGTCAATCATTTATCTGATTCGCATGTTAATCGCGGAGTAGCTAAAATCGCGCTTCACTATTAACAAACACATCTGCAATTATCTCGATGAGAACAACACAAATATTAGGATACCACACATCCTATGTAAATTATGTAGAAAGCGAATTAATAGCAAAATTATATAATTTAGCTGAAAACACCTTTCTTTTAAATATGAAGTGAAGACAATGCCATTTTTCTGTACACTTCTTTAAAGCCAGGTTTTACGTTAATGCTAAGCTATGTTTACTGATGCTGCAAATCGAAATAAAACTAGTTTAAATACTATTTATTATTTAATACTACCTTACACCCAGCTGGACACACATAACATAAACTCCAACAGTATTACAATACGGCAAACTTCCGGAGAACAATTCCATTACAATATTGTCCCATTCTGGAATATTCAAGTGTTTATTTCTTCCATAAACAGCTGAACAATAAATTCGAAACAATAAATTCCAAATGAACGCCTCTCTTATTATGATATATTATAACCATAGTACATATATACGAAAACAAACTTAGATCTAGATGTATGTATGCATAATTGTTCCACGAAATCCCCAACAGTGTTTGATATTATGTATATATATTATAACGTTTCGGTTCCAACCGGCACCCTCGTCGGATAAATACATACACCAGACGCCGTCAACTGTAACCTTCACTTCCCATGAACTATATCATATCCTCTAAACCGCCGTTGCATTGTTAAGCGTTGTGATAGTGTAGGAGTTAGAACGAGCTAAAACCACGGCATCAGCCATTCTACGGCAGTTCGGGTGTGGCGATTTCAGGCTGTCCAGCACACCCTCATGAAAAAGTAGGACAAAGGTAGGAATGGAAATACAGAAAAAGTAGGACAAAAGTAGGAAAATAGAAGCAAAAAGTATGACTCAAATAGCATATGTAGCAACATTATTCCGGATAAACAAATGACAAAAAGTTATATTACTGAGAAAATGCTTTCTTAGAATATTTCTTATAGGCTGCTCAGCTGTACCTGTATTTTCATTATTAGAATTTGACAGACACTAGTGTTGATTTAAAGATATATCAGGACACAAAAACAAAATACCTCTGACTTTTGCAATAATAGAAGCGATATGCACACTTTTACAGCAATTCACGACAATTTGAAATTGCGCCTGGTGAAGGAAATACCAAAAAGTAGGAAAAAGTAGAAAAATGTAGGTATTTTCAAGAAAAAGTAGGAAAAATAGGATGGAGACAGAAAAGTAGGAAAAAGTAGGATCATTGGACAGCCTGCGATTTATAAAGATTAGCGGCATGTCCGCTGTGTTAGTGATACAGGAATGGAAACAGCAACAATTGATAATCACTGTACCCGTCAGGAAGATTTTTCAAGGAACTTTATCCTATGTGCTTTCTTTAGAACGCTGTGTTAGTACAATCGAAAAGCCACGCTGTCGGTTTAGATCAGGAAGTGAAGCAAGCCAGGTCATATCGAGACGGCGACAAGGGTAGAGAGGAACCATGTGCCCCGGGGGGTAACCCTGCTACCCTTTACCAAGAAAGACATGGGAGCTTTATCATGCACATTTGCGCGTCGTTTCGTTCTTCCGTGATTGGGCAACGATTGTTGTTTCCGCATAGCCCACATATTACTCGCACAGTGCACGTTCTACCGCAATCCTAACCCCAACACAGAACTTCAAGATGGACCAATTTTCGCAGGTGGGGTTCGAACCAGCGGGGAGCGGACGTAGCAGAGCACACAGGGCGAACGCGGTACCCACTGGGTCACGGGGCGAACCAGCGGACCCATTCCCCTCTCCCAGCGTGGCCCTATGGGCTCTAGGCTTCCATGAGCAGGACCTGTGTGTCATAGCCATGCACAACGCGGCTAGCGCGTTTCCCAATTTTCACATTCCAAGACAACAGTAAAGCAAGGCATAAGAACCAAATAGTAACCTTCCTCTATTAACCTTTAAATCTCCCCCCCCCCCCCCGGCTCTTTCACTATTTGCTAACATGAGATAGTAGAACGCACGAAGTACGCACAAATGAAAGATAAATTACCGTGTGTGTGTGGCGAGGGCTGATAGGAGAGGGGTTGAGAGGAGATATTATCGTAGCGAATCTGAATATATCGGCCAGGACGTAAAATGTAGATCTAACAAAGACATAATTCCAACCAAGGGACATCTGCTGACAGGGAAGCCGACATAGGTCAGCGTGAGAACACGCCAGCCCAAAGGCAGACTCCGGATGTGAACCAGCCTTTTGTTTCACAGGCGACGCCATTGCAGCGAACCCGTTGCAACGGCTTCACGACGAAGGTGTTTTACCGGTTGTAGACTGCCGGAAGGTGACGCCCAATCAATAGGGATCCAAGCCCGGGGACTCCACCACAATGCAGCTGGAAATGACGTCATACGCTGCCCGGTTGTGTTGAAAGAAGAGAACCGTGAAGCAAACCGGAAAGAAGAAAGCCAGCGAAAAATTCTTGATGATCGACCTCACGAAAGCACTGAAATGATAAGCAAATCATACAAAACATAAGTTATATTAGATAGCAAAAAAAAAATTCATAATACACTGGTCTTTGTACCACAGGTCTAAAAACGGATAGATAACACAATATGAAGGAATTATGTTCAAGAATACAGAAGTTTCTTTTCATTTATATTTATTAGAGAAATCTCGGAACGAAAATATTGATGCACGAGATCATATTGTCAGGCTTGCTAGGATGTAGCTGCATTTGAAAAAAGGGCTGAACTGGCGCATTATGGTATAATAGGGCTGCCTTTATAGCCAGCACACTGTTGATGGTTTATATGAAATATGCCGTATTATCCAGCGGAGGTTATAAATGCGCTATTTCCTGCGGCTATGAATGTGCTAACCGGAAATATATGAAGTAAAAAAAGCGCAACAGGACTCACTTCCTGGCTGAATCGAATAAATGAGGACACAACAACATCTTACTTCCAAACGCCGATATTTAAGGCTGGTATTATGCGGACGCGGTTTCTGGGGAGTTCGATGATCTGGTCGCAGGACACGACGCGCAGACCCATGATCCTCTTGCCGGGTGTCGTCCCGCCCACAGGGCCGGCGATCCCTCGATGCAAGCACAGGGTCTACGGGCGAAAGAGGAAAATCAGATGGTAGTACAAAATTAAAACTTCCCTGCATTGCCTAATTTCCAAACAATGCAACGTAGCAACTATTAGGGTTTATGGTCTATTTCTCTATTTTGCGCACAATGTCGATCGTCAACATTTGGAGACTAGTTCAATGTTTTAAATATTTTAGTATTTTGTGAGCATGCAGTTCAATATGTTGTGAAAAAAATCAGTATTTTGTGACCAGTTCAGAATTTTGCGACCAGTTCAAAATGTTGTGAAAAGAATTCTACATTTTGGGGTAAAATGTTACATTTTGCGAAAACTCGAATCATTCGTGAAAAAATTCAATATTTTGTGAACAAATGTTTAAAACTTTGTGAAGAACAAGATGTTTCTCAGGACTTAAATCTAGTCACCTTAATGGGGAACTTGACATGCCCCCAACAGGATGGAGGGGATATTATGGTGTTTAAACTGTATGTTGTCATTAAAATAATTGTGATATGTGATATAAATAGACAAGAAATTCGAGATATGCAGTCGTAGTCTACAGGAGTACTATTCCAATCGAAATATAATCTTTAAATACCAATATATCAATACACATATATCTGAACTACCGTCACAGCTATAATATAGGTAGTTTAATGAAAACAAATAGCCAAAAAAATTGAAAACACTTTCTCGGGCCAGACTATAATCAGCCCCCTGTGGTTGTGCCAGTACTTAAAACCAACCACCCCACCCGATAGTGTGGATAATTTATGATAGTATTTATGCTCCATAGATGTACATGCATCAGGGGAACATAAAAATAAGCAAAATTACCTCTGTATTATGAGTGTGTTAAAACATTACAGTTCATTTACCAGAATAGCATTACAGCAGTATCTAAAAATACATCTACCTGTAACAAGGTACAATATATATATATAAAAAAAAAAAATTACACAAAAAGTAGTATCAAAACGAGTTGGATAAATCTAGTAGGGGTTCCTTACACACAGTGTGCAGTGCGAAAAATGAAAAGTTTTTACCTCAAAGAAGCAAATGAAGATCCGATTTATGACTTCCATGGCAATCAATTCAGATGTCATGGCGAAGGCTGTGTTGTAATCCATGTTTTGACTCATCAGAAAATCTATGTCATACTTTTGAAGGTCTCTGCAAGGTAAGAACAATAAGAGCTGAGTCAATCAACAAAGCGTCCCAAATCTCATCTAATTCTCTAGTATTGCCGCATATATTGGTAATGATAACAGTATCACAAAAATCTGAATTCATCAATATGATTATTTTTTGTATCATTATTATTTCCTTGAAAGGCGATTACCATTATTATTATTTCCTTGAAAGGCAATTGCCATTATTATTTATTATTTACAATACTGTTAATATGCATGTAACATTATATTCTCATTCAAGGCACTCACACAAGCCCGGCATATTCCACAAATACTATTGTCAGTCCAAGCTTCACCATGAAGAGTAGGAAGAAGTCAATAAATTCTGCCAGAACTCTCTTCCACAAAGATGGAATTCTGTAGTCAGTTCCTGCAAAAGAAAATAAGATACCTGCATGTAATCATACGTTTTACAAATCTAAGTACTGGTACCTGATTGTTTGTATTATTACTAACTACTAGCAGGTTATTAGTCAGATAATTTTTTACCCGCCAAAATGTTCACAATTTGTTCGTGTATACAAACAATATGGCATCAGCCAATCAGATTGTCTCACTTTGAACTTGCAATTTATAATTTAATAAACAACAGCGGTTCTCATTGTTATATAAAATTGTGAGCACAATAATTTTCTTTTAGACATCCTGAAAAAGGATGGATAAATAGCAGCATTAAATAGAGTGCCTCCCTGCCTGAAAACTTGCCCACCCATCCAGCGGGCAGGCAGGTCATTGGTCTGACTACTAGCATTATTTAAGTTTTTAACTGTTTTTTTCCACATCAAATTGTGTTTCATTATAAATTACCAGATTACCGTCATTTACATATGTTTTGGAACACCAAAAATGTACCTATGTTTTGTAACACCCCCAATTTTGGACAAAATAATTATTTTTTGTGGCGGTATGTTTTAGTACACCACAGATGGTGGGTAATTTTTTTGTATCAATGTTTTAGTACACCCCAATTTCCTGGAAATATACCTATCTAGTTAGATCTCGGCTGTGAAGAAATAAGACATATAACATTGAAATCGGTCTCAATAGCTTATTCACTACAACAAGAAAGCAGACCGTGGCTCTGGTAGTGTCGCACACTTGTGTTCATTTTGGGGCATATCTAATATCAATTGTCAGTCAAAACTCGCAGTGGTACCCGCGCGTTCATTGTATATATGTCTGGGCTGCCTGACTGACCACCTCTTCCTCCACCACCCCCCCCCCCCCCTTCCACCCGGACTCGTGTACATTGTTTATGTCTAGGCTACCTGACTGCTCTGTCTGCACCCCCCTCCAACCCCTCCCCACCCCTGCCTAGCTATGTGATGCACATTTCTCCACTTCTCTTCTGTCCATCAGAGCTAGTTAACCGACAGTAATCCCCATTCCAAGCGCTGCCCACCCCACCCCGGTCATCGTCGGAGCGCCGTTCCTCTCGGCTGGCCAAGTGCCTGCGGTGATGGAGCCGCTAAGTTTGTGACTCCTCTCCCCTCCCCCTCCTTCTCGACCGGTCCCCTTACCCTCGTGCCAGGCTTTGTTTGACAGGAAGCAAGGAAGCCAAATACTGTGGGACAGTTGACTGGCTGACATCACCCCACCCTGCCCCTTACATGTATCCTGTGGTGGCTGCATCCTGTGGCGGCTACAGCTACGAAAGCTCTTGGGCTGACTGACCGTACAAGCCCCCTACCCTTTACCACCCCCCCCCCACCCCACCCCATAAAAAAAAATGTATCAAAGTTTTGGAACAGCAGGAAAATTATATATTTTTTTTGGCTGTATGTTTTGGTACACCCAGGTTTGTAATTATTTTTCGGCTGTTCCAAAACATACGTAAATAACGGTAGTTTATACCTAGATATTTGAAAGCAGTAATTTTTCACTAATACTGGTCCATGCTGACTCACTAACTTATGACTCCAGATGGCGCCACTACAGTGGAATTGGCCTAGAGTTATTTCTGACAGGCAGGCCTGTTCCAATCCTATATATTCATGGTGGCGCCACCTTGGAGGGTTAAGTTGACAATGAGACAGCATGACCCAATCAAGTGCAAAGTATAATTGTTTGTTCAACAGTGAAAATATTAATTGATACAATAATCTTGCCTAAATAAGTGTTAATCTTGTCTCCTCACAATTTATATTATCTAATCTGTTATTTCAAAATATAGCAGTGAAATGTTGTATTAGTGAAATGAGTATGTTGGTCAAGATAAAAAAATAAGTTTTTAGCGACCAAGTGCGATGAGTTCAGATTAATGAATTATCGCATTGCCAACTGTCTTATAACAGTAATATCTTATTTTCAGACTATTTATGATACTGTATAATATATTTATTAAAACTATTAAAACTATAAATAAATATAATTATTACCAATTCTTCTGACATTGTTTCCAGCTAAAAATATTCTCTGAGGCTGCACTTGTGGAAATTGATTCTGTTGCGGTAAAACTGGTCTTTGACCTGCTGCATTATTTTCAATAACATTAATCCGCTGCTGAACTTGACTCTGTTGACTGTACTGCTGAAATATACCAGGCTGCATAGCCATAGGGAACATCCCTGCTGGTCTTCCCTGCCCAACAGCACAGTCAGGAATAGTTTGCATGGCCATATAATTGCCCGCATAAAACGGAAATGTCAGATTGAACCAATTCATTTGATTCCACCATTGATATTGCCACAACCAAAGCTGGACAGCCTGGGCGTATTCATTTGCTGTTTGTTTTCTTCCATTTTCAGAGGGATGCTTTCCACAGTAAGGACTGCGAAATTCCGTGGTTTGCTTCCCCATGTCCCCTGATACGCTTTGAGATTGCTCGGTTTCCGCGATTTCTTCGTTTATGTTTGCACAGGGTTTGTTTTGGTGAGTTCCGAGCCGAAGCTGATTATCGTCCGCCATATTGTTATAGCGACCTTGACCGTGGCGATATAGATTTACCTCTTGCCGCCTAAACCCATGGGAAATATTAACATATGTATATATAAATGTATAAATCTGATAGGAAAATGGAGGGTATGGAAAGTCATGTTGTTTATCGATAAATTTAAATAGTTTAGTCTGCTGCATTCATCGCAAAAATAGAATCCGCTCATTTATAACTCCATGCGAGCATGGGGGGGGGGGGCACTATTATGCAAATGACTTTACCGCGGACCCACCCCCCCCCCCCAAACCCAGCAATGTACGTATTAAGACCCCACCCCCCTCCAACCTAGCTGTACTCAATGGGGGTTCATGTGTTCATCGTGGGGGCGGGGGGGGGGGGGGGGGCATATGCGGTTGTGCCGCGAAACCCTCTCTAACTGTCAGGGCACGCAAGATGATCGAGCTCGGACGTCATCCAGTCAGTGAATCTTGAAGTGACATCGACTCATGCGGCGGATTAGTTAAATTGCTAAGAATTAAGATGCTATTCCCAAACAGTAACGATAAAGCAATTACCGATACATACACCAACACAGTTAGTAAGCACATAAGCCATATATACTTTCGATATGCGCCTATATTTAAAGGCACATTTATACTCTCTATCTGCAGGGGCGGATCTAGGAATTTGCCAAGGGGAGGTTCCCAAGGGGGGGGAGGTGCAACCCCCGTAACCTTCCCCCCCCCCCCCCGCCTCCACTAGATCCGCCCCTGATCTGCATATGTGTAACGTTAATACTACACTTGGTGAGGAGCGCCACCTGGACGCAACGCTTGCTTTGGAGTATCCGGGGCTCATTGTGACGTCATGCTTTCGTGACGCTGTAGGTTATTATGACGTCAGCCAATGGTCGTTCTGTTGCCAAGCCCCCAAAAAACAGTTCTGATAAGCGTCTTTGCATTGCGAGGTTGATTATCAAGTTTTTCTGTGGTTTTATTGCCAATATTGTGCGATAATGTCTTGGAATAGGAGAACCCCTTCACCGTGGAGAGTGGAGTTGCAGGACACAGGTGACGATGCCAACGATGATAGTAAGTATTAAATTGTTTTACTATTTTATACTAGATTTACCCTTGCGTTTCTTGCATTACATTCCCCGTTAGATTCTGTACGCACACGTGAAATTGACGTTGTTACAGATACTTTTATTTGGGTTTACTTTCAGACATAGGTCCCACCTATCTTTTTCAACATTGGTATTTGTTTACAGTTATCATGAGAAGATTTTACATTTAAATGTTTAATTGTATTTTTATCATTTATTTTACAGGGCTCTACCTTTATGTTTCAACATGCGTGTACATGTATTGTTACACTGATTATGTGAAAGTTTTGCCGGGAAACATTTCCCTTTTGACCATGTGGTGTATGAGCTGACATGACATTGTCAACAGTGGAGCCGAGTTGCTCTGACAAGAAACGGTTCTACTGTTTGTTTTATAGGAAGCTACCTGAAGTTATCATTTTGATTGATTGGGCATGGTTAGGTGTGCTGAATGTACAATGACATTGATTAATAACTTCAAATGACCCTTTGATTCTGTAATTATTACAGCCTGAAAGCTATTTGAAATTTGTGTAACGTGCACAGACATCACACTTTAGGTTCGATGCTTGAAAACGATAACTATATGAGCGTTAATCGTTTGTGTTAACAGTCAGCAGGCGACTCATCACAACAAAAGACTGGGGCGAAATCAATTAACGAGGCGCGTCTTCACGGCCAATTGGTCGGATAAACGAGAATAATTGACACTTTGGTCGCAGAAAAGGCGTATCGGTGTCGGGAAGCGAATGTCAATTAGGCCTAGCATTGTGGAAATCCGTTACAGGTCGGACTGTGTCGGCTAGCGGGGTTTCCGGATTAACGGGTGTAGTATAAACGAGGTCTGACTGTAACTTAGTCGATGGGGTATGGAGGATTGTCGCTCATACGGAGCGGCCCATTGTATCTATCATAATGATAATGGCACCGTACTCGTGAACACATGGAACTGAGAGGGTTCCAATATCATGTATTTTATATAAGGGGAGCAGCTGCGCATCACCGGACACGTTAGTCGACCAAAGACAAAAGCGTTTATTTGGTTAAGGTGAGGCTAAGCTTAGCACTTTCATTGTTTTTCCAGAGTCAGTTTTATGTTCCCAAAATGGACTCCGAGTATTTGGGCATCCATGACAATAAATCAGGTGTTAGAGTCTATATTTGGCTACATGCCGGTAGAAGTACATCCTCGCTTTAGATTTCGGACAAAGCCAGGTGCACATATTATGTGTGCAACATTGTGTCATTTTTTTCTGACGTTATTGACGTCATATAGATCAATAGTCTTGGAAACACGCACTGACCGTCGCGAGCGAGCACGCGGTCACTCTTATCGAAGTTCAAAGACAAAGTGGGGCTGTCATATCTCTGCTTCGGTTTGTCCGGTTGTCAGGCACATTTTTTAAGACGGGTTTAGTACACCTCCTAAGTTGAACCGTCACATGTAAGTATTGTATGGTCATTACAAATATTTACAATGGACATTGCACGAACAGCCTAAGTTTAGCTACAAGCTGGCATTATAATTATGAGCAGTCTGGAATGAGTAAATAAGCTTAGCCTAGCGACCGCGACCGCAATTTGAAAAATTGACATTTTACATTGACCCCCAAATTCCGACAGTCGATAGGGTTAGGGTTAGGGGATCTGAAAATTCTTAGTGAATTTTGGGGTCAATGTCGAATGTAGATTTTTCAAATATGCCTGTCTCGCGTGTCGCCATTTTATGGCATTTACCCCTTCTAGTTCCAGGCTTCCAGACGCTGTCTAGACTAGGACTAGTATAGGTCCTAAACCCGGCTAGCTGTGACTGTGTGTGAGTGTATCTGCTTGACACTGATTTCGAGTATAGTTTCACGAACAGGGCCTCCGGGATTAAATATTTTATTCCCTACTCCGCTACCGGCACTCCCATTAACTCCCCTGCTCCGCTACTGTCACTCCCATTAACTTCCGTCTTCCGCTACCGGCACTCCCATTAACTCCCCTGCTCCGCTACTGTCACTCTCATTAACTTCCGTCTTCCGCTACCTGCACTCCCATTAACTTCCCCTCCTCCGCTACCGGCACTCCTTTTAACTTCCCCCCTTCCGCTACCTGCACTCCTATTAACTTTCCCTCCTCCGCTACTGGCATTCCTATTAACTTTCCCTCCCCCGCTACTGGCACTCCCATTAACTTCCCCGCCTCCGTTACCTGCACTCCTATTAACTTTCCCTCTTTCTCCACTACCGGCACTCCCATTAACTCACTCCCTCTTTCTCCACTTCCAGCACTCACATTAACCCAGTACCTCTTGCTCCTCGAGATCTGTCCATTCCATCCTTTTTCTTTCCTAGCTCTCCCACTTCTTCCCGCAACCATTCCACCATTCCACCTGGCACTAACACTTGCTTCCCCACTTTTTTCTACAGGGGTCTAATCTTTCGGGTTGTTTCCGGAAATGCGATTGTTCCCGGAAATCCGATTGTTCCCAAAAAGCCGATTGTTCCCCAGAACTCGATTGTTTAATTATGACATTCTGCATGCTGATGCATCATCTTAATCCGGATTAAAAATCATTTTGAGGAGATTAAAACCATCACCGCCATCGTCTGTTTGTATCAGTTAACCCTTCTTCTGACTTGGCATTCCCATCAGCTCACCATCCTCCTCTCTTGGCATTCCCATCAGCTCACCATCCTCCTCTCTTGGCATTCCCATCAGCTCACCATCCTCCTCTCTTGGCATTCCCATCAGCTCACCCACCTCCTCTCTTGGCATTCCCATCAGCTCACCCTCCTCCTCTCTTGGCATTCCCATCAGCTCACCATCCTCCTCTCTTGGCATTCCCATCAGCTCACCCTTCACCTCTCTTGGCATTCCTATCAGCTCACCCACCTCCTCTCTTGGCATTCCCATCAGCTCACCCTCCTCCTCTCTTGGCATTCCCATCAGCTCACCTTCCTCCTCTCTTGGCATTCCTATCAGCTCACCCACCTCCTCTCTTGGCATTCCCATCAGCTCACCCTCCTCCTCTCTTGGCATTCCCATCAGCTCACCCTCCTCCTCTCTTGGCATTCCCATCAGCTCACCATCCTCCTCTCTTGGCATTCCCGTCAGCTCACCCTCTCCCTCTCTTGGCATTCCCATCAGCTCACCCACCTCCTCTCTTGGCATTCCCATCAGCTCACCATCCTCCTCTCTTGGCATTCCCATCAGCTCACCCTCCTCCTCTCTTGGCATTCCCATCAGCTCACCTTCCTCCTCTCTTGGCATTCCCGTCAGCTCACCCTCTCCCTCTCTTGGCATTCCCATCAGCTCACCCTCCTCCTCTCTTGGCATTCCCATCAGCTCACCTTCCTCCTCTCTTGGCATTCATATCAGCTCACCCACCTCCTCTCTTGGCATTCCCATCAGCTCACCCTCCGCCTCTCTTGGCATTCCCATCAGCTCACCCTCCGCCTCTCTTGGCATTCCCATCAGCTCACCCTCCTCCTCTCTTGGCATTCCCATCAGCTCACCTTCCTCCTCTCTTGGCATTCCCATCAGCTCACCCTCCGCCTCTCTTGGCATTCCCATCAGCTCACCCTTCTCCTCTCTTGGCATTCCCATCAGCTCACCCTCCTCCTCTCTTGGCATTCCCATCAGCTCACCCTTCTTCTGACTTGGCATTCCCATCAGCTCACCATCCTCCTCTCTTGGCATTCCCATCAGCTCACCCTTCTTCTGACTTGGCATTCCCATCAGCTCACCATCCTCCTCTCTTGGCATTCCCATCAACTCACCATCCTCCTCTCTTGGCATTCCCATCAGCTCACCCTTCTTCTGACTTGGCATTCCCATCAGCTCACCATCCTCCTCTCTTGGCATTCCCATCAGCTCACCCTCCGCCTCTCTTGGCATTCCCATCAGCTCACCATCCTCCTCTCTTGGCATTCCCATCAGCTCACCCTCCGCCTCTCTTGGCATTCCCATCAGCTCACCCTTCTTCTCTCTTGGCATTCCCGTCAGCTCACCCTCTCCCTCTCTTGGCATTCCCATCAGCTCACCCTCCCCCCCTCTCTTGGCATTCCCATCAGCTCACCCTCCTCCTCTCTTGGCATTCCCATCAGCTCACCCTCCGCCTCTCTTGGCATTCCCATCAGCTCACCCTCCGCCTCTCTTGGCATTCCCATCAGCTCACCCTTCTCCTCTCTTGGCATTCCCATCAGCTCACCCTCCTCCTCCCTTGGCATTCCCATCAGCTCACCCTCCTCCTCTCTTGGCATTCCCATCAGCTCACCCTCCTCCTCTCTTGGCATTCCCATCAGCTCACCTTCCTCCTCTCTTGGCATTCCTATCAGCTCACCCACCTCCTCTCTTGGCATTCCCATCAGCTCACCCTCCGCCTCTCTTGGCATTCCCATCAGCTCACCCTCCGCCTCTCTTGGCATTCCCATCAGCTCACCATCCTCCTCTCTTGGCATTCCCATCAGCTCACCCTTCTCCTCTCTTGGCATTCCCATCAGCTCACCCTCCGCCTCTCTTGGCATTCCCATCAGCTCACCATCCTCCTCTCTTGGCATTCCCATCAGCTCATCCCCCCCCCCTCTCTTGGCATTCCCATCAGCTCACCCTCCGCCTCTCTTGGCATTCCCATCAGCTCACCATCCTCCTCTCTTGGCATTCCCATCAGCTCATCCCCCCCCCCTCTCTTGGCATTCCCATCAGCTCACCCTCCTCCTCTCTTGGCATTCCCATCAGCTCACCCTTCTCCTCTCTTGGCATTCCCATCAGCTCACCCTTCTTCTGACTTGGCATTCCCATCAGCTCACCCTTCACCTCTCTTGGCATTCCCATCAGCTCACCATCCTCCTCTCTTGGCATTCCCATCAGCTCACCCTTCTCCTCTCTTGGCATTCCCATCAGCTCACCCACCCCCTCTCTTGGCATTCCCATCAGCTCATCCCCCCCCCCCTCTCTTGGCATTCCCATCAGCTCACCCTTCTCCTCTCTTGGCATTCCCATCAGCTCACCCTCCTCCTCTCTTGGCATTCCCATCAGCTCATCCCCCCCCCCCTCTCTTGGCATTCCCATCAGCTCACCCTCCTCCTCTCTTGGCATTCCCATCAGCTCATCCTCCTCCTCTCTTGGCATTCCCATCAGCTCACCCTTCTCCTCTCTTGGCATTCCCATCAGCTCACCCACCCCTTCTCTTGGCATTCCCATCAGCTCACCCTCCGCCTCTCTTGGCATTCCCATCAGCTCACCCTTCTCCTCTCTTGGCATTCCCATCAGCTCACCTTCCTCCTCTCTTGGCATTCCCATCAGCTCACCCTCCTCCTCTCTTGGCATTCCCATCAGCTCACCCTCCGCCTCTCTTGGCATTCCCATCAGCTCACCCTTCTCCTCTCTTGGCATTCCCATCAGCTCACCCTCCGCCTCTCTTGGCATTCCCATCAGCTCACCATCCTCCTCTCTTGGCATTCCCATCAGCTCACCCTTCACCTCTCTTGGCATTCCCATCAGCTCACCCTCCGCCTCTCTTGGCATTCCCATCAGCTCACCTTCCTCCTCTCTTGGCATTCCCATCAGCTCACCCTCCGCCTCTCTTGGCATTCCCATCAGCTCACCATCCTCCTCTCTTGGCATTCCCATCAGCTCACCCTTCACCTCTCTTGGCATTCCCATCAGCTCACCATCCTCCTCTCTTGGCATTCCCATCAGCTCACCCTTCTCCTCTCTTGGCATTCCCATCAGCTCACCCACCCCCCCTCTCTTGGCATTCCCATCAGCTCACCCTCCTCCTCTCTTGGCATTCCCATCAGCTCACCCTTCTCCTCTCTTGGCATTCCCATCAGCTCACCCTTCTCCTCTCTTGGCATTCCCATCAGCTCACCCTTCTCCTCTCTTGGCATTCCCATCAGCTCACCCTTCACCTCTCTTGGCATTCCCATCAGCTCACCCTTCTTCTCTCTTGGCATTCCCATCAGCTCACCCTTCACCTCTCTTGGCATTCCCATCAGCTCACCATCCTCCTCTCTTGGCATTCCCATCAGCTCACCCTTCTCCTCTCTTGGCATTCCCATCAGCTCACCCTCCGCCTCTCTTGGCATTCCCATCAGCTCACCCTCCGCCTCTCTTGGCATTCCCATCAGCTCACCATCCTCCTCTCTTGGCATTCCCATCAGCTCACCCTTCTCCTCTCTTGGCATTCCCATCAGCTCACCCTTCTCCTCTCTTGGCATTCCCATCAGCTCACCCTCCGCCTCTCTTGGCATTCCCATCAGCTCACCATCCTCCTCTCTTGGCATTCCCATCAGCTCACCCTTCTCCTCTCTTGGCATTCCCATCAGCTCACCCTTCTTCTGACTTGGCATTCCCATCAGCTCACCATCCTCCTCTCTTGGCATTCCCATCAGCTCACCCTCCTCCTCTCTTGGCATTCCCATCAGCTCACCCTTCTCCTCTCTTGGCATTCCCATCAGCTCACCCTTCTTCTCTCTTGGCATTCCCATCAGCTCACCCTCCTCCTCTCTTGGCATTCCCATCAGCTCACCCTTCTTCTGACTTGGCATTCCCATCAGCTCACCCTTCTTCTCTCTTGGCATTCCCATCAGCTCACCCTTCTCCTCTCTTGGCATTCCCATCAGCTCACCTTCCTCCTCTCTTGGCATTCCCATCAGCTCACCCTCCTCCTCTCTTGGCATTCCCATCAGCTCACCCTTCTTCTCTCTTGGCATTCCCATCAGCTCACCCTTCTCCTCTCTTGGCATTCCCATCAGCTCACCTTCCTCCTCTCTTGGCATTCCCATCAGCTCACCCTCCTCCTCTCTTGGCATTCCCATCAGCTCACCCTTCTTCTGACTTGGCATTCCCATCAGCTCACCCTTCTTCTCTCTTGGCATTCCCATCAGCTCACCCTTCTCCTCTCTTGGCATTCCCATCAGCTCACCTTCCTCCTCTCTTGGCATTCCCATCAGCTCACCTTCCTCCTCTCTTGGCATTCCCATCAGCTCACCATCCTCCTCTCTTGGCATTCCCATCAGCTCACCCTCCTCCTCTCTTGGCATTCCCATCAGCTCACCCTTCTCCTCTCTTGGCATTCCCATCAGCTCACCCTTCTTCTCTCTTGGCATTCCCATCAGCTCACCCTCCGCCTCTCTTGGCATTCCCATCAGCTCACCATCCTCCTCTCTTGGCATTCCCATCAGCTCATCCCCCCCCCCCTCTCTTGGCATTCCCATCAGCTCACCATCCTCCTCTCTTGGCATTCCCATCAGCTCATCCCCCCCCCCTCTCTTGGCATTCCCATCAGCTCACCCTTCTTCTCTCTTGGCATTCCCATCAGCTCACCCTCCTCCTCTCTTGGCATTCCCATCAGCTCACCATCCTCCTCTCTTGGCATTCCCATCAGCTCACCCTCCTCCTCTCTTGGCATTCCCATCAGCTCACCCTTCTTTTCTCTTGGCATTCCCGTCAGCTCACCCTCTCCCTCTCTTGGCATTCCCATCAGCTCATCCCCCCCCCCTCTCTTGGCATTCCCATCAGCTCACCCTCCGCCTCTCTTGGCATTCCCATCAGCTCACCCTCCTCCTCTCTTGGCATTCCCATCAGCTCACCCTCCTCCTCTCTTGGCATTCCCATCAGCTCACCTTCCTCCTCTCTTGGCATTCCTATCAGCTCACCCACCTCCTCTCTTGGCATTCCCATCAGCTCACCCTCCGCCTCTCTTGGCATTCCCATCAACTCAGCTCACCCTTCTTCTCTCTTGGCATTCCCGTCAGCTCACCCTCTCCCTCTCTTGGCATTCCCATCAGCTCATCCCCCCCCCCTCTCTTGGCATTCCCATCAGCTCACCCTCCGCCTCTCTTGGCATTCCCATCAGCTCACCCTCCTCCTCTCTTGGCATTCCCATCAGCTCACCCTCCTCCTCTCTTGGCATTCCCATCAGCTCACCCTTCTTCTCTCTTGGCATTCCCGTCAGCTCACCCTCTCCCTCTCTTGGCATTCCCATCAGCTCATCCCCCCCCCTCTCTTGGCATTCCCATCAGCTCACCCTCCGCCTCTCTTGGCATTCCCATCAGCTCACCCTCCTCCTCTCTTGGCATTCCCATCAGCTCACCCTCCTCCTCTCTTGGCATTCCCATCAGCTCACCATCCTTCTCTCTTGGCATTCCTATCAGCTCACCCACCTCCTCTCTTGGCATTCCCATCAGCTCACCCTCCGCCTCTCTTGGCATTCCCATCAGCTCACCCTCCTCCTCTCTTGGCATTCCCATCAGCTCATCCTTCTTCTCTCTTGGCATTCCCATCAGCTCACCCTTCACCTCTCTTGGCATTCCCATCAGCTCACCCTCCTCCTCTCTTGGCATTCCCATCAGCTCATCCTTCTTCTCTCTTGGCATTCCCATCAGCTCACCCTTCACCTCTCTTGGCATTCCCATCAGCTCACCCTCCTCCTCTCTTGGCATTCCCATCAGCTCACCCTCCTCCTCTCTTGGCATTCCCATCAGCTCACCCTTCTTCTCTCTTCGCATTCCCATCAGCTCACCCTTCTTCTCTCTTGGCATTCCCATCAGCTCACCCTTCATCTCTCTTGGCATTCCCATCAGCTCACCCTCCTCTCTTGGCATTCTCATCAGCTCACCCTCCTCCTTTCTTGGCATTCCCATCAGCTCGCCCTCCTCCTCTCTTGGATTCCCATCAGCTCGCCCTCCTCCTCTCTTGGCATTCCCATCAGCTCACCATCCTCCTCTCTTGGCATTCCCATCAGCTCACCCTCCTCCTCTCTTGGCATTCCCATCAGCTCACCCTCCTCCTCCCATGTAGCTAGGATTTCCCGGGGCGTTGACAAGTTGGGGGGCAGGACTAGGACTGCGTAGCGGAATTATGAGACCCACACCACCCACCCGAAGAAAGACCATGAGGTGCATTTCAATAAAACTACAACAAGAAATGTGCGCATATTATTTCAGTGATTGAATATTTGGATGGGCTGATTACCGGTACCTATGGTGTCCCGGCTCGCAGAGGCAACGGCAGGCGTGAGTACCTTCTTAGGATAATCATATGATATTAGGTAAACGCTAAAGGGCACACACCAAGTAGATTGTGCGCAGAAAATTATATCTGGTGTAAAGTGCCTAGAATTTAACCTGTTTACTCAGTGTGTATTTCGGTGGACATAATGTTTGTTTTACAATTGCTTAGGCAGATTAAAACCTGCTGCTGATCATCTGTGCCGTGTTTAATCATGCATGCCGATGTTATCATTGTCTGATACTGTCGCCCGCGCCACATGCGAATTCTTTGGCTCTGTATTTCGCGGCGCAGTTGGAACAGAAAACATTCCTAGGGCGAAAACACCCCAAAATCTTGAACAATTTTCTCCAGCACGAGGTAGACACTATTTGAGAGATGCGTTCTATTGGTGTGTAACGTAAAGAAATTAATTAGATCTAACAAGGAATATGGCTGCCACAGCATGGCCTTACAGAACAATGCTTTTATAACGTTTTATCGCTCGTTTTGCATTTGTGATGCGAGCTAAAAAATGATTGGGATTATTTGGTATTTGACCAAATTCCTGTTCGTTTAATTAACGAATCTCATGTTTATTACAAATCAACAGTTTATTGTTTACAATACGGCCACGTAATTGGTGCAAGTGTGTGGGTGGATATGCAAGGTTTGTGATGATTACCATGATATAACGTGTACTTTTCATAGCGGAAACACATGCCCTAGCCGCCAAATATCCCTTGCCCAAGTTTGTGATTGTTTCCCAAAAAACATTTTTTTTGTTTCAGCCAGATCTAACATATTTAAGAAATAAGCGAAAGAAAATTGGTTCTACTTGCCGTAAAACACCATTGATGACCTGTACTTTAGCGTCCCAAATCCCTGTACTATGATGCTATATATAACACACTAAAACGATGAATATCATAAGCACAGACCCTGGGCTATAAGTTTGGGCCTCAGCCACTGCAATGATTTTTTAGTAGCAAACCAGCAAAGCAGGATACGTTAACCTGTATAACTGTAGGTTTTGGGCGGAAAGGTCAAGGTAAAAACGAGCCATGGCTCCGAGGCTAACCCCTTATAATCTGCGAAGAAAGACATGGCTCCGAGGCTAACCCCTTATAATCTGCGAAGAAAGACATGGCTCCGCGGCTAACCCCTTATAATCTGCGAAGAAAGACATGGCATCATTATCCTGCACAAACATATATACATTTGCACGGGTGAGGTTTGAACCACGCACCGACCGCTGGAGCTGCGCCAGCAGAGCACACTCGACAACAGCCGAACGCGCTACGCACTAGGTCACGGGGTGCATCCATTGCTATAACAGAAGCCTCGCACAGTCGGCAGCGCACAGAGCTTCCACCAATGGACATCGGTTGCTTCCTTCATGGATCATGTCTGTTCTGGGGATAGTTTCATCCAGCATCCACGGGTCATAATTATCTGAGAAAGTTGGTTCTCCTTGGCAGGGTGTAGCCCGTGTGTATATAAAGGTGACCTGGAACGTTAATCTATTCATTCAGCCGCTCTAGCGTAACATAACAACCGCTCTAACGTAACATAACAGCCGCTCTAACGTAACATAACAACCGCTCTAACGTAACATAAAATCCGGTCTAACGTAACATAACAGCCGCTCTAACGTAACATGACAGCCGCTCTAACGTAACATAACAGCTGCTCTAACGTAACATAACAGCCGCTCTAACATAACATAACAGTCGCTCTAACGCTCTAACGTAACATAACAGCCGCTTTAGCGTAACATAATAGCCGCTCTAGCGTAACATAATTGGCCGCTTTAACGTAAAATAACATCCGCTTTAAGTAACATAACAGCCGCTCTAGCGTAAAATAACATCCGCTCTAAGTAACATAACAGCCGCTCTAGCGTAACATAACAGCCGCTCTAACGTAACATAATAGCCGCTCTAACGTAAAATAACAGCCGCTCTAACGTAACATAACAGCCGCTCTAACGTAACATAACAGCCGCTCTAACATAACATAACAGCCGCTCTAACGCAAAATAACAGCCGCTCTAACGTAAAATAACAGCCGCTCTAACGTAACATAACAGCCGCTCTAACGCTCTAACGTAACATAACAGCCGCTCTAGCGTAACATAATAGCCGCTCTAACGTAACATAATAGCCGCTCTAACGTAATATAACAGTTGCTCTAACGCTCTAAGTAACATAACAGCCGCTCTAGCGTAACATAACATCCGCTCTAACGTAACATAATAGCCGCTCTAACGTAACATAACAGCCGCTCTAACGTAACATAACAGCCGCTCTAACGTAACATAACAGCCGCTCTAACGTAACATAACATCCGCTCTAAGTAACATAACAGCCGCTGTAGCGTAAAATAACATCCGCTCTAAGTAACATAACAGCCGCTCTAGCGTAAAATAACATCCGCTCTAAGTAACATAACAGCCGCTCTAGCGTAACATAACAGCCGCTTTAACGTAACATAACAGCCGCTCTAACGTAAAATAACAGCCGCTCTAACGTAAAATAACAGCCGCTCTAACGTAAAATAACAGCCCCTCTAACGTAACATAACAGTCGCTCTAACGCTCTAACGTAACATAACAGCCGCTTTAGCGTAACATAATAGCCGCTCTAGCGTAACATAATTGGCCGCTTTAACGTAAAATAACATCCGCTCTAAGTAACATAACAGCCGCTCTAGCGTAAAATAACATCCGCTCTAAGTAACATAACAGCCGCTCTAGCGTAACATAACAGCCGCTCTAACGTAACATAATAGCCACTCTAACGTAACATAACAGCCACTCTAACGTAACATAACAGCCGCTCTAACGTAACATAACAGCCGCTCTAACATAACATAACAGCCGCTCTAACGCAAAATAACAGCCGCTCTAACGTAAAATAACAGCCGCTCTAACGTAACATAACAGCCGCTCTAACGCTCTAACGTAACATAACAGCCGCTCTAACGTAACATAACAGCCGCTCTAGCGTAACATAATAGCCGCGCTAACGTAACATAATAGCCGCTCTAACGTAATATAACAGTCGCTCTAACGCTCTAACGTAACATAACAGCCGCTTTAGCGTAACATAATAGCCGCTCTAGCGTAACATAATAGCCGCTTTAACGTAAAATAACATCCGCTCTAAGTAACATAACAGCCGCTCTAGCGTAAAATAACATCCGCTCTAAGTAACATAACAGCCGCTCTAGCGTAACATAACATCCGCTCTAACGTAACATAATAGCCGCTCTAAGGTAACATAACAGCCGCTCTAACGTAACATAACAGCCGCTCTAACGTAACATAACAGCCGCTCTAACGTAACATAACAGCCGCTCTAACGTAACATAACAGCCGCTCTAACGTAACATAACAGCCCCTCTAACGTAACATAACATACGCTCTAGCGTAACGTAATCGTTCCAACGTAACATAACATCCGCTCTAACATAACATAACAGCCGCTCTAACGTAAAATAACAGCCGCTATAACGTAAAATAACAGCCGCTCTGACGTAAAATAACAGCCGCTCTAACGTAACATAACAGCTGCTCTAGCGTAACATAATAGCCGCTCTAACGTAACATAATAGCCGCTCTAACGTAACATAACAGCCGCTCTAACGTAACATAACAGCCGCTCTAACGAAACATAACAGCCGCTCTGACATAACATAACAGCCGCTCTAACGTAAAATAACAGCCGCTCTAACGTAAAATACAGCCGCTTTAACGTAAAATAACAGCCGCTCTAACGCTCTAACGTAACATAACAGCCGCTCTAACGAAACATAACAGCCGCTCTAACGCTCTAACGTAACATAACAGCCGCTCTAGCGTGACATAATAGCCGCGCTAACGTAACATAATAGCCGCTCTAACGTAATATAACAGTCGCTCTAACGCTCTAACGTAACATAACAGCCGCTTTAGCGTAACATAACAGCCGCTATAACGTAAAATAACAGCCGCTCTGACGTAAAATAACATCCGCTCTAAGTAACATAACAGCCGCTCTAGCGTAAAATAACATCCGCTCTAAGTAACATAACAGCCGCTCTAGCGTAACATAACATCCGCTCTAACGTAACATAATAGCCGCTCTAACGTAACATAACAGCCGCTCTAACGTAACATAACAGCCGCTCTAACGTAACATAACAGCCGCTCTAACGTAACATAACAGCCCCTCTAACGTAACATAACATACGCTCTAGCGTAACGTAATCGTTCCAACGTAACATAACATCCGCTCTAACATAACATAACAGCCGCTCTAACGTAAAATAACAGCCGCTATAACGTAAAATAACAGCCGCTCTGACGTAAAATAACAGCCGCTCTAACGTAACATAACAGCCGCTCTAACGTAACATAACAGCTGCTCTAGCGTAACATAATAGCCGCTCTAACGTAACATAATAGCCGCTCTAACGTAACATAACAGCCGCTCTAACGTAACATAACAGCCGCTCTAACGAAACATAACAGCCGCTCTGACATAACATAACAGCCGCTCTAACGTAACATAACAGCCGCTCTAACGTAACATAACAGCCGCTCTAACGAAACATAACAGCCGCTCTGACATAACATAACAGCCGCTCTAACGTAAAATAACAGCCGCTCTAACGTAAAATACAGCCGCTTTAACGTAAAATAACAGCCGCTCTAACGTAACATAACAGCCGCTCTAACGCTCTAACGTAACATAACAGCCGCTTTAGCGTAACATAATAGCCGCTCTAGCCTAACATAATAGCCGCTTTAACCTAACATAACAGCCGCTCTAACGTAACATAACAGCCGCTCTAACGTAACATAACAGCCGCTCTAACATAACATAACAGCCGCTCTAACGAAACATAACATACGCTCTAACGTAACATAGCAGCCGCTCTAACATAACATAACAGCCGCTCTAACGCAAAATAACAGCCGCTCTAACGTAATCCTTCCAACGTAACATAACCGTTCTAACGTAACATAACATAACAGCCGCTCTAACGTAACATGACATAACAGCCGCTCTAACGTAACATAACGCTCTTATTTAACATAAAAGAAAATTCTACGCGATTTAAAGCTGTTCATGCAGCAATTTTCCACCTGCATTCTGGTTGCCAGAATATATTGCAGAAACGTCCTATACACAGTGCCGGACAATGTAAATGTTAACTCGTAGATCTGGGCAATGTCAGCCGGTGACGAGTGGTGTTGTTAAGTGACAATCCCCCTACCCCCAATGTAACCATGGGTAGATCTGGGTAATGTCACCTGGTGAAGAGTGGTGTTGTTAAGTGACAATCCTCCTCCCCCCAATGTAACCATGGATAGATCTGGGTAGGGTCAGCTGGTGACGAGTGGTGTTGTTTCGTGACACACAGAGCCCGCGGCTGCCGCCAGGGCCACCGCACACAGGACCCGCGCGACTCCCTCTCGGCTGCCTCCCATGGGGGCCGGACTTCGCGCCAGGAGTCCCTCTCGGCTGCCTTCCATCGGGGCCAGACCGCGCGCGAGGGGTCCCAGGGAGCTTAGAACCCCTACCCCACCCCGGATCGAGCCTAACGTCACCATCAAGCCCCTTGGCTTTAAGTCCAAGCTGCCGCCGCCTGCGGTCCCGAAACCGGCCCTGTCTGTGGTCTCGCCCCCGTTTGGAAAGATCAGAACCACGGGGCAGCAGACCAAGCAGGCTGCCATCAGCCGTCGGACCGCTGCTGTGAACAGCAGGGCCTATGATATCCTCACCAGGGTCGCTACCATCACGTCCAGGCCTCCCAAGCCTGTGATCACCACCACTAGGGATGGTAGCCGGGCCCGTGGCGCTCGTGGCGCCCGTGGCGCCCCTGCTGAGACCGATATGATCACCGCCATGCTGCCAGCCAGGATTCCCACCACAGGGAACGCAAAGGCTTCCGCCGTGACCCCCAAGGCTCTTGCCAAGACCATCTTTGGTGAGATGGGGCCAGGAAGAAGGCCATCCGGCGGGAGGGATCCCGGACCAGGAAGCAGACCATCAGGCGAGAGAGACTCACGAAGCCCGTCTGGCAAGAAAGATCTCGGCACCAATGGTATTGGAAGCACGCCGCCTGGCGAGAGAGACCCGAAAAGCCCGCCATCTGGTGAGAGGCGTTTCTTGCGGGCGTCGAGTGAGTGGAAGACCCCGGAGATCCCGCAGATCTCGCAGACCCCGGAGATCCCAGAGAAGATGGCCGCCATACCAGACCAGAGCCGAGCGACCTCCAGGTAAACACCACCAACGCGTAAAGCGCAAGAATAAAGTAGTTCCATTGTGTACAGCCACTGTTCATATTCTTACGACTGACATTAATGTGGTAAAGAAAAGATACGGTATAAATTATCTCGCTCTCTATAATTTGAATTGCCGTATGAAAATAGTGACTTATGTATTACATTTCCGATACATATCGCAGACAACTTTTTCATCCGTGCACCTTTTCGCGTATAGCAGGGAACTATTCGTTTCCTCCTAATGAAAGGGATCTTATAGCACTTTCTGCTTTACCGGCTTTTTACAACGGAAGCGATCTATAATTGTTGGTGTGCACCCTTCAGGTCCCCCCGCGGTAACAACACCCCACCACGTAACAGGGTGGCGTCACGCGCGTCTGTCTATGCGCCCGGTGCGTCCGGCGACTCGGCTGGACAGACCCAGAACGGCTCTTCCTTCGAGGCCTGGGCCGAGTCGGCGCCGACCTCTCACCCCGTCGACCAGGAGGAAGTTGTCTACGAAGATGACTTCGAATCGCCCGACAGCTCTGATTCCAGCGATCAGGATGAGGGGGTCTACGAGGATGACTTGGAAGAGGAGGCGCCTGAGACCTCCGTGAGCCCTCCGATCATCGAGGAGATCTTGCCCGAACCAGAACCGGAAGTCATCACCCGGCGTCCTCCATTGCCACCATCCGGTGCGTAGCATTCTCTAGTTTGGTTCCTCGGGCATTCGCTAGGTGGCGCTGCTGGTTTGTGTTACCTTTTTGTCTTATGGCATCGTCATATAAGCATGTGATATGATACATAGATGCAAAAGTTGTTTTGATGAGTTACTGGGATGGTGCAAGAAATTTAGTACATGTTAGGCATGAGTAATATGTGAGCGATGCTGAATTAAATCAAGCAGTAATAGTAATATTAGCTGACATTCCTCATACTTATATATTACTCACAATTTGCTAAAGATCACCTCTATGCAGAGATATCTGAGTGTATAACAGGTGACTAATTCTACTATAATACAACGACGTTTGCCTTTACCATGCATGGTGGCACACGAGTAACAGATTGGGGAAGGTTTATCTGTATTATAATAGAATTATACAGTCACCTGTTATACACTCAGATATCTCTGCATAGACGTGATCCTTAGCAAATTGTGTGTAGTATATAACATGTACTTAAAAACGTTTCCCGCTTATTCAACGTAATTTTGTTCCATTCTTCGGAACGCAACTGGCTGCTTGTTCCAGCTCGCAACATCACGCAAGTGCCACGCAGCAACGATGGGTAAGTGTAACTGCGGATGCGTCAGATATTTATTTGTGCTGGATTTCAAACTAATAGGAAAAAATACGTGCAAAGTCCAAATGTCATCTGGCAAACCCGCTAGATAATGTATCACATTACGGGCGGGTTCGATTTACCTAAAACCGACGGGAAACTGCAACCGTTTTGAAACCGGTTTGAACGGCTTTCCCACCATTTGTTTACAGTTTCAGCATGTATTTAGGCAATGGCCATGTGCTTATGAAGTTGTGCCAGCATAAATATGCCGTCTGTTTCATCTTCCTAAGTCATCCTGGAATTCACTCTCAATGTCATTCATAAATCGCCCTGGAAGTCACTCACAATGACTTTCATCTGTCACCCTGGAAGGAACTCACAATGTCATTCATAAGTCACCCTGGAAGTCACTCACAATGACTTTCACAAGTCACCCTGGAAGTCACTCACAATGTCATTCATAAGTCACCCTAGAAATCACTCACAATGACTTTCATCTGTCACTCTGGAAGTCACTCACAATGTCGTTCATAAGTCACCCTGGAAGTCACTCACAATAACTTTCATCTGTCACCCTGGAAGTCACTCACAATGTCATTCATAAGTCACCCTGGAAGTCACTCACAATGACTTTCATCTGTCACCCTGGAAGTCACTCACAATGTCATTCATAAGTCACCCTGGAAGTCACTCACAATGACTTTTATCTGTCACTCTGGAAGTCACTCACAATGGCGTTCATAAGTCACCTTGGAAGTAACTCATAATGTCATTCACAAGTCACCCTGGTAGTCACTCACAATGTCATTCATAAGTCACCTTGGAAGTAACTCACAATGTCACTCACAAGTCACCCTGGAAGTCCCCTTATGTCACTCACAAGTCACACTGGAAGTCCCCTTATGTCACTCACAAGTCACACTGGAAGTCACCCCATGTCACCCACCAGAGGCCGTGTCTTGCGGACCAGGCGCCGCGCAGCTGGCCGATCTCTTGGACCAGTCAAGAAATATGACTGCTCGTTTCCCAGGGTCAGTAACAAGTCAGTGCGCCGTCCACTAGGCTGTCCTGCATTCCCACCCAGCGGGCACACGACGTCGGTATGTAAGTCATATGTGCCCGCTGGGTTAGAATTCGATATTTTAATTTGTTTAATGCTATAAAAGATCGCCATTGTCGTATGTTTAATGTTGCTATTTTATCAAAATTATTTAATGTTTTTTGTCGTTTACTATCAAAATTATTTAATGTTTTATGTTGTTTACTGTCAAAATTATCGCATGTTTTATGTTGTTTGCGATCAAAATTATCGCATGTTTTATGTTGTTTGCTGTCAAAATTATCGCATGTTTTATGTTGTTTGCGATCAAAATTATCGCATGTTTTATGTTGTTTGCTGTCAAAATTATCGCCTCTTTTAATTTTGCTTGCCATCAAAACGATTGCATGTTTTATGTTGTTTACTATCAAAATTATAGCTTTATTTATGGCCTTGCCGTCTGCTTTATGTTGATGCTAACTATGCCCATAATAACATTTGTTTCATGTTAATAACAACTGATTTTACCTTTAACTTTCAACTTTAAACTGTATGATCTTATGCACCTGGCCCAGTTTACCCGTCATTTGCACATAATCGGCATAACATTTATTTTTCATCTTATCTGCATTAGCCTCTTTCGTGTCAACTTCTTGGTTAGAAATACGCGTTTAAGTAAATGAGAATCTCATATAAGTTCCTATATAATGTTAAATTCGAACACTGTTCTGATATAGGTATTCCATACTCTTCTATTCTAGATTGACGATAATTGAAGAACTCGCACACACAAACTACATCCCGTAATATTTTTGTTTTGTTTGACCAGCTAGTGGCGGTTAATCAAAGCAG
>OZ025256.1:19212581-19259306 GCA_964019135.1 Arenicola marina | reverse complement strand
GTTGACTTACGTTTACCATGCCTTAGTTGTATTTGTTTTGTTGGGGTGTTTATTTTAGTTTGTGCTGTGATTATGTTTGGGTTCTGGCTGCATAATGTGCCACAATATCACCGTGGCGCTCATTGGTGGCCAAAACCTCCAGCTGTCCTGCCGCGCTGCAGGTTCGAACCCCAGACCAATATTTGTTTTATTTTCTTCTTAACTGGTGTATGGGTAGAAGTTGGTAATTTAAGATCATTGCCAAGGGGAATTGGGCTACATGTGACATGGGCCTCAGAGAGTGACATGGGGCACGGTGTCCACGCGCCGTGGTACCAGCCTACTGGTCTCAGAGAGTGGCACGCAGGGGCTAGATACCATCACAATGTGTCTCTCAATGTCCAGGTTGGGAGGGGTGCTGCTTAAGGGATATGCGATCTTCCCCGCAACCACCACCAAACTTTGCATTGTTAGGGACTAATGCAGTTAGATTTTTCCTGCTTCCTGCTCGGGCTGTGTCCAAGGCGAGGTTAACTAGCCACCTACGCATGCTGGGGACCCCCACCCCATTAGGGACAACTCAACCCCCCTCTCTCCCTCCCTCCCCTTCATCCATCCCCCTCTGACAACGTCAGGAGCCCATTTCTCCCACTTCCTGCTCTCACTGCATTCATACCCCTCCCAGGGACACCCCAAGCCCCCCCCCCCCCGCCTCCCAGGGACAACCCAAGCCCTCCCCACCCCCCCCTTCACAGTCCAGTGTGAAACCATGGCGCCCATTAAAAATGATGGGCGCCCTCCACCCTGCAAGGGACATGTCAAGCCCCCCCCCCCCCACCCTCCCTCCTCCCCCACTGACTGTCCAGGGTGAAACCATGGCGCCCATTGAAAATGATGGGCGCCCTCCACCCTGCAAGGGATAAGTCAAGGCCCCCCTCCCCACCCCCTCCTCCCCCCCTGACTGTCCAGGGTGGAACCATGGCGCCCATTAAAAATGATGGGCGCCCTCCACCCTGCAAGGGACATGTCAAGCCCCCCCCCCCCTCCCCTCCTCCCCCTCTGACTGTCCAGGGTGGAACCATGGCGCCCATTAAAAATGATGGGCGCCCTCCACCCTGCAAGGGACAAGTCAAGCCCCCCCCCCCCTCCTCCCCTCTGACTGTCCAGGGTGGAACCATGGCGCCCATTAAAAATGATGGGCGCCCTCCACCCTGCAAGGAACAGGTCAAGTCCCCCCCGCCCCCACCCCTCCCTCCTCCCCTTCTGACTGTCCAGGGTGGAACCATGGCGCCCATTAAAAATGATGGGCGCCCTCCACCCTGCAAGGGACAAGTCAAGCCCCCCCCCTCCCCCACCACCCCTCCCTCCTCCCCTTCTGACTGTCCAGGGTGGAACCATGGCGCCCATTAAAAATGATGGGCGCCCTCCACCCTGCCCACCCCCCCTCCTCCCCCTCTGACTGTCCAGGGTGGAACCCATGGCGCCCATTAAAAATGATGGGGCGCCCTTCACCCTGCAAGGGATAAGTCAAGGCCCCCCCCGCCACCCCACCCCTCCCTCCTCCCCATCTGACTGTCCAGGGTGGAACCATGGTGCCCATTAAAAATGATGGGCCCCCTCCACCCTGCAAGGGACAAGTCAAGGGCCCCCCGCCCCCTCCTCCCCCTCTGACTGTCCAGGGTGGAACCATGGCGCCCATTAAATATGATGGGCGCCCTCCACCCTGCAAAGGACAAGTCAAGCCCCCCCCCCCCCCCACCCCTCCCTCCTCCCCATCTGACTGTCCAGGGGTGGAACCATGGCGCCCAGTAAGAAATGATGGGCGCCCCTCCACCCTGCAAGGGACAGGTCAAGGCCCCCCCTCCCCACCCCCTCCTCCCCCCTCTGACTGTCCCAGGGTGGAACCCATGGCGCCCATTAAAAATGATGGGCGCCCTCCACCCTGCAAGGGATAAGTCAAGGCCCCCCCTCCCCACCCCCTCCTCCCCCTCTGACTCTCCAGGGTGGAACCATGGCGCCCATTAAAAATGATGGGCGCCCTCCACCCTGCAAGGGACAAGTCAAGCCCCCCCCCCCTCCTCCCCTCTGACTCTCCAAGGTGGAACCATGTGGTAGTGGCAAAACCCCCACACATGTTTTGGAGGGGGTAGCGAGGGGGGTTGGTTGGGGGGCTGGGGAGGAGAATTTGTTGGGGGGTGGGGGCTGGGGAGGGAGGGTGGTTGGGGGGGCTGGGGAGGAGGCATGGTTAGAGGGCTGGGGAGGAGGGATGGTTGGGGGGATGGGGAGGAGGGATGGTTGGGGGGATGGGGAGGAGGGTTGGTTGGGGGCTGGGGAGCGAGGGTTGGTTGGGGGCTGGGGAGGAGGGATGGTTGGGGGGCATGGGGAGGAGGGTTGGCTTGCGGGGCTGGGGAGGAGGGTTGGTTGGGGGGCTGGGGAGGAGGGGATGGTTGGGGGGGGGCTGGGGAGGAGGATAGGTTGGGGGTTGGGGAGGAGGGATGGTTGGGGGGGGGCTGGGGAGGAGGCATGGTTAGGGGGGCTGGGGAGGAGGGGATGGTTGGGGGGGGGGGAGGGGGGGGGGGCTGGGGAGGAGGATAGGTTTGGGGGAGTGGAGTTGGCGCGGCCTGGAGAGTGGAGTTGGCGCAGGCTGGGGAGTGGAGTTGGCGCAGGCTGGGGAGTGGAGTTGGCGCGGCCTGGGGAGTGGAGTTGGCGCAGGCTGGGGAGTGGAGTTGGCGCAGGCTGGGGAGCTGGAGCTCCACTCCTCCTCAGTTCCTGCCTCCACTCCCCAGCCAACTCCTGTCCCCAGGCCGCGCCAACTCCAACCCTTTTCCCCAACCCCCCAACCTAAAGGCTGGATAAGGTCGGAGATGAGGGAGGAAGTTTGGATTGATTCGAGCACGGGGAGGGGTGAGTGGTGGGTGGAGTTGTTCCAGAATAGGGTGTTGTTGTCAGTAATACGCAGGGGCATGTGCCTCCCTTGGCCCTCGTATCGAGCAGGAAGTTGGAAGAATGGAAGGAAACAGTTGAACACCTGTGCGAAGCGTGTTTACTCTTCAGTTTAGTAGGCTGGGACCTCGGCATGCGGGTACCAACCATGGTCACATGGGGGAGGGGGCAGGGGGGACGGGGGGAGGGAGGGAGGCGAAGTGTGCAATGTATGTCTTATGATTATTTAGGACCAGCCAAATGAGCCATTTTGTTCTGATTCTGACTTATTTAGGCCTTATTTATTCCAAATTAAGGGGAACCATTTTTGTTTAACCAGTTTTTCCAGTAAATGTATCACATCTTTTGTTTTGATTTAAGTTTCATTTTAAGATAACCCACACTGTTTAGATACCACTGCCCCCTGTTTGGTCCCGTTATATAAACTGAAGCTTCCCGACTTCGAAGCGTTTTATTTCAATGCGACGATCTGGACTTAACACATGCGGCATTATCTCATCGTACGTCACTCGATCTGTGACGTCGTTTCTTCTGTGGCATCATTCCACATGTGACGTCATTCCACCTATGACGTCAATCCGTCTATGACGTCAGTCCATACGTGACGTCATTCCACCTATTATGACGTCATTCCACCTATGACGTCAATCCACCTTTGACGTCAATCCATACGTGACGTCATTCCACCTATGACGTCAATCCACATGTGACGTCAATCCACCTGTGACGTCAATCGACATGTGACGTCAATCCATCTATGACGTCAATCTATCTGACGTCAATTTGCCTGTGTGATGCCAGTCAATCTTTGACACGCTATAACTGTTGGGGTGCCATTCCCAAGTCCCCTCGTCCCATCGATGCTGAGACTGTTTGAACGGACAATTCTACGAGCATTTATATATTTAGAGAATTTAAGTAGATTTACATGTCACGCTAGATCTATTATTTTAACGTTTTTATAGAGACATAAATCTCTATCATGATATATGGACTCAAAAACACTTCAGCCCTGCGTCATTATTCCCTCAAGACTGCAGATTGAGAATGTATTTCTATAGCACCATCATTACCCTCATGCTGCTCTGAATATTACTGCAATGTCGCGAGTTTTCATGTCTTAGCTGGAAATATCTATTGATCATGCAGCTCTGTTTGTATATTTATGTTATTCCTTCTGGCAAATGAAATCTACCGACATTTTATTTTGCCAGTTTATTTATGAAAAATATATTCTGGATATCATTAAAGTAACGTCAGTGATATCCAAAATGTCTTTCGTTGTTCATGTTGTCGACGATGCGCCAGGTAGGCTTGCATGAAAATATTCGAAGTGAAAAAAACGAATGTTTCATATTTATAAGCTATTTCAGCTTGATGCACAATTATTGATATATTTCTTAAATGTTAATTCTTTTACAAAAATCTATTTTCAGGACTGTATTAGCAAGTATAAATTTCGCTGTGACTTTTTAAAAGTATTTTTAAAACGGTATGTTATAACTGTAAGAGTACTGCTATATAAAAGATATGCGGCTGTGTACTACAAGTATCCACTGATACCTCGCGAAGAAATGTTGTATGGTGATCAATATTTGTGAATGTTCGAATTTCTGAGCCACGATTTTCGACAATGCATGGTTGGACATTGGTGCTGTGATTATATAGTGTGCAAATCATAAACGCTCTATTAAATTACGTTGTAAGAATTATAGTCCATCACAATATTTTGTTTTAATTATTGAAGTACTGAGAGTAAGATATTTGTATTAAACAAATAGTTATTAAATATATACAGTGTCTTTTTGTTCAAAGGTATTTTGGACTGCCGATGAGATGAGGGAGGGGGGGTAACCCTGCTGATCCGCGAATCCTGGAAGCTGGTCGCAGAGATCGGAAATAGTATTCTCCGTTCCCCCAGTCAATGGCACCGAAATAAATCTTACTGTTGTCATTATTTTAACGACAAACACCTGCATATATCTGAAAGTTATTACGGAATTGGTTACTTACATGCAGTTGTCCCAAGTTAATTACATATTTGTCCATGGCGACAAAAGTTTAGCAATTATAAGACACCAGGGGGTAGAGTTCATCATACATCTGATCGAAGCTGTGCGGTAGTGACATGCAAAACCCCCATCGCAAAATTGTATAATTTAGCAGTAAGCACGATTAATTTTTAGGACCATTCCCCATTTTTATCCCTATATCAAATAAATATTAAAATATTTAATATAAAACATTGATTTAAGGCCACGTTTATATGTGATATGCATTTATTATATAGGTGATATAAATACCCATACACGTACTGGCATCTGAAGAAGAACAAATGTGAAAAACTCTTTTGAATATCACCTCTAAGCAAACAGATGAAAATCAAAGTGAATAATTTTTCATAAGAAATGAGCTGTAGCTTTTAATGATTTAGAGAGATTTAACTTTCGTTGCTACAAATACACCTTACAATTTTTTGTCACCGCCACATACATACTTGTACATTCAGCTGATATCTTGATAATATCATTCTTTGGTTAGTCAACATTTGAAACCTGATTTAAGTGAATGTACCGGGTATGTCACGAGGAATAAAATGTACAAATACGGTTCGAATGAGATGGTGGACCATTCCTTTCTGCAGAATTACAAAAAGAACAACGTAAAGCTGTAGATTTTTTCTAAACTATCACAAATTCATCACAGTCAAGATCATTAAGTGGCACAAAAATAATGGTAGTACAAGAAAAAACGTGATCATTAAAATCAGGTTACATGTTAGAACCCAAAACGTCATACCTTGGTAGAATGAAATACACAGTTTTAAGTTTCACTTCAACCATCCCGGCTATCGTCAACAAAACCCTGCGTAACGTTTCTAAAGGAGACTGGACAGGGCCACGTACTTGGGGACAAAGAAGTAATTGACTGACCTCTTGGAGGCCGATATGCACGAATATGGCGCAGGAAAATAAGGAAACCTTAGGTTCAAGTCTAGGATTAGAATGTTTCAAGGGATAGACCCGGTGGGGGGTGGGGTGTTTGTTTTTCTTGCACCAAACATAGCTGCGATACTGCCTGTCCTCAGCGTTTCCCGGGATCTTTATAAAGTTAATTATTGCCTCATATATTCATAGCCCCGTCAACAGACACGGCGATTGAGGCACAATGTGAAACTGTACATTTGTTCCCAGACGGCGCATGATGTTTTTGTCACTATGACGTTTTGGATCCTAACAAACGCACATTGAAAGTAATATACATATATACCGCATATAGTTAGACGAATAGTCTCGAAGCGGTTATAACAGTTAAATCTGCTATAGCATCAAGTTTCTATCTATAAAATGACTTCAATATGTAGTTATTAATTATCTGCTAGACAAAATCTTTGCCGTGTTGGTGTCAATTCTGTAAGAAATTATAATTGATCATACCAATTAATATAGAAAAATCTAAACAAAAAACCGTATTTTGATAACGTTGTAACGTTTTCTATATACTCCTGATCCAGCCTGGCGAAAGTGTGTACCATAACATGTATTGACGGGTAGGCAATGTGTAAAAAGTTTACGCCCACAAGACGTGCAATACCATTGGCTTTCGCATATAATGTATGTGATTGGTCATGCACCCATTGTCAATATTTGTTAATTGATCACATAGATGGACAGCAAGACGTGGATTTTATCCAGTCACGAAAACATTTGAACCAACTTGTCGTTAATGTACAGCACACAACTAACCGATGGATGAATTACTATCAACCGTTAGTGCACAAAAAACGATACAATAAAACAATGAACACAAAAATGTGTAAAACATGTTGTAAATATACAGGCGATGATACGTTATATCACATTCATGTGTACTGTGATTCTTGGGTCGAGGATTGCTTCATATAAATATGGCCTGAGAATTCAACTTACGGTACAATTCGTGCTTTCGAAGACAGTTACATCAAACGGTATGAATGGCTAATGGAAATTATTTAATGTGCTCTCATTTTGGTTTCATTATATCACTTCACCAGCGTACTGTCTCGATCAGTATTGCAAACTTAATCGGTGGTGAGGATCGATACAGAAATATAATGGAAACAATCCTTCTACCCATAATTGAATCTAATGCACTGAACCAGAAAATATATCCTATGCAGTGCTAAACCATTAAAAGAAGACACAATCTTGAAGAAATCTTGATATTTCTAATTTGGAATATAGGTCTAGATTATCTGGCAGCAGGGTTACGGTACCTAGCTCTAATTATCACTGCCGTGACGATTTTCAGTGAATAGTCGAATCAAATTTCCCGGCATTTATAATGCCGCACTGTTCCGAAGTCCGGATTCGGCGCGTTATAATGCCTCTAGCGGAGGCCAGGGGTATAAAGTGATCAGATGGTGGGCGGCGTGTGAGGACTGCTGAGCGTGTCGAGATGCCTGGGTGACGGAGGCTATGACCTGCTAGTGAGGAGACCCCGGCTGTCTGCAAGCAGCGCCTCCACGCGAGCACGCTGAAAACCAACAAAAATGTTACCGCTAAATATAAAATGGCTACATTATACAGCTTGCAAAAACAATAAAATGGTATATTGATATATCATACAAAGACTCAAATGGCATTAGTCGATTTATATCTACTAAAAAAATAAAGGACACGATATAACTAAAATCTAAAAACAAAGATATGGCTTTACTTATACCAGGGACATGAGGACAAGATTTGGTCTCCCACCTGTAGTTTGTCCAGCTGATCACCCTGGGAGGGGTCCACGTGCTTGGAAGGCAGTAGGGACTGGAGACGGACTGCCTTGCGTGCCGTGGATTGGCTCCCGATCAAATGGTTGACCTCTTGACCCTGTTGGAAACGCATGCGTGCCAGTTAATCGTAACCGAGGTCATCATATATTTTTTGCTTTTTGTTTTGATAGGAAGACAATGCAGACACATACAATTGGTGAAATCCCAGATTAAAATAACTACCGGGGGTAATATAACAACTTTACTTTGACATCAGAAAATGACGCTTGTTTTCTTTCGTCTCTGATATGGGGTCTACAAGGGGGGAAATTGGGAACATAAGTCAGGGGTAAATTTAAAAAGTAACATTTTTAGGAACAAGCTATCATGTGAACCATGATCGAAGAACATCATCATGTGCGATCATATCCATTTCACTTAACGCCGACCAGCTTCTTGCTCCAACCTTGGATCTGGTAATTATACTAGCTAGGCATTGGGTTTATGGCATTGAAAGTACAAACGGATTTAGCTTTAATAGATATATATGTAACATATTGAAGGAATATATATCACGCGTTGAAGTCACCACTTACACGACTCGCCTCATGCCTCAGCCTCATAATCCGAATCCTGTTTCTGGCCTCGGCAGCCCTGAATACGAAAGTGAAGCAATAGTACTGATATAACTTGCTAATCAAATGCCACCTTCTGTAATGACGCTTATCGTTTCATTTCTCACACGAGATGAAGAATATTGGTGAGCTTAAGTACGATGCTTGAACCTCGATCTGTTGGGTATATCGCGACACTGGGTAGGGTCAAGCTTGGTAGAGAGCTAGAGCCATGTCTCCAGGAGTAATTAACCCCCTACTCTTTGTGAATGAAGAAATACAAGGGATCTTTGTCCTGCACCAACATACATAATGTAGAACATCATGCAAACATATACAGTGGTCCCTGCATTATACCGTCCCTCCATTATACAGCAAGCAGGTATACATGTATCAACATCTGTTTTTTTAAATTGACATTGTATACTGCAAATAAGTTAGTGATAAGTAAATGCGTCAACGAGAAAACTTATAAATTTAAGTAGCTTTCAATAAACAGCAAGACAACAACAAAATTAACATAGCTATAACGCAAATAATAAATTGACTTCCTTCTCCGACAAAGAAGATTGATTTAGGTTCATTATTGCTGATATCGACGTCATGATTAATTTCAAGGAACTTTCAGGATAAAAATATACATGTACAGTACATACAGCGCCAACTTAAGATATGTAACACCTCCCTTACTTAAGTTGTCCAATAAGCTTCTCGTGCTTTTGCTTCTCGTCCAAATCCATGTCTCTCTCAAGGTCATTCGTTCTGCAAACGACACATCATATACTTTACATATATTTGCTTTTTACACAACACAGCAAGCACAACAATAGTATTTCTTCTCAGCGCTCCAGCTAAATGTATTTCACCCCAGGCTACAATTGGTGCAGAGAGAAGGACTTAAGTCAGCGTTAGATTGAATTTTTTTTTTTATTGCGGGGCCCTACAGACGGGGCAGAGGTATCACCGATATCCAGTAAAAAAACCCTGAAACTTAGACCTGGATTTGACACTTATCCATATATACGTAAATGCAGTACTGCACAAAAACATAAATACTGGCCTCTGAAATATGCCCGCTATATGGCAATTATATCTCTCGACAAGGTGAGCACATTACCATTAGACCGTCCGGGTTGCATGCTCTCTTAAGGCAGTAGTGTACATAGTAATAAAATAAATTATGAAGGCATCTAAATGCCACTATACCTCCCGTTGGTTTTCTTCTTCTCAATAAGTCTCTTTCTGCTTTGTTCTTGAGCTTCTGCAGCAGCCTTAGGTGGGTCCTCATACTAAATGATACAGATTTATTGTTATCACATAATAGCTCATATACCCTAGTGTTGGGGTTAATTATCAAAGCTAAAGAGAAGAAGTATAGTTGCTTGCATCATACAATTAAAAACGATTGATCAAGTTAAAGTTACAGTGCATACATAGTGCTACCTTAATTACCATTTAGGCATCTTAAAATATTAGCATCATATACATGTAGATTTATCTAGATATAGTACATGTTTACATAGATGGCAATAATGGATGCTCATCATTAATTGTCACCATGTCTAACTGTTCGAAAAGATGGGAAGAAACTACTAGTATTTCACACTGTCATAGAAATATACACAAACCATATTGAATAATTTCTACAGGAAGTATAACCTGACATGGATGTAGCCAGAGATAGCACTTTAGGGTTAAATTATACATCAAAAGTATTTTGTGAAGGTATTTTTGACAGGTATATTTTCTAGCTGGAATAAAAAATAAGTCCAGTAACCTATTTTGATCCCTTTACTTACAGCAAGGTACTTGCTTTTTAACTGAGGAGGTAATTTTTTCACATCTTCCTTCTTGAAGAAGCCCCAGTTCTTTGGCTGCCATTTGTCATCTCTATTGCCTGATGGCGCTTGCTTCTCTTTACCAGCTGGGGGGCTTTCATCCTGTGGAATATAAGAAAAAGCCTCATAAATGTGTAAAATTCTCTCTATAGGGGCTGATTGGTAAGGTTTTGATTAAATTCCCATAATTGTACCAGCTAGTAATACTTTAAAAAAATATATAGTTGATCATCATAAACGTCATAAGAAACTTGCAGGTAATATCCCTGAGTTGGTCAATTATCAAACTGTATAGTCTTGTGAGAGCTCATATATGATGGCTACAGTGAGAAGAATTCATAACTGTAAATATTAGACCACTGTCTGCTATTGTGACATGCATGCATTCTGCCATTGGCCGTATAAATGTGAGAGGACTGCTAGCATTACACTTGTTACATATATATCTAGAAATACCCCATGTTGCCAGGGGTCTAAACTAATTTATTAACTCTCATCATGTACTTTAAATTTTCACTTGTCTCACTTGGTATTAACTAGTCCCTCCACCTGCCCCCTTCCCCCCCGATAGAAAAAAGAAACAAAAATTGTTATATTAACAAAGAGCTATGCACTGCTCTGATTCCATCTATACTATTGCGAAAGTGATTGTATAGTACTGATTGCCATTTTGAAATAAAGGTTTACAATAATTGTTTCTCCAGTTCTCTGACTACCCAGATATATTGTTGCTTTAACCCAATAGATGACACAAATGGCCAATTGATCATGGCCAGCAATACAGTGATGTTGTAGTATGTCTGGACCCAGACTCGAATGGATGCTGAAAGTTCATTATCCGAACTGGCAGGATTCGATCTGGTGACCTTTCACATCCGGGACAGATACCTAACCGGCTAAAGCGTTGGACCAAAATGAACTTCCCATTTGGTCTGAGGCTCTTACAGCCTTAATACTCTTTTATCTACCAGCCATGGGCCAAGCTATCACAATCACTGAATCAATGGTGAGAGCTGGCAAATCATCTGCACTCGATTCAGTATGCTCCTATCTATATATAATAACTTCCACTAGCTTACCAGTTATATTTACATACAGAATTATGGCGAAATTATGTCTATGGCTATGCCATGCATGAACCTATAATTGCTGCTATAATTATGGGCCAGGGTAAATGCCTAATAGCGAGCTCTAGCGAGCTATTATGGTAACGTATACGAAGGGAAAAAAAAATAAATAAAAAAATAAATAAAAAAATAAATAAATTAATTAATTAAAAAAAAAAAAAAAAAAAATTGGCTTGCCATACATTGCCATACTATACGATTCAAAAAACGTCGGCCGCGCGTCATGGCCGAGAATGAAGGCGATAATAGGAGCCATTTCAGAAAGTTCCAGACTATATAACAGAATATACGCCTAAAATGATTATTTTATTGCTTTATTTGTCTGAATAATGAAGGATTATGATTATGAAAACTATAAAACATTGATTACATTTTTATTCACCATTTCTCCCGGCTACTAGCGGAACGCCCTCTGTTGGGACATTGATGCTAACATCCGGAAAATGCAAACCCTGGCGAACGCGTTCGAAACTCGACTCAAACTTTTGTTTGTTTTTGCTGTTTGGCATAGATCTAAGTGATAAGAAATTTAGACAAGGTGTGTATTATTTTTGAAAGTCATCTGTTTATTTCAACTGATTGCTATGACAGTTTTCATGAATATTTCAGCCCCTGGTTGTCAATTTTTTAATTCAGACAAGTGACCAAGTCGAGTGTCGTCTTCGCGTCGGTCTGTCAAACTGTCGTGTCACTGTCAACCCTGGTCAAATTAGACAAGTAACTGACTTAGTCGTTGATTTGTTGACGTCTACTTGTCAGTACGTTTTGTTGAGATTGAAGGTTGGTATTTTGATATAAAACCATCTAACTTGACAGCTCTGGCTAATTTTGATCTTGAACTAAAGTTTTAGTCCAAGCTATAACAAGTCAGATAAAGTCTGCATGTTACCTGTCAGCCTGTTTTAGGCATAAAGTCAGTCATAAATGCCGTAGACACACGTTTCGGCCCATATTTTCCGCGAATTTACCTCGATCACTCTCAAAATCCCTGACGTGAGAAAGCAACACTAGACCATTTTAATGATACTAAACTTACGTTTGTACTGCAATGTTATCTTTTTTTAAGACACAAACAATATTTCTCCATGGGCGAAACGTGTGTCTACGGCATTTATGACTTTGACTTTAGTGCATAGATTAGCCTGAATGTTCAGACGGCACAGTCTTGACACTTGTTCTTGTGACTGTAAGTGTAACAGTAAGCATCAGACTGTCAAACTGTAACGTCTGAACATTCAGGCTAGCCATAGATATCATATGGATATGGTCAGGGAGACAGGAATGAAATCAATCTGGACTGGTTGAAAGAACAAGCATAGCTGGGGTCAACACCAGTGTCAGTGACCCTGACAGAAGTAGGCCTATTGCTAATTGGAATGCAGGTTTTGCTTTGATGAGTTGGAATCATGTTTAGACAGAGTTATTTTGGGCCAATTGGGGCCTTTGGCTTTAAACTGCAGTTTTTGCCTTTTTAAATATAACAATTTAATTCTGGTCTCTATTATGATTCCAAACCTATATTTTAGATGCCTCCACCCATGACATATATATAGCTCTAATTTGAATATTTGAGACAAATTAAATAGGATTTTAAACAAAAACTGTAAATATTTTATTACCGGTATATATTGTTCATAGATCTATAAAATTTCCTAACATTTGACACCTTTTGCCTAATTCTGACACATATCTCTAGGACATCAAAATTTCAGCTACAGTGTTTGCCTTTTTAAATATAACAATTTAATTCTGGTTTCTAGATTCCAAACCTATATTTCAAATGCCTCCACCCCTGAAATATATAATTTGAAGAGTTTAATTGAGAAAAATTAAACAGGAGTTTCAACCAAAACTGTAAATATTTTAAGAATGATTTATTATATATTGTTCGCATGACTTACTATTTCCTATTTTTGACACATTTTGCCTACTTTTGACACCCCAGGATAATTCAGATTTATTCACAACCATATCACTCATCTATGATTTGAAAAAATAGCTGTTTTTCAGTGCTATTTTTGTTAATTTTCAAATTTTCAAATAACTTATTTAAATTAATGCCATTATTATGATTTTTAATCAAATGCAGAATGTATATATTTTATTCCTCTTGAAGCAACATTTTAAGTTTAAAATTGTCCCAATACAATAATTTTCAATGTCAAATGTCAAAAACTGGTTTCCCTGCCAGACAAATATAGATCTAGATTACCATCACAAAACAATACAGGGCATACAAATATTTTCATATCCAGTCTATTTGGGCATGAAAATTAAACATATCACTGGCTACTTTATGACAAAAATAGCTAGGATATCAACAGTTTAACAAATACTGAATGAAATCCCTTTTCCCGAAACTAAACAGCCCCTCTTAAAATGTCAAGCTTTGAGTATATTCACACAAAAATGGTTGTACTTTGTATTGTCAACATCCCCTTGCTGACAAATAATTAAAGTATTAATCAAAAAGGCAACAATTATTCAATAAAAAGTTTTAATTCGATAATTGTTGCCTTTTTTTAGTAAACTTTTAATTCAATAATTGTTGCCTTTTTTATTAAAGTTTAATAAAAAAGAGGGAAAAATTATTGGATTTAAAGTTTAATAGAAAAAAGCAACAATTATTGAATTAAAAGTTTAATAAAAAAAGGCAACAATTACTGAAACAACAGTTTTAGTAGCTCATATTGATAAGCAAACACAAATGTGTACCATTTTGAGGATCAGAAAACTGTCTGGACTACTCCTACTCAAGCAGTATTACTTTCAAATAGAGATACCAAGTATACATAATAAACAGGGTTTAGCATGTAAAAGTGTCTACCGGTAAATAGGCAACTAACATATGGTCAGTTTACTTCATTTTACTTATACACTGGTGCGACTTATCTATGGCTCAAGTCTATTAATTTCTCAAAATCGGTGGGTGTGACTTATACACTGGAAATTTGGTAACATATATGCCCAGTTTACTTATCTTTTTTGATCTTTACTTCTTAAAAACATTTTTTGTGAGAGATACCAGTATTACATTGGTAGCAAATTGTATAGATCTAGGATGATAGAAGAAGATAGATGATGATAAAACATACATTGTACTTCTGACATGTGGTGAGTGTTCAAGAAACTTACTTGTGGTGTATTTAGCAACGGTTCAGTATATGTTCTCATGGACAGGTCACAACCGCATAAAGCATGCTATAAAACATGTTATAGATTGCTAGAATGGTAGAAGAAGAAGGATGATGATAAAACATACTTCTGCCATGGTGTGAGTGTTCAAGAAGCTTACTCATGGTGTATTTAGCAATTGTTCAGTATCTGTTCTCATGGATAGGTCACAACAGGCAATGAAAATATGTTTTTCATGAAGGAGTTACCTCAGAAAATAGTTTTAGTAGAAATGATATAGATCTACTAAAGTCCTTCTAATATAAATAGAAATATTTATGGACATGTTGTCATCAATTTTTTTTTGCCATATTGGGGCACTTTCTGTGAAAGGGTGTAGCTTTGTTATGAACATATACCTGGTACATAGATAGATATAGATTGCTATAAATCTATGACCAGCTTTAAACTTGATTTAAAAATATCTCATCAACCTAAATATAATTTTAGCAAAAGGAAAAAAGGGTCAGAAAATTAAAAATGAATAAGATATTAATTATCATAAAATAGATCTAATAGCGAGCTCTAGCGAGCTATTATGGTAACGTATACGAAGAGAAAAAATAAATAAATAAATAAATAAATAAATAAATAAATAAATAAATAAATAAATAAAAAAAAATTTTTTGGCTTGCCATACATTGCCATACTATGCGATTCAAAAAACGTCGGCCGCGCGTCATGGCCGAGAATGAAGGCGATAATAGGAGCCATTTCAGAAAGTTCCAGACTATATAACAGAATATACGCCTAAAATTATAATTTTATTGCTTTATTTGTCTGAATATTGAAGGATTATGATTATGAAAACTATAAAACATTGATTACATTTTTATTCACCATTTCTCCCGGCTACTAGCGGAACGCCCTCTGTTGGGACATTGATGCTAACATCCGGCAAATGCGAACCCTGGCGAACGCGTTCGAAACTCGACTCAAAGTTTTGTTTGTTTTTGCTGTTTGGCATAGATCTAAGTGATAAGAAATTTAGACGAGGTGTGTATTATTTTTGAAAGTCATCTGTTTATTTCAACTGATTGCTATGACAGTTTTCATGAATATTTCAGCCCCTGGTTGTCAATTTTTTAAGTCAGATAAGTGACCAAGTCGAGTGTCGTCTTCGCGTCGGTCTGTCAAACTCTTGAAACTGTCGTGTCACTGTCAACCCTGGTCAAATTAGACAAATAACTGACTCAGTCGTTGATTTGTTGACGTCTACTTGTCAGTACGTTTTGCTGAGATTGAAGGTTGGTATTTTGATATAAAACCATCTAACTTGACAGCTTTGGCTAATTTTGATCTTGAACTAAAGTTTTAGTCCAAGCTAAAACAAGTCAGATAGTCATCGATTAGCCTGAATGTTCAGACGGTACAGTCTTGACACTTGTTCTTGTGACTGTAACAGTAAGCATCAGACTGTCAAACTGTAACGTCTGAACATTCAGGCTAGCCATAGATATCATATGGATATGGTCAGGGAGACAGGAATGTCTGATGAAATCAATCTGGACTGGTTGAAAGAACAAGCATAGCTGTGGTCAACACCAGTGTCAGTGACCCTGACAGTAGCCTGAAAGTTCAGATGCTACAGTCCTGACACTTGTTCTTGGTGACTGCGCTACAGTCCTGACACTTGTTCTTGGTGACTGCGCTACAGTCCTGACACTTGTTCTTGGTGACTACACACCAAGAACAAGTGTCAGGACTGTAGCATCTGAACTTTCAGGCTACCCTGACAGAAGTAGGCCTATTGCTATTTGGAATGCAGATTTTACTTTGATGTTTTTGGAATCATGTTTATACCGAGTTATTTTGGGCCAATTGGGGCCTTTGGCTTTAAACCACTGTCTGTGACTGTAAAACTAAAAAGTAGGTAGGGTAAACACTAAATTTTCCATATGACATCAAATTTCAGCTGCAGTTTTTGCCTTTTTAAATATAACAATTTAATTCTGGTCTCTATTATGATTCCAAACCTATATTTTAGATGCCTCCACCCATGAAATATATATAGCTCTAATTTGAAGAGTTTATTTGAGACAGATTAAATAGGATTTTAAACAAAAACTGTAAATATGTTATTACCGGTATATATTGTTTATAGATCTATACTATTTCCTAACATTTGACACCTTTTGCCTAATTTTGACACATATATCTAGGACATCAAAATTTCAGCTGCAGTTTTTGCCTTTTTAAATATAACAATTTAATTCTGGTTTCTAGACTCCAAACCTATATTTCAAATGCCTCCACCACTGAAATATATAATTTGAAGAGTTTAATTGAGAAAAATTAAACAGGAGTTTAAACCAAAACTGTAAATATTTTAAGAATATTTTATTATATATCGTTCACATGACTTACTATTTCCTTTTTTTGACACATTTTGCCTACTTTTGACACCCCAGGATAATTCAGATTTATTCACAACCATATCACTCATCTATGATTTGAAAAAATAACTGTTTTTCAGTGCTATTTTTGTTAATTTTTAAATGATTTTAATCTATATAACTTATTTAAATTAATGCCATTATTACGATTTTTAATCAAATGCAGAATTATATATTTTATTCCCCTTAAAGCAACATTTTAAGTTTAAAATTGTCCCAATACAATCATTTTCCATGTCAAATGTCAAAAACTGGTTTCCCTGTCAGACAAATATAGATCTAGATAACCATCACAAAACAATATAGGACATACAAATATTTTCATATCCAGTCTATTTGGGCATGAAATTTAAACATATCACTGGCAAAAATATAGCTAGGATATCAACAGTTTAACAAATATTGAATGAAATCCCTTTTCCCGAAACTAAACAGCCCCTCTTAAAATGTCAAGCTTTGAGTATATTCACACAAAAAATGGTTGTACTTTGTATTGTCAACATCCCCTTGCTGACAAATAATTAAAATATTAATAAAAAAGGCAACAATTATTTAATAAAAAGTTTAATAAAAAAGGCAACAATTATTGAATTAAAAGTTTAATAAAAAAGGAAACAATTATTGGATTTAAAGTTTAATAGAAAAAAACAACAATTATTGAATTAAAAGTTTAATAAAAAAGGCAACAATTACTGAAACAACGGTTTTAGTAGTTCATATTGATAAGCAACACAAATGTGTACCATTTTGAGGATCAGAAAACTGTCTGGACTACTCCTACTCAAGCAGTATTACTTTCAAATAGAGATACCAAGTATACATAATAAACAGGGTTTAGCATGTAAAAGTGTCTACCGGTAAATAGGCAATAGGCAACATATGGTCAGTTTACTTCATTTTACTTATACACTGGCGCGACTTATCTGTGGCTCAAGTCTAATAATTTCTCAAAATCGGTGGGTGTGACTTATACACTGGAAATTTGGTAACATATGCCCAGTTTACTTATCTTTTTTATGTTTACTTTCTAAAAACATTTTTTGTGAGAGATACCAATATTACATTGGTAGCAAATTGTATAGATCTAGGATGATAGAAGAAGACGGATGATGATAAAACATACATTGTACTTCTGACATGTGGTGAGTGTTCAAGAAACTTACTCGTGGTGTATTTAACAACAGTTTAGTATATGTTCTCATGGACAGGTCACAACTGCATAAAGCCTGCTATAAAACATGTTATAGATTGCTAGAATGGTAGAAGAAGAAGGATGATGATAAAACATACTTCTGACATGGTGTGAGTGTTCAAGAAGCTTAGTCATGGCGTATTTAGCAATTGTTCAGTATCTGTTCTCATGGATAGGTCACAACAGGCAATGAAAATATGTTTTTCATGAAGGAGTTACCTCTGAAAATAGTTTTAATGGAAATGATATAGATCTATTAAAGTCCTTCTAATATAAATAGAAATATTTATGAACATGTTGTCATCAATTTTTGTTGGCCATATTGGGGCATATTTAGCTTTTTTATGAACATATAACTGGTACATAGATAGGTATAGATTGCTATAAATCTCTGACCAGGTATAAACTTGATTTAAAAATATCTCATCAACCTATATATAATTTTAGCAAAAGGAAAAAAGGATAAAAAATGAATAAGATATTAATTATCATAAAATAGATCTAATATGATTAATTATAGACTCAAGCAACTACTTATTTTTGTATTTCTCTGCATATATGACTTTAAGCCCAAATATTACCGTTAAACAACTAAGCCATCCATCTTATTTTTAATTAAAAGAAATAGATAAAAATATCAGTTCTATAACTTAAATAAGATATTTCAGTACAGGTAGTTTTAAGAATATAAACTACTTCAGCTAATACAGCAGATATAAGACAGCATCTAGTCAACTCGACCCACGACATGCCCGACCCATCATGCACCTACTCAACCCCAAGCCAACTCGACCCCAAGCTAACTCAACCTCAAACCAACTATACCTGTGTTGGTTTTGGGTCTAGTTGTCTAGAAACCTATAAGATTAGGACAGCTGGCTGCTGCAGTTGATACAGCAGCTTTAAGAGCTAGGCCTTTATTATTTTTTAATTTGGGTGAGCTCGCAACTTAGGCAATGCCTATTCATATTATGATTAATTATAGACTCAAGCAACTACTTATTTTTGTATTTCTCTGCATATATGACTTTAAGCCCAAATATTACCGTTAAACAACTAAGCCATCCATCTTATTTTTAATTAAAAGAAATAGATAAAAACATCATCACCCATCACCTACTCAACCAAAAAAAAAACTCGACCCCAAGCTAACTCAACCTCAAACCAACTATACCCGTATTGGTTTTGGGTCTAGTTGTCTAGAAACCTATAAGATTAGGACAGCTGGCTGCTGCCGTTGAGACAGCAGCTTTAAGAGCTAGGCCTTCATTATTTTTTAATTTTGGTGAGCTCGCAACTTAGGCAATGCCTATTCATATTAGCGAGCTCTAGCGAGCTATTATGGTAACGTATACGAACGGAAAAAAAAAAAAAAAATATATAAATTAATAAATTAAAAATAAATAAATTAATTAATTAAAAATAAATAAAATATGTTTGGCTTGCCATACATTGCCATACTATACGATTCAAAAAACGTCGGCCGCGCGTCATGGCCGAGAATGAAGGCGATAATAGGAGCCATTTCAGAAAGTTCCAGACTATATAACAGAATATACGCCTAAAATTATTATTTTATTGCTTTATTTGTCTGAATAATGAAGGATTATGATTATGAAAACTATAAAACATTGATTACATTTTTATTCACTATTTCTCCCGGCTACTAGCGGAACGCCCTCTGTTGGGACATTGATGCTAACATCCGGAAAATGCGAACCCTGGCGAACGCGTTCGAAACTCGACTCAAACTTTTGTTTGTTTTTGCTGTTTGCCATAGATCTAAGTCATAAGAAATTTAGACAAGGTGTGTATTATTTTTGAAAGTCATCTGTTTATTTCAACTGATTGCTATGACAGTTTTCATGAATATTTCAGCCCCTGGTTGTCAATTTTTTAAGTCAGACAAGTGACCAAGTCGAGTGTCGTCTTCGCGTCGGTCTGTCAAACTGTCGTGTCAACCTAGCCTGAAAGTTCAGACGCTACAGTCCTGACACTTGTTCTTTGACAGTCTGATGCTTACTGTTACAGTCACCAAGAACAAGTGTCAGGACTGTAGCGTCTGAACTTTCAGGCCAGTGTCAACCCTGCCCCTGGTCAAATTAGATAAATAACTGACTCAGTCGTTGATTTGTTGACGTCTACTTGTCAGTACGTTTTGTTGAGATTGAAGGTTGGTATTTTGATATAAAACCATCTAACTTGACAGCTTTGGCTAATTTTGATCTTGAACTAAAGTTTTAGTCCAAGCTAAAACAAGTCAGATAGTCATAGATTAGCCTGAATGTTCAGACGGTACAGTCTTGACACTTGTTCTTGTGACTGTAACAGTAAGCATCAGACTGTCAAACTGTAACATCTGAACATTCAGGCTAGCCAGAGATATCATATGGATATGGTCAGGGAGACAGGAATGTCTGATGAAATCAATCTGGACTGGTTGAAAGAACAAGCATAGCTGTGGTCAACACCAGTGTCAGTGACCCTGACAGTAGCCTGAAAGTTCAGACGCTACAGTCCTGACACTTGTTCTTGGTGACTGCGCTACCTGGGCTCGCGCTAGGATATTTTTTTCATTAGCCAATTTGGCTAATTCTGTGGAAAAACATTAGCCAAAATTAGCCAAATATTTGTTCGAGGATTTTCTCGTTCCATTTGTTGAAAAAAAACATGAATAAAAATGTGTTTGTGGTTGAAATTTTATATCCGCCATTTTGGCGAGTGTCCAGGAAGTTCTTATCGCCAAATCCAGAATTTTCTCGCCAAATGGCTATTGGCGAATGCTAACGTGAGCCCAGGCTACAGTCCTGACGCTTGTTCTACAGTCACCAAGAACAAGTGTCAGGACTGTAGCGTCTGAACTTTCAGGCTACCCTGACAGAAGTAGGCCTATTGCTATTTGGAATGCAGATTTTACTTTGATGTTTTTGGAATCATGTTTATACCAAGTTATTTTGGGCCAATTGGGGCCTTTGGCTTTAAACCACTGTCTGTGACTGTAAAACTAAAAAGTAGGTAGGGTAAACACTAAATTTTCCATATGACATCAAATTTCAGCTGCAGTTTTTGCCTTTTTAAATATAACAATTTAATTCTGGTCTCTATTATGATTCCAAACCTATATTTTAGATGCCTCCACCCATGAAATATATATAGCTCTAATTTGAAGAGTTTATTTGAGACAGATTAAATAGGATTTTAAACAAAAACTGTAAATATTTTATTACCGGTATATATTGTTCATAGATCTATACAATTTCCTAACATTTGACACCTTTTGCCTAATTCTGACACATATATCTAGGACATCAAAATTTCAGCTGCAGTTTTTGTCTTTTTAAATATAACAATTTAATTCTGGTTTCTAGACTCCAAACCTATATTTCAAATGCCTCCACCCCTGAAATATATAATCTGAAGAGTTTAATTGAGAAAAATTAAACAGGAGTTAAAACCAAAACTGTAAATATTTTAAGAATATTTTATTATATATCGTTCACATGACTTACTATTTCCTTTTTTTGACACATTTTGCCTACTTTTGACACCCCAGGATAATTCAGATTTATTCACAACCATATCACTCATCTATGATTTGAAAAAATAGCTGTTTTTCAGTGCTATTTTTGTTAATTTTCAAATGATTTTAATCTATATAACTTATTTAAATTAATGCCATTATTACGATTTTTAATCAAATGCAGAATTATATATTTTATTCCCCTTAAAGCAACATTTTAAGTTTAAAATTGTCCCAATACAATAATTTTCCATGTCAAATGTCAAAAACTGGTTTCCCTGCCAGACACATATAGATCTAGATAACCATCACAAAACAATATAGGACATACAAATATTTTCACTTCCAGTCTATTTGGGCATGAAATTTAAACATATCACTGGCAAAAATATAGCTAGGATATCAACAGTTTAACAAATACTGAATGAAGTCCCTTTTCCCAAAACTAAACAGCCCCTCTTAAAATGTCAAGCTTTGAGTATATTCACACAAAAAATGGTTGTACTTTGTATTGTCAACATCCCCTTGCTGACAAATAATTAAAATATTAATCAAAAAGGCAACAATTATTTAATAAAAAGTTTAATAAAAAAGGCAACAATTATTGAATTAAAAGTTTATTAAAAAAGGAAACAATTATTGGATTTAAAGTTTAATAGAAAAAAACAACAATTATTGAATTAAAAGTTTAATATAAAAGGCAACAATTACTGAAACAACGGTTTTAGTAGTTCATATTGATAAGCAACACAAATGTGTACCATTTTGAGGATCAGAAAACTGTCTGGACTACTCCTACTCAAGCAGTATTACTTTCAAATAGAGATACCAAGTATACATAATAAACAGGGTTTAGCATGTAAAAGTGTCTACCGGTAAATAGGCAATAGGCAACATATGGTCAGTTTACTTCATTTTACTTATACACTGGTGCGACTTATCTATGGCTCAAGTCTAACAATTTCTCCAAATCGGTGGGTGTGACTTATACACTGGAAATTTGGTAACATATGCCCAGTTTACTTATCTTTTTTTATGTTTACTTTCTAAAAACATTTTTTGTGAGAGATACCAATATTACATTGGTAGCAAATTGTATAGATCTAGGATGATAGAAGAAGACGGATGATGATAAAACATACATTGTACTTCTGACATGTGGTGAGTGTTCAAGAAACTTACTCGTGGTGTATTTAGCAACAGTTCAGTATATGTTCTCATGGACAGGTCACAACTGCATAAAGCCTGCTATAAAACATTATAGATTGCTAGAATGGTAGAAGAAGAAGGATGATGATAAAACATACTTCTGACATGGTGTGAGTGTTCAAGAAGCTTACTCATGGTGTATTTAGCAATTGTTCAGTATCTGTTCTCATGGATAGGTCACAACAGGCAATGAAAATATGTTTTTCATGAAGGAGTTACCTCCGAAAATAGTTTTAATAGAAATGATATAGATCTATTAAAGTGCTTCTAATATAAATAGAAATATTTATGGACATGTTGTCATCAATTTTTGTTGGCCATATTGGGGCATATTTAGCTTTTTTATGAACATATACCTGGTACATAGATAGGTATAGATTGCTATAAATCTATGACCAGGTATAAACTTGATTTAAAAATATCTCATCAACCTATATATAATTTTAGCAAAAGGAAAAAAGGATAAAAAATGAATAAGATATTAATTATCATAAAATAGATCTAATATGATTAATTATAGACTCAAGCAACTACTTATTTTTGTATTTCTCTGCATATATGACTTTAAGCCCAAATATTACCGTTAAACAACTAAGCCATCCATCTTATTTTTAATTAAAAGAAATAGATAAAAATATCAGTTCTATAACTTAAATAAGATATTTCAGTACAGGTAGTTTTAAGAATATAAACTACTTCAGCTAATACAGCAGATATAAGACAGCATCTAGTCAACTCGACCCACGACATGCCCGACCCATCACCTACTCAACCCCAAGCCAACTCGACCCCAAGCTAACTCAACCTCAAACCAACTATGGTTGGTTTTGTTGGTGTGTTGGTTTTGAGTCTAGTTGTCTAGAAACCTATAAGATTAGGACAGCTGGCTGCTGCCGTTGATACAGCAGCTTTAAGAGCTAGGCCTTTATTATTTTTTAATTTGGGTGAGCTCGCAACTTAGGCAATGCCTATTCATATTATATTTCCGGTCGCTCCAATCTTCTTCTGATCTATAGTTTAATGTAGAGCGATATTAAAAAGAATGGTTTATATGGATAGAATACATGTTCCTTGATATTATACTCTGTTTTTAGGATGATATGGTATATCCAAAGTAATTAAATATTAGAGCTTTTTCCCCAACCAGCCAGATATTTTGTGCCGATCTGGCTGCCATGAAATTGGTTGGGTCTCTGCATTCTGCAGCCTGTCCATAAATTTCCAAGCGCTCACTCCAATTTTAACGAAAACATCGGCCGAAAACAGTGTGAACAGCATTAACGAATTTAAATATAGAAAAGCAGCGGAGGCCGTAAGCGCTGGCACATAACAAGACTATACCCACCAAGCCTCTGACTCTGTTGACTTTGACTATTCGGCCAGTCTTGAGTTTGGCTTCGGCTTGGCCAACTTCTTCAATTAGTCATTGAGTCAATCATCCAAAATGAGGATTGAGCGCTCCATCATCATCTGGCATGTCCATTCATTCAACCATCTATTGATTTGCAGTTGACACTTACCGCCATGGTTCCGTAGGACGCCTTGTCGCTGCCACAAGCTGGGGAACCCAAGCTGGAGACGACACGACTCCCTCGAAGACTGTTTAAACTTTAAAATTAAAAGCAACGGAATAGCATAAAAACCACAATTTATTATTTATATCGGCCAGCAAACGAGTTTATCGCTGGCGAGGGACACCGGAAGTTGACACTGGTTGCCTAGATATTCTCGCGAGACTTTTGCTTCTCGTGAGAATGCTCGTTTCCAAACGCCGAACAAATAAATACACGCGACAAAGATGTTTGCTGCAGAGCAAAGCAGAGAGCAAACAATGCTTGCGATCTCCCGGCAGATGGCGTTACGCTTACGTCATAGTGCCCCACGTCAAATTTAACCATCAGAATTACACACATTCACACATGAATATTGAAATGAAAATCAATATGACATATTTCCGACAAATAGACATCTTGCCGCTATATTTGCCTCCCCATGCAATAACTCCTCACTAAATTATTACTTACTTAAAAATAAAACATTTGGCGGAACTGGTTCCAGGAATTTAAAAGCAGTCGCATTCCAACACCAACAAGTCCTGCATGGTTCTTTTGATCGTGGGGCTGTGCGTTTACATCATTCCGATAAAAAAGTCGTGTTGCCAATATCTTCCTCCGCAATGACTTATCATTGAAGTTTTATTTAACAAAAGTTAAACATGTGTATTGGACGACGGGCCGCCCACATTTAATTGGCGGGAATGGTTTTATGAGTTTAACAGCAGGTGTATTCAAACACCGGAAGTTCGTATGAATTAAGCTGCATGGCTGGTTGATCGTAAGGCTTTGCGTTCCGATGCACGTGCTTTTTTTTTTTGCTGGGTTGTGGGGGGGGGGGGGATTTAGTGAAGGCTGCAGCTCTAATTTAGGCTACATTGAGCATCCTGTGGTCATATAAACAAATTATCTGGTATAGGTTCATTTAGCATACAAAGAACTTATGAGGCTCATAATTTTAACTTGCGGCATTTCACGGTACCATTACCTGATTACTTCATGTCGCAGGAGTCAGTGTGAATTATGAATTCAATGAGAGTAATATGATCGGAACTTTCTAATGATATTTTTATCAGTAATGTTAGCATGAAAGCCGATCTCCTGCCAAGTTACAGGCCAACTTCTGGTTAATTTACTTGATAAAATTTAACATAAAGCAATATATGTGGTTGTGCAATATTCGTCGTTCATTTGTCGTTCAAGTATGTTTATCTTGAACGTTTATCGTCGCAAAATCTACAAACACTTTAGCATCAACTCTGAACGAGAAAAGCTGTAAGTTTTGCGCCAACTCGCGTAGATGCAGGTTCTGGTTTCCACTTGATCATGCATATAAACTCAAGCAGTTGAAGGACAGCTTCTGGGTAAGTGAATTCGTTAATGTAACCTAATGTACGCGGCGCACGTTTTTTTAGCGTTAAGTGACGTAGATGCAGGTTCCGGTATTAATTGCTAAATATAGGCAGGTGAAGGGTTGGTTCATGGGTTCATGTACATATTCAGATGAATTGGTATATTTGAGAAAGGAGTTAACCAGAGGGTCATCCATGTGTTGAATTCATGATATCTGGAATAGCGTTAAAACATGCAATGTTTTGTAACGGAGGACATATGGTATGACCGCTCGTCTCATGAGTACAGTGAACAAAATGTTCAAAATGTTGCGATGTCAACTCTTCAGTTGTCAAATTTCGCATGAACAAATCTCAAATCTTGAAATGTCAAATCTTGCGGTGCCAAATCAAGCGACTTGAAATGTTGAACCACGTATGTCACCGTGTCAAATGTTATTAGAACAAGTCACAAATTACGCGTGGAATACTAAAATGTTGAATGAACAGATGACACATGGATAGCAAGTGTAAAATGAAGCATATCGAATTTTGGCCCCGATCCCCTTCCATAGATACGAGCAATGAATGACCCACTATTTGGAATACATGCATGTGGCCATCCCTGTGATACTTGTTTAGGCAGTATTACAACCCGAGTTTTGTTGTATTAAAGTGTTAATCGATAACGTAGACCGGTATTGCTCGACTGGTATTTTGAGATTTCATAGTTTTCTGGAATGACCCCAGATTTTAGGCTAAAACTGAGTTTTTGTATCACGACGGCCAGGAATATATTTTTACATACCCAAATTTCAACTTACAGATATAAAATATCAATGACATAATAATAAGAATGATCAACGTAATGTAACATACACTGACGCTCTTCAAATTCTTCGTAATGTCTCTAATATAGGATCCAACTTTGACTTTATAAAATTAATACAATTTGTCGCGGCAAAGAAATGTTCCATGTTATAATGATATTTAATAAAAGACAGTGCCCCTTGTTTAGTGACATTTGCTTGCTGGTACCTTGATATATAAATATAAATATGATATATATATATACCTTGATATATAAATATAAATCTTTTGACAACTTAACAATATATGGTTGATCAATATAGATTGTTACCTGTAACCAGTGTACTCAGAATTATCTCCCTTTGTATAAACATCGTGATGAAGTTACAAACTGAATCAAATATATACGATAAGTTGGTCCATAAAGTTTTTACTATTTCATAGTCCCAAAATAGACGGGTTAAAGTTTTAGGTGCTGCCGCGGCCCGGAATATTAGAAAGAAGCAAGAGGTCAGTGCCAGTCGACCCGCTATGGGGGTCTTGTCACATATCGAATATGTATTATACCGTGTATATATCTACTCTGTACTGTGTTCCAGATTATTCGTGATAAAAAGGGTTCCGTCATACCTTATTTTGTGCTTGTAAACCCCACCCAATGAGGACTTAAATACATCATTTGATTTCCACAAGAAACGAACATGGGAAAAATCATGTATGAACATCTGTGAAGACTGGTCAGCTGTATTTGCAAGCTCCCCGCACGGTGGCGCTACATAAGCTTCGCTTTTACACATAACAGAGCCCTAGCGGAGTGAGTCGAAGGCAGAGAGTGCTGTATTTGGTGTTCGGCTGAAGTCTAGTGTGTTCTGTGTTTAGTATATTGGTCTGCGATGACAACATGGAGGTCTAAAGACAGCAAGTACCGATACATAATTGGAGTACATTGTATTTGCATTAGTTCTGTCGATTGGGTGTAAGTTTTCACCTTTGTAGATACATTAAGTAATTGTTAACGTTTTTGTGTGTTTGATAGAGGTGTTTGCAAGTCGTCTTAAGGGTTATTGAAATCATCAGCCACAAGGCAGACACAGTAAATCGACTGACTGGGAGGGCCCGAACCGCCTACAAGTAAAGCAAGAAGGTGTCCAAATCAGCCTGTTACCAGGTTACACAATTACCTACCCTCTCTTTAAGGAAACCTCTTTAAGCTGACCCCTTCAACTCCACTTTCAAGCCCCCAATTCTGCCTCTGCCCAGCTTTGGCCTTTGCTGTTCGGCTGGCTTATCCACTTTAACGCTGAAACAGTGAAAGCCTTAATCTGGTTCCTGGATACTTTATTATGACAGCATTTACCTTTTCGTTGGTTTATATATGTGTGCATGCTCTGTAGGTCGTAAAACGCAATATTTTATTCTGTAACTTTACCCATCCATTCAACATAAATGTATTCAACATATCTCGAACAATTTCATTATCAGGGTATGTACGTCAAAGGTCAAGGTCACAGGAATTTTTTGTTTGTTCCTTAACTATAGACTACTTTGCAATTATACGCCATCTTGGAAAAATCGAGACTGGCGCAAAAAGTTATGGGAAATATTTTGGTATTATCTTGACTTTTTCTATGGAGACATCTTGACATCTCGCAAAGACCAAAATAATACCTAGAATGCATTGCACATGCAGTGGCGCCTCACGGTGGCAAAATTGGAACTACGATTAGCGAAGTGGTCTATTGGTAGATAGGATCAAAAGTCAGGAAAGTCGCTATAACGTTTACAGTTTTCATTTAATGACGCTGTACATTATGTCACATTTTGAGCCAGTAGGTAAATTGTGTCACGTCTTTGAATTTTGCAAATCGCCTAGATCTAATTAGTTTGTCTGCAAAAAATTGCTAAACTTTAATATAGGACCCTACAAAAGCTATTAACTATTAAAAACAGCTGGGTTATCTCTATCGCCTGGTGACTTGTCAGGGCCCCTACACCATGGCATGCCTTATCATATCATAACAAAGCGCGACAGGGTGGTGGTATATTTAAGTTTACTGTCGTGAGCCGTGACAGTGACTGCCGTGCCAGTGTAGGCATGCTGTTGTAGGGGATGGGGTGAGGGAGGGAGGAGGGAGGTCAAGTGGGATGATTCACTTGGTTGCTATGAAAATAATTTGCATGGTAAGGATGTAGAAACTAGAAATGTAGACCGAAACTAAATAAACAGGCAGTTTGGTTTTAGCTGTCCACCGAGTGAGATCATTGTGCCTGGGAGAAACCAAAGAGTGATTTTACTTTTGGGATGGGGCCAACAATTGAGAGGCTGCTCACTATAGCAACAGTTTTAGAGCTGCCAGATCTGATGGGTCAATATGGATCTGAGGTATCAAATATGCCAAATATAGATCTGAGGGGTCAATCTGTATCTAAGGTGTCAAATCTGGATCTGAGGGGCTCAATACGTCACAAATAAAGTCAGTCAAGTCAATTATGACTCATGGTCAAGGCCATTGTAGTGGACCGAAGACATAATCCCGATTTTACATTTTATGTCATTTTCACCTTATGGGATGACGCAATCTCGTTTTACTTTTCATGCACGCAACTGTATGTTCAAATCATTTCTGCATCTTGATACAAGTTATACTGTTATTCCATGTCTAAGGTGAAATACTCCATCCATACCATATTAGCCATTTCGAGACTGCCATATCAATCCAATTTATTTTGGGCTGCTTCTCCAATCACAGTTGTTCCTTTTTAAAATTTGTGGCTCAAATTTTATATTGTAACGTAAAATGTTTTTACATTAGCTGATATATCGGTAGTGAGGATGGGACGTCATTTTTTGTTTAAACACTAAATAAATACTTGTATCAAGATCACATTTTGGTTTTAATCAATTATTTTATTTTTATACATGCTATAGACACATGCATCCATATTGACAGGCCAGTAGCAAACTTCTCAGGCCTGGTCTGAACCCTTAATTTTAGTTCTATTTCTTTTTCAGTGATAAAAATAGAGAATATTTATATGCATTTACAGTGGGTAATACTAATGCTTGACCAGAAGACCGAGTTGAGTATTTTATTGGTCAGTCAAGTGTTAACGGCAAGACATTGAACCAGGATGGTATTGTAAATATTCATCGCCCTATAAGCTCTATAGGATACGCTGTTTCAGTAATACCAATCACCATTAAAAAATCTGTGCCAAGCAAGCTGCCTAGACCTTCAGAAACTATTGTCTAATATCCCTGACACCAAGCCTTGCTTTCTTGCCTTCATCAATATTACTATTGATGAGTCCTGGAATGCATACATATATCATCTTGAATGCATATACTTGGCCTACTAAGCAGAATATCACAAACAGATGCTTGCATGAATTGGTAGTATTGAAAAGGCATGCGTTACAAACATCTTATTGGCATTATTTGCTATATCTTGGTTATCTAATCACATAAATGTGACGTTTTGTGAAAGTAGGTAAGCTTACAAAGGTGCTAAAATTATAACATTAATTTCCGGGAAATTAGTCATCAGCTTTGCTTTCTTTTACAGAAATTGTTCTTCGAACTGAAGGTTCCTTGTTCTTACTGAACTCAAATATTTCCTAGACAGGCCAGATGTGAAGTATAATTGGTATCCAGTTCTTGATCAATTTAATCATATTTTACAGACTCCTAATAACATTACAAAAAGTCGCTAGCCTGGCTTCTAATGCTGCTTTGCCGATTTATATAATACCCAGGTGTCTATCCTCCAAATTACAGAATTTGGAGGTGTGCCTGTAATTGACCAATCAGGAGGGGACACTCTAATTAGATTCAAACTGAAATAAAGCTTACCTGCTTACTGTGTGAGCAAAACAAGAGTGACTGATCATCGCTAATATATATAGCTGCAATTCTAACCCCAATTATTGCTTTCCTCGAGAGACAATCATCGCAAGACGTCTATATATCAATTTGTTTGGATGCTGTTTTCCATGGAACACTAAGATCAGGGCTTGGAACTGCTGTAATTTACCTGTAAATCGCAGCCCTGATCTCTCGTTTCATGCGTTTCAGCTGAAGGGTAAATCCATTGTGAAAACTTGCCCAAGCAAAATGGTGTGCTGCTCGATACTGATGGGGGTTGGGTTGCCTTATTTTCTTCTCTTTGGCAGTTGTCCCAAACAAAGCGTTAACAATCATCAATTTAATTTTAAGATTTACACTTTCAGTGCAGATCACGATTAGATTAGGTTAGACACTCACTTTAACTTATTTTCAGGCCTCTATTGTGAACACCCTCTCTACCTTCCAAAATCCTATCTGGCGCACAAAGCCATTTACCATGCCCGTCTCCCAACGATGACAATGGATGACTTTTCACTTAAATTGCTTTCATTTATTCTGTGATGTTAGTTTTGTTTCCTTTCATGTTGTAAAACAACTCATCTGTTGAAATAATATGTGTTTCTAGGAATTAATGATCAAATTAGGGTAAGCTGATGTACTCTAAACCTATAATTCTGGCATTGCTGCTGCGAAAAATGCTGCAAAAAAAATGATGACAGCTGTAAAAACACACATTGCCGGCAGTATTCTGCTCAATAGGGATGACCATTCAGGTTTGGCCAACAGAAATGGCTGAATCACTGCAATTACAATTCTCCTGTGATTTTTGTTTTATCAGTAAGAAACAAAAAAGTAACCCCTTTAGTATATCCAAAAATTGTATGTACGAGGGAAAATTCCTGTTGGACGTCTGGAACGTTACAGTATACAAAAGTAATTTTCCTGGCTTTTATGGGAGTGTCTGAAAATATATACGTGCTGGAGCTGGGGCACTAGCAGTGCTCACAACAATAAACTGAATGTGCTACCTAATAGGCCAGCTCAAGCAGCCAGGGCAGGGTTTGAATCTTACAATCCAAATGTCTGTCTTTCTGGAGGCAAAAAATCCCATGTCTTTCTTCACAGGAGTCAGGGATTACTCCCAGGCTCCTCTCTTTGTTACCTTTCCCGTTATCTTGATATGACCAACACGGGTGAAAGCAAGTAAGTAATAATAAGAAATAAGTAAATTGAGCCATAACAACAACAGATACTAAACTATTTCGGCATTTCAATTACCACAAACATATATCTTCATTTGTGGGCATTTTTTTGGTGATCAAATGGGTTTATTTCCAATATGGAGGCAAGGCAGATACATAAGATTTGAAAAATTTGAGGTCTAAGCGTTTTTTTTTAACTGTTTGTGACTAGTATACGCATTGCTTTGAAAATTTAAATAATCCTTCGTATACAGTATGGTTACTAAGACTAGTTTGCATGAAAAAACCCTTTGCATGAGGCTTCAAATATTTTACATGCATCATGTATATCAATATTAAAATGTTGCCAGTTTATTAACACTAATCATTACTTTTCTTCAATATCGGTAAACAGTATGTCACTACAAATATCTTGATCATTCTGCAGGTGGGGTAGCCTGGACATGCACCCAGCCAACCAGTGAACATGTTACAGATCATTGGTCGCAAGCTTGTGGGGCTCGTCCGTGGAATCGTCGGCATCTTTAGGCGGTTGATGTGTTTTCTGCACCTTGTACGGCGGAGGAAGAACTCTGGGATGTTGCTTCCCATGACCGGTGACCAGCGAACCTTTGTGGACAGCCTGCACAGCCGTGACGCGTTGCAAGGGGAGTTCCAGCAATCACTGCCCAGTAACGATGTACGTAACAGTCACTTATGCAGCGTTAGTGTTATAGATGTTGCATCCTTGCTGTTCCCGAAATGTGCGCGTTTGTTGACTGGAAGAAAAATGACGGTTAAAATGAGAGACTGTAGTTTTGATTGTCTACTCTGTCTGATAAGCTAATATTAGAGGTAAACTCTTATTATTGTTAAAAATACATCTACCGTAAACTGCCTATTTGAAGCCGCATACATATTAGAAGCCGCACCCCAACTTTGGCCTCAAAACCGGGTTGGCAGGCACCCAGAACCATTTCCGGAAAACTACATATTATAAGCCGCACCCGGACTTTGGCCTCTCGACCCCCCCACCCCTCCCCCCTATATTGATGAAATTGAGAAAAAGGTTCGCTCCGCTTCGATATTCTGCCTAACAGACTGGCCATAGAATTAAGAGGCGAAAATCTTACCTGCTATAGGAGGTGGCATTCTCGCATCGCTTTGCTACCTAATATTTCTAGACATTTCTAAACCTGCTTTATATCGATTGTGTATTTTTGGATCCACAGTGAGGAATACGTGGTCTCACATACCTCAGCAATATTTGTACATACCAGTGACAAAAGTTTTGGGACACCGAATTATTGGGCCATCTTCTGAAGTCAATTCGCCATGTTATGTTTTTTACGCACGTTAAATAATTATGTTATATGGTCCTAAAGGCCTCACCAACGAAATAAATCCATCCACCAATCCCTATATGTACGAACCACAGAAGTTGTGCCAGAACTACTGACATCCATGGCAGAAATTTCATAGATGTATATGTTTGTACAAATTAAAAATATGTTTTCTGTTTATTTATTTTTTCATATTGTTTCTGTTCTCTGTGTTATTCTGTTTTTTTTCACCTAGATGTTATGATAAATTTAGATCCTAATTTTCAGGTGGCCCTGACGATAGCGGTCCAGGATGGCCTTAGTTCGGGTCACCTTCACCATGTGTTTTTTTTTTAAAGTTTTTGATATATCTAGTTGTGATACACTTGTTATGGGAAGCTCCAGTTTTGTTAACTGCGATTTTGTTTTTATGCACGTGATGAATGCACTTGGTGAAAATAAACGAACATTGACTTGACATAGATACAGATATACTATGGCTATAGTCTGTGTGCAATGTCTCCAAGGTGGAGGAGCTACAATCGTGGGATGCCTGGGATGTGCAGGGGTTCATCGGACCCGGGAACAGCGCCGTGCCGTCCTCGCAGTTCATCGACCAAACAGCTGCCCAGTCCAACAGCTTGGCTCCCAATGGGAACCAGTATGACCGTTTCCTTGCCAACCGACAAAACAGTCAAGAGGATACACCGGAACCGGATATTGATTTTTTTCAAGATATGAAGCCATCGTTGAGAAAATCGGCGAAAGTAAGTTTAAATATTTAACAAATAATATTCAAAACAAGTTTTGTCTTTGAAAGACATAGTCATATATGTCGTCATTGGCGTGTGTTGCGTTAGATGGTAAGGGAATTTTACTTCTGAAAATGTCTCAATGACCTGCATTGCTCCATTTTATTTATATGAGATAACAAACAAGAATGTATTTCTTCGTGACATTTTTTTATAATGATACCTGTACCTATGCGCTGGGTTCTAATGAATCAACCATTGCGCTCGACAGAGAAGAATCGTCAGTCCTATTGGGAAGTATATATTTATACCAAGATCAACCAATGATCTTTTGCCGTTGCAGATCACGATTAAGAAGCGTGAGGAACCCCGAGTGTCTGGACTATCTAGTAGACTGGCCATGACTTCCGAGATTCCGCTGGTAAGTCGCGTCTCACGATTGCCTTCGAGATCCCGTTGGGAAGTCTCACCCCTCGATGGCCTCTAAGATCTCGCTGATGAGTCTCGCCTCTCAATGGTCTCTTAGATCCCGTTGGTAAGTGTCGTCTCTCGATGTTTTCGAGATCCCGTTGGTAAGTCTCGTCTCTCGATGGCCTTTTAGATATCGCTGGTAAGTCTCGTCTCTCGATGGCCTGTTAGATCTCGCTGGTAAGTCTCGTCTCTCGATGACTGCCTAGACCTCGCTGGTAACTCTCGCCTCCCGACCGCCTCAGAGATCTCGCTGGTAAGACTCGCCTCCCGACCGCCACCTAGATCTCGTTGGTAAGTCTCGTTTCGATGGCCTCCGAGATTCCCCTGGTAAGTCTTGCCTTTCACTCACCGGTGACGTTGTTTTGCAGTGGCTATAAATGAATTATAATAAAGAATAGTAATAAGAATTAACATGTCGGTTCTTTCGAAAAGAGTTTGGGGTCACTGCCGGGGACATGGCTATCCGGAGAGAAGCAAATTTGTTCACCGGAGCAGAAGTTGGTGGCCGGCTTTATATCCCTGCGCGCCTGTTCGCTGCTCTGTATTCTGTGTGATGTCGACCGCGGCTCGCTAGGACGTCCGCGCAGTTTAATGTTGAAATTGTTGTTTACAGACTCAACGAGATATAAAACATTTATGCATCATAATTTTGAGATACTTTCTCATCATGTCTTGATTCTAAAATGTAAAAAATCTAACATGGCGCATGTGTAAGTAGGCTGCTTTAATACACCGACGTTAACCAGGCACTGTATCTGTCTCCCAGCAGGCCGGGTCGGAGCTGGGCGCCTGGGAGGAGGGCGGCGAGAGCGCCTGGGCGGAGGAATCTCTGGAGGACCTCTCGGTGCAGGCGCAGTTGGCCCTCAAGGAGAGACGCCATCTGGAGCGAGAGCAGCGACTCAACGAACATCAGAGGCGCAAGTTGGAGAAGGACTCTCAGCGAATGCCGAGGCGGGACGGACAGCTGACCGCGATCAAACTCTCATGACCCCCCTGACCGCGTAACCCTGTGACCCCGTGACGCTGTGACCCCCCTTACCCCCTGACTCTGTGATCCCCCCTGTCCCCGTGACCCCCACCCTTCTGCATCCCGACTGTGGATGCGTCAGTGGAGGCAATCCGGAAACAAAGATGAAGTCCCCTTCTCAAGCATCCCTCAAATCATGAAGGGTTCACCTCGTGGTCTAGCGGGTAGCGCGCTCGGCTATGGTCGAGAGTGCTCTGCTGGGTCAGCCCAAGCGGGCGGTGCGGAGTTCGAGCCCCCCCCCCCCCCCCCATGTGCAAATGTCTGGGCGGGATAGATATCCCATATCTTTCCTAGCACAGAGAATTGGGGTCCTAACACCCGGAGACCTGGCTCTTCTCTACCTTGACCCTTTGGACTGTAACCGTATGACCTACATAGGTTATGGCGTCTTAGGGAAATCAACCTACCAACTCAAATCTTGACCCGATGCATATCTGACTATATCCTGTGCCCTCCGGACTCCAGACTTCGCAAATGTTCTCTATATCCGGTCACGTGACCGTAAGACGGATTCTGTTACCCAGGCCCAAGTCGCTGTACTAGCTTGTCTGGCTATCATCATTGCCTGGCTATCATCATTGCCTGGCTATCATCATTGACTGGCTATAATCATTGACTGGCTATCATCATTGACTGGCTATCATCATTGACTGGCTATCATCATTGACTGGCTATCATCATTGACTGGCTATCATCATTGCCTGGCTATCATCATTGCCTGGCTATCATCATTGACTGGCTATCATCATTGCCTGGCTATCATCATTGCCTGGCTATAATCATTGCCTGGCTATCATCATTGCCTGGCTATCATCATTGCCTGGCTATCATCATTGCCTGGCTATAATCATTGACTGGCCATCATTGACTGGCTATCATCATTGCCTGGCTATCATCATTGCCTGGCTATCATCATTGCCTGGCTATAATCATTGCCTGGCCATCATTGACTGGCTATCATCATTGCCTGGCTATAATCATTGCCTGGCCGTCATTGACTGGCTATCATCTTTGCCTGGCTATCATCATTGCCTGGCTATAATCATTGCCTGGCCATCATTGACTGGCTATCATCATTGCCTGGCTATCATCATTGCCTGGCTATCATCATTGCCTGACTATCATCATTGCCTGGCTATCATCATTGACTGGCTATCATCATTGCCTGGCTATCATCATTGCCTGGCTATAATCATTGCCTGGCCATCATTGCCTGGCTATCATCATTGCCTGGCTATCATCATTGCCTGGCTATCATCATTGCCTGGCTATAATCATTGCCTGGCCATCATTGCCTGGCTATCATCATTGCCTGGCTATCATCATTGACTGGCTATCATCATTGCCTGGCTATAATCATTGCCTGGCTATCATCATTGCCTGGCTATCATCATTGCCTGGCTATCGTCATTGACTGGCTATCATCTGTGCTTGGCGCCTCCACCCCCCCCCCCCAATCCCGCTGCCCCTCAGTCGGTGCACTCTGTCATGTCACACTGTATGCCCTGAAGTGTATCACGTGTCCCAACACGGGGCTGCCCAGGACAGCAATGTATTGCTCCCCGGTGTCACCGGCTGTCTGCATCGCCCCGTTCCCGTATATGGGGAAGGCTTCGGGTGCGGAACTTGTAAGGAACAAAATCCTGCTTGTGCATTATTTTAATTATGTATAACAATCATTAATCATTATAAGTCTGTACTTAACATTTGTGTTTGACTTTTTCAAAGTAGGTCTAGTCCTATTGATGCGCATATGAATTAATTATATGATATTCATAGCATGGTAGTTGTGGTATGTTTCAATTCGAATCGCATTGTGATATCAAGGAGTGAGTGATTGAGTGAGTATGGCAGAGGCATCCTAATTTGTTGATTAAACATGGCCGTGTGGTCCGTTTAAGTAATTCCGTGGGTGCATATCGGGGCTGCGTACCGTATGGCTATCAACCGCGGTCGCACGCATGCGGTACGACATATAAGGATGTGAGCTTGGCGGATTGGTCAAAGGCGCGAATAATTTTTAACCGGAAGTGGGGTATAGTTCGCCGCGAGCGAGAGCATCCCCGCATGATAATATTAAACGTTGGACGACGATTCTTCTGAGATAGATGGAGATAACCCGTAAATGTAGATGCATAATAATTATCCTTTATGTATCGATACTTTACACTATTTAGATCGTGCTACCATTTCCAAATTAGGGTTAATTATTTAGTGGAAATGCCCGCAACGCATAAAAATAGTTCGCTGGAACCAGTGCCGTTCCATAGCGACTTCAGAGTGAACAAAATTGTACGTGGCGGTCGATCGCGATGTGATGAGAAACTCCGGCCTGTTGTGCCCCCGAGGGTGTACCGGAGGTGTGCCACCCGTCACGGGTGCATGCGCGCAGTGAGATGTCCTTTGGCATTGATGGACTGCAATGCTGGTTCCAAGGCCTTGACTTCCTGTTATTGGTGATCCGATGGGGAAGGCGATAGGGGAAAGCAGGGATGGGAGAGATTGTTGGTAGTTGGGATGATTGCTCGAATGTTTTATCGCCTTTCGGTACGCCCAGTCACATGTCCAGTCTACCGCTGGGTCGTCATCGTGCTCTGCCAGCCCCAAGGTCCCCAAGGACACATACACCCGGCTGTTATATTAGTGTTAATCCACTTGCTGCGTGACACGGCAAACGTGCTACGGGACGGGCCTGTCCTTAATTAGTGTCCTGGGAACCTTTGTCAGCAAATGGCTGCAGATCAACAGGTCATGGGTTCGCGCCCTGGCACCGTGCATCTGGGGTGCGTTCACACCTAACTCCATTGTACTGCTGTCCCAGGATTAACCTTCACGTGCAGCACAGCGGTCTGAATCACCAGTATTACGGTTCATTTAATCCGTGGCCAAAACCATCCTCTTTATCGATCGATATCCATTCTTCACGAAAGCGCCACCTGGCGAATGGCTCTGGAGCAGAAGGAACTGATGGCCTTAAAGGATGGGTGCCCGTATTGTTATTATTCCGCCGCTTGACTTGTAATATCATTTTGGCCTTTAGTAGGCCTACTCGGTTGAAAAATCATGCGGCAGCCGATGAAAGCGTCCTTCCATAATCAGGGCGACGCCCAGTGTCAGAATCGTTTACATATTACTCATGAAGGCTACACTCTTGCTACCATATCGGGGAAACTAGTGGCGGTAACTATGGTCTTTTAGCGTCTTATCCATGGTGTTTTTTTTACCTCAACAGAGTTTAGGAATTCGAACTGGGAATAAATATGTAAAGTTTATGTATCAGTATACGTGTTATATATTGACAAACATGTGAAGAATAGTCTCCTTAGGCTAGCAGCAGGAAACCTCAATTGTTTCTTATTTTGCCTATTTCAATCAATGTGGAATAGGCACGTAACCATGGAGACACCGGTGACCGAGCGCGATCTCTGAGTCGTCGTCTGAACAGTGCATGAGTAACAATCATTATTGTTTATTGTTGTATTTATTGTGTTGAAGCTTATGGTACCACAGCGAGGGTCATCTCCCCGAGTGGCCGAGTAGGTAGCGCGTTGGGCTATTGTGCCCTGTGCTCTACTAGGCCAGCCCCAGCGGCTGGGGTGCGTGGTTCGAATCCCACCTGCTTAAATGCCTATGTTGGCACAGGATTAAAGTTCCCTACTTTACTCTTGGAGACGTGACTCTTCTCTCTATCTTGACGCTTCCCATTACTACGATACTCTACAGTTCAAGGGTTGACTCAACTTAAACCAGCCAATAGTACAAGTGGCTATCTTTACGATTGCAGTCCCCAACCATGCTGATGTCGTTATAATCAATTATTCATGTATGATTAGTAACATTGTATAGAAGCTACAGTGCTGGACATAAGTGATCTCTGCTGTTTCAAATTCATTTTAATGGCGTTGCGAATATGTGTATATATACATCAATATATATATATATTGAATTATATTATATCGCGTCATCTATTGTGAACGTTTCGACTGTGACGTATCATTAGATTTAACGTCGTGGTATTATCTCTGTATGGATGACATCAGATGGTTTGTGGGGTCTATCCGTTGTCGGCCTCGACCCCTTTCATCAGCGGTGTACGTATGGGGAACGACCCATATCAAAGCGAACAGTGCATGATGCGATACAATAAATTTTACAATACGTAAGTCGATTTGTCTGGTTACTTATCTAACAAATTGAGAACTTAAATGGAACGGTTTTATTTAACTGTTTGAAATTTGGTCCAATATAGTATGGACGGAATAGCTTCAGTAATAATAATGTAATGTGTGTGTGTATGAAGAGAGCGGTGGTTACACTGTTATAATCTTAATAAGAGGTTACATATATATAAATACCCTAATGACAAATGATCCGTATTCCATTGTTAAGGTGGGTTTAAAAAGAGCCAGAGAAGTCGTTTATCTGGTTGTGGGACTTAGTTCGAACTCCGCCGCCACATTTGTCTATATTTGTACAGGATAACGACCGCATGTCTTTCTTTATAAAGGGCAGGGGCGGGGGGCTTCTTACTTAATCCAACCAGTTACCAACCGACCGTGTGACTTTATTAAGGAAAGGTTTCCGTTTGACATCCCTGCGCAATCCACTGTATTTTGATAAAATCCATAATGGTAGCATTACGCTTCTTGAAATACGTATGTAACATATGCCGCTGAACAATCGCCAGAGAATATCGCCGAGATCACTCCACGTGGCTAGGGAATCAATGCCATAGACCTGTAGACCGTCTAAGGGATGCACATTAACATTATCGTCACCGTTGTGATATGCACCAGTCTGGCCTTTATAAGATTTGTGCAAGATTCTAATATAATTACGTTTGAATTTTTTATGTATATTATATTTGCATTAAGGAAATAAAGACTTAGAGAATATCATTTTCAATTGAAAGATTTTGAAGAAAAGACAAAGAAGAAAATACTGGCTGTGAAGAAGGGGCGGTTAGGGGTGGAGGGGCTGGGCGCTGTCATATCATAAGCTAAATATAGCCGGAATGAAAAGTGTCCCTTTTGGTGTCAGAGCGTTCATTGTTGCGTGTTAGAACGAACTATTTTCTCTCTACTCCCGAACGCATGACCCGCATAGTATTTAATATAATAGTCCATCTCGCGAAAATTTCATGCCTGAAGCCAATTTGTGAACACAATACAAGAAACGGACATGATTTTAACCTGCAGCTTTAATATCAATCAAATGCTTGTATCTGGCCTTGTGTTGCATAATATATTCCGGGGCGAAAGAACCATCCGTCGTTGCATTTACAAGCTCACCGACTTTCGTGACGTCATCAAACCACGTTCCGGTTCGAATCAAGTTGGATATGTACGCTAGATCGAGCTTCTCGGGGAAAGACCCCCAGCGCGGGAAATCCGCGTTAATAGCAGACGACAATTTGATTCTGATGTCGTTTGGGCGGGAACACCACGAGCAATGCCAGCCGGCCGTCCCCTCGTCATCGGCCAGCAGCCAGCTCTGTAAGGTGGCGCCTCGGTCGACGTAGGACCGCAGTAAAGATGGCGTTATCGTGTCATAATCCCCCGAACGCAGCTTCTGAGCGTCGTGTTCGAAGACGTAGCGGAACATGCCGTAGGTGGACCCCATGATAATCCGGGTAGTATCGCTCTGGCGCCAGAAGAAACCAAACACCGACCAGCGTAAGGAGGCCCCGAACGGCTCCGGGTAACCGTCGTGGAGCTTGAGGAAGAGCAAAGCCTCGCGAGACGGGATCTCGTCGGCGTCCGTGTAGATGAACAGATCGTCGGGTCGCGCCCCGAAAATGCGCTTCATGCCTTCGCGTCCCAGATAAGCTCTCGCGTGCTTCTCCGGCAACCAGCCCTCCTCTTTGGAGTTCAGCGGGAACTTCCCGTTGAAGACATACACGATTTGATGGTGAAACTCCTTCAGGTATCCATCGAGAAGACGTTTGAGGAGTCGCAACGGCTTGGGGTCGCCGTACAGCGTATAATTCGACTCGTAGATGATGAACACGTCGACGGCGTCTTGAAGTTCGTACAACCGAGCTTCGAGAAGTTCGAACTCCATGTTAAATGTGAGCGCGTTGATGATACGGCGAGGGCGATAACGCGTGCGAATACGATCCAGATACTTATCGGCGCCCGAGGAGACGACCATGCTGGGAATGCTGCAGTGGCGACCCAGCCAGCCGTACAGGCACTGGCACTCAGCCCCCGTGGCGGTGAACGCCAAAGCGTCGTCCGTATATTTGGCATCGTTATCCGTATTTTGGTCGTCGTCGTCGTCGGCGTCGTCGTCGACGCTTGCCAATGATGACTTTGGGCTGTCGACGAGACTCTTCGCTTTGGAGCCTGCCGGGAAACACGTGGACAAGACGTGGCCTCCTCCCTCCTGCTCAGACTTTCTGACGTGGAAGAATTCCCTCGTGTTATCATGTAGGCTGATGTTAGGGCTTGTGCGGAAGGCTACCTTCATCCATCTGTGAATGTTACTGGCGAAGTTGTAGGAAGCGCCTGTGTTTTTGAAACCCCTGGGAAAGGTCCTCTCCACCACAAACTGAGTGGAGATGATGGAAGCCTTTGACGTTTTTTCATGTTGTATTGATGCGTTGATAGCACGAACATCCGTATCTCCATGCTCGAATTGGGTCTTGAAGATGACGTCGCGACCACGTGATTTATTGCCAACCACCATGTAACTGAAGTTACCGCCTCCCCTCGCCAACCAGCTCTCACCGAACGTCTCTGATTGGCTGGCATTGGTTACATCCGGGTGTGTCCCGTTATCCCGTCGCTGCTGCATGCGCACGACGATGACGTCATCAGATGACGACATATGTTGTTGATGACGTGTCGTGACGTCATTATTGCTTTGCGCCGGTGTTGTAATTGGCGTCTGGATCAGGCTGAGGTACACCAAGAGCACCAAGCCCTGGAGCACCAAAATGACGGAAATCCAGACTCGCAGGTGCTTCAGCACTGGGGGCACCATCCTGGTCTATCGTTCGTCAATACAGCCTTCCTTCATGGTCTCCCCTGAAAATATACATGTAGAATGTCATAATGACGTCACTCTTGAAGTAGAAACTGCAGCTAAAACAACAAGCGACAATCCCATTTGTCTTGCTGCCTGTCTGTATGAAAACACTGAAAACTGATAAAAGAGGCAGGTGCCCATCAAATAACATGCGATTAGCATCTTGCAACCTGTTGAATTTCTTGATTAAGAACAGCTAGCCATTAAGAAATAATCCTGCCAGCTTAACCTCTGTATATTACTGTGAGTTATCCTTATTTTTAATCTTCATTTTACTCGCCATGTGATGAGAGATATTTTGCAGGCGTTTTGCGCTTATTCCATGCGCATTCTGTGCGTATTCTGTGCATGCTCTGCGCGTATCCCGCGCGTATTCTGCGCGTTTCCCGCGCGTATCCTGTGCATTTAAGACTAAGACTGACTAACAACGCCAGACTGGATATGACAATTTTACCCGTTTGCGTAAAACTATTGCGAAACAGCCGTCTAATTTTTCAAATCACTGCGAAATGGCGTCGACGACTGACTGCGAACTATAACATTCCGTGCCATGTCTTTGCACACATGTTTGTCCCTTCGAGCGTGGAACAGAAATGTAACATATGGGAACGTAGGACGTAGATATAACGGAAACTCAGCATTACATCTCGTTATGCTACAGTCCGACGAGATCGAGGACGTGAACCAACGCGTGACGCTACCTGTGCAGCAACTCTCATCCTGTTGGCCCAAAACATAAAGGGAAGGCGAGACACGGTGCGATATCTCGGCCCAGGCCCGGTGGATGAAAGACACCAAGCGCCTCGGGCCAAATGGGAAGTTCCCTTTGGCCTAACGTGTAAGGTGTTCGCTCGGGATGCGAAAGGTCCCCGGTTCAAAACCCGCCTCTGCGGGTAGAACTATTGCAGTCCATTCGGGCCTGGGACCAGAAATACTACATTTGGTGCCGATGGAGACGAGCCTGGGTTGTCGGACCCACCCGGAGCCACAGGATATGGCCAGCGTCCGGTTTGACGGCGTGGCGCATGGTGGCGGTCACTGCGAGGTCGCAGTCGATTGGGGAAAGGGTGGAGTGTGATATCTCGGCCCAGGCCCGGTGGATGAAAGACACCAAGCGCCTCGGGCCAAATGGAAGTTCCCTTTGGCCTAACGTGTAAGGTGTTCGCTCGGGATGCGAAGGGTCGCCGGTTCAAATCCCGCCTCTGCGGGTAGAACTTTCGGCGTCCATTCGGGCCTGGGACCAGAAATACTACAACGGCACTCGCCTTCTGGCCGTTTAAACCCCTCGTCTCCTCCCCCACTTTCCACCCCGCTCCTTCCCTCCCCCCGCCCCCCCCCCCCACCCTTCCTCGCCACCCGTGCTGTGCTAATAATGCCAAAGGTGTCAAACCATAGCCTCAAACCGATCCCTGGCAAGGAAATATTTGTCCCCCCGACGAGGCCGCCTGAGCGTCGCTGGTTTTCTCTCTCGTGACTGCTTAAACTTTGAAGAACCCCGATGACATTTGCGAAAAGCATCCCTGAGCAAATAGCACCACCAACCAGGCCTTTACTTAGCATTGCATATCTGCGTATGTACTGCTAGAATTTCCCGCATGTCCTTTACTTTGTACTTCAGTCTGAATTCGTGCCGGGTTCGACAAATGACGGATGCCATATTTGATTATATTAAATATATACCGGTATATCTATATATACTCGTTGCGGATTTCCTGTCGTTCTGGTAGGTTTTTCGTTGCAGTGATTTATAACTGATATAGATGGCGGAAACAGGATTCGCGCTGAAGGGACAATGCCACCCGAAAGGCACCCCCACCCGAGCCTCCATCATTGGGGAAGCAAACTCACACCAGTGGTGGTGGCAGGGTGTCATCCAGATATGCTGGGAAAGGGGGTGTCGGTTTTGAGTAATGGCCTAGCTTTTTTTTATATGTTAAATGGTGTAAACTTCGGCCCAAACAGGGCGGGCCGGGGCCGGTCGGGTGGGTGGGGGGTTTGGCTGGGTAGGGGGGGGGGTCTTTATAACGCATTGTCCCGAATTTTCAACCCGACCGACCTATATGAGGTCAGCGCGCTAGGCAGGTATATTTAGTGAGCTGGTACAATTTAGTTTTGTGCGGATTCTACTTGCACACCTCCCGCCTTACTGGGTAACGTTTTGATATTTTCGCATTACCGTCTGTGCGGTATTTTCTCGGTCCAGCCCTCACTCTGTACGTGGGTCTTTGTGGACCACCAGCATTTGGGAGTCGAATCCTGGACCTCTCGCATTCCAACGAAAAGCTAGGGGTCTGGAAGGGGTAAATGGCGAGACGCGACACATGCATATTTGAAAAATCAACATTCGACATTAACCCCTCAGATACCGACACCGAGGATCTGAGAAAGCGACATCGGCAGAGATTTTTGAAAAGCGACACGGAACGCCGTGCAAAATAGACATTCGACACTGATAACTTTAAAAAAAATCGACACTGGACACTAGACCCCTATCCAGGCGCCAATCCAGTGAGAAATGTGGGACGTGGGGGGGGGGGGGTGCTGGTGTGATTGTACAGAAAGAATGGTGATTGTGCCCTCTTTTTTTCGCCTACTTTCCAACGAAAGGGGAGTGGGGAGGGGGGAGGCACGTGCGCGTTCACATATAATCACGTCTAATAATCACTTGGTAGATGGGGAAATGGACTTCGCGATGGCGGAGGGTTGTACGGAAAACGATCCTCACAAATTGCCAACAGCTAATCGCGAATCTCCAAGAAACTTCTGGATGCCAATCGCGGAGACCGCAAAAGGTATCCCCCCACCCCCCTCCCCTATCTATCATTACGACATTTAAAAACATAACCACATTTTTAACAACCAACCAATTTTGCAACTCCAAAAGTATATTGGCAATCATATAAAGCAGTAACTCGCATTGCGTGCTGACGTTAAACGTAATTTCTTGATCTAACGAGGCATGAAACCTGCTTCAGCATAACCAAACAAAATAGGAGTGCAACCACCTTGGTTGTTTTGCCGAAAAAATACACTCTGCGGCGACAAGAAACAGAATGCGTTATCCTGGCCTTTTAATGCTTTCAAAGCTTAAATAACAGCTTTAATATGTTGGGTTCATGTGATAGCCTAGTGGGTGCATGGGTATCTTCATCTTCATGTTGGTGAGAGGAGAAAGGAGGGATGGGGGAGAAGGCTTAGTACTTATATAGTACAATATGCCATAGTAGTCACAGGGGATTTTAATGCCTAAGATGTAAGAGATCCTGAGTTTGAGCGCTTTTGCGCCATGTCGTACGTGAGTCACAATTGCATCAAGCCACGATAACCGGGGTGGAGCATTAATTCATACAGCTATGATCATTTTTTGATTCCTTTAAGAAATGAAATTGCTCGCAAAACGTAGCCTGGTGTAAACTTTCCTTTTTGGAAAGTGGATACCTTGAAACGTCACTGCTGTGGGCGGGCACCTGAACGATATACAGAGCATGACTGTGGCAGAAGCCCCCCCCCCCCGCCCTCCCGCTCTCTATACCCCTCGTCTCGGGCTGTGTCACGCTGTCTGTGCGTTCGAGTCATCTAGGTTAGGAGGCCTGGCGGTCTGTGTTGTCCCAACAATATATTTTTTGTATTTGCCTTGCTTTTATGCATGTAATAATTACTCATACATACTTGTAGATTTTGGGCGTGTTCATATTGGACACGATCGCCTTCAAAGTACCTGCATCACAACGTTGACGTCTGGTCGCTGTTTTACGCGGGAAACCGGCCTAATGCGAGCGAATGCGCCTTGAGTCACTAGGCGCCGCACATTATGTCGTTTGAGGAGGGTGGCTAACGATCATTTTTTACACCTGCCACAGCGTTGGTTGACAACCGCTCTCGCGACACACGACTGCGCATTCGGATGAGTTTAGTTAAAATAATCTTATATAAATATGCAATTATAGGCCTCAAATCTCAAATTTAATTTACCATGATAGGCATCCATAGTTTCTCCTCATTGAATCTACAAATAAGGAATAAAAAATGATGGAGGTGACTGTGTGGGTCGTTCCCTTGGCCAAGTAGGGCAGCAACAGTTGCAAAGCTTTATTTTGTGCCTATCTCTACCATTCTCGACCGAATGGTTATCGGGGCGACGGGGTTCACATCCCACCTCAGATCGTATGGCAATATCCTATAGTAGTCACAGGTGATTTTAATGCCTAAGATGTATGTGCATACCTGCATCCTCAGTTTCACTCCATCCATCCCCCAGTGAAAGAGGTAACAGTATTTACTGGTGATGGTAACCTCAATCAGTCGCAACTTGTGCCCTTGTTCCTTCCCGATCTGGATTTTATGTTAATAAGCTTTCCAGTAAACGAATTAGCAGCTAACTTTCAACGGTTACCTTTACGTAGCCTATGTCTATATCGCGCTTACCTCAACAGAAAAAACTTCATACATTTGGTTTCGCATGAGTATTTTTAGTTCTGAAGCTGGGAATTCTGAAGCTATCTGCTCAGGTCCCAAGGCCCTTTGCGCCTAGCCAACCCCACTCCTCCCGGCCCCACCACTCCCGGCCCCACCCCTCCCGGCCCCACCCCTCCCGGCCCCACTCCTCCCGGCCCCACCCCTTCCGGCCCCACCCCTCCCGGCCCCACCCCTCCCGGCCGGCCCCACC
>OZ025256.1:19191590-19212381 GCA_964019135.1 Arenicola marina | reverse complement strand
GGGGGTTGGCACGGATGCAGGGGTATAGGGACGGGGGGCAGGGCTATAGGGAGGGGGGTGGCAGGGGTATAGAGCTAGGGGTGGGGGTGGCAGTGGTCTGGGGGTCGAGGGGAGCGGATTGCGCGAGCGTCGGTCAACACCATAGTTACGCCTCACTGGTTGGCCCGCTGCCCGCGTGGCGGGCTGGCGGGCGACGGCGCCGTTGAAGAATGTTTCTGCCCTCAACATGCAGATCGGAGGAAGTTGGGGTGGTGGTGGTGGTGGTGGTGATGGTGGTGGTGGGTAAGGGGGTGGGTATGTGTTGTGTGAGGTATGGGGTGATGGTGAACTAGGGTGACGGGGAGGTCTGGAAGGGGGCAGAGGGCGTGGCTAGGCATAAATAACTATCGTAGGGCTCATTCAAGCGTCGAAACGCGGACCCAAAGGAGGGTTCGAGCGTAGTGACAAGCAAAATGGGTACGAAGGAAGCTGGGGTGGGCGGAGGGGGGTGGACGGTGGGTGGTGCGATGGTACGGGTTAGAGGTAAGTGCATGGGACGACGAAAAGGGGAGTGGGGGGGGAGGTGCGAGAGCTAGAGAAATAGAGATGAAAGCTAGGGTATGGCCGCGGGTTGGAAGGGGCATCCCCCTCGCCCAGCCACCCCCCCCCATCCCCAAGCTGATCCCTCCACCCATCCACCCACCCACCCAGCCAGCCATGCAGTCACCTATCCATTCACTCCGTCAGGACCTTGTCATCGTCCTCACTATATTATAGGTACGTGCCTTTGACATTACAACGCGTCCGCTTGGCATTTGCATTACCATTTGTGAGATTTCCATGAGGCGGGGCGGCCCAACGCCGGACGGTCACCGGAGCGCGACGCCGCGCCGAGCAAGCCTCGAGCGCCTCACTCGGCTCTCGCGAGACGCTACGCTGACCAACCAACCAACCATCCAACCATCCAACCACAGGGCCATCGACTCTGACTACCGCGTACTGTACAGGTAACCAACCCCTTCAAGTCCATCTATAGCCGCGTCGCGTGGAAGGCGAGTCAGCACGCTGGTACAGGGCGTCATATATCCATCTAATACCCACAATGCACGGCGGCTACTCCTTGCTCCGATACGCGGATATATGACGCATATATATATATAGATATATATACATAGGAATATATATGTGTTTCAGGATTACAGTGGCCGATCCGCGGTATGCGTCGAGATGGAATAACGTTTCTTAATTGTGGTACGTATAAATATCCTTACGCTCGGTAGCTGTGTGATCGCGTGTGCTGAACGCGAAGCCAATGTACGCAACCGGATCTCATGGGTTATTCCTGGCGTAAAACTACTATACATACCAGGCAGGTATATATATGTTTACATGTTAAGTTAATATACTATACATATATATATGTATATCTGTTTATACCGTGGAAGACTAGCTGCCAGAACTTGTCTCTTGTGCCAGCGTTATAATATATTGGAAATGAGTCGGAAGGTATATTGTTATCGGTGTTTAGTAGTTAATTAAATCAATGCCGATGAATGAGTAAGAATTATCGCAAACCTGATTACTTACTGGGTGTTGCACAGGTAGGCCGGGCAAGAAAATCTTATTTTTCGTCAGGTTTGTCTAATTTAAATTCATACTCGATACGTTTAACAGTTCATTACGGGTCGGTATTGCATACAGTACTTACACAGCGTTAGATTGATAGGATGGCCTCACCATTCTTGTGTATAATACTTGAAGTTGATATCGTGTTAATTAGGGAAGGGTCCAAGATTTGGCTGGGTGGTTGTATATGCAGGACGCTTTATTCAAGTCTGGTCACATCGCGTAAATGGAAGAAGGAAGGCTAAAACGGAGCCATGCCCTCGGGGGGAACCCCGTACTTATACTGTGACCACACAGACATGGTCACAGCGGAGCGCGGATTTGGGAAATGGGGCGTACATAATTCCATGTCTTCTGCAGCGAGGATGAGACTCTTGATGTTTGAGCTGAAATGTTGCCTTGGGTGCCAGAGATACGCATAACCTCACCCAGAAACGCCATTTAAACTATCCGGTTGGGTGAATCGAGGGGACAATACCCCACCCCCCACTCCCCCCCTCCTCCCCCACCTATTCTCAGGTCTCCGCGCAAAATGGGTTAGAGATAGATACAGGGGCTAAGTCCGGCAAATAAGGGGGTGCACACAATAAAAAGGGGGTCCACTACAGAAAGCGCGGGGGGGGGGGGTGAAGTCCAAACCTTACATATCGTACATTCGATAAGGCCACGTGGAGCGGGGTGGGGGGACCGACAAGGTCACGTGGAGCGGGGGGGGGCGGGTGAAGTCCAAACCTAACATGTCGTACATTCGATAAGGCCACGTGGAGCTGGGGGGGGGGGACCGATAAGGTCACGTGGAGCGGGGTGGGGGGGGGTGAAGTCCAAACCTAACATGTCGTACATTCGATAAGGCCACGTGGAGCGGGGGAGGGGACCGACAAGGTCACGTGGAGCGGGGGGGGGGTGAAGTCCAAACCTTACATATCGTACATTCGATAAGGCCACGTGGAGCGGGGGGGGGGCGGCGACAAGGTCACGTGGAGCGGGGGGGGGCGGGGTGAAGTCCAAACCTAACATGTCGTACATTAGATAAGGCCACGTGGAGCGGGTGGGGTGGGGGGGGGGTGTTCCCACCCCACCCTCACCCTAAATGCACACACACGTGGATCCGCCACTCTCGGTGCTCTTGTTTACTTGGTCATCAAAATACGCACAGCATTGGGGCGTTGAAACCCTGTAACATGTCGGCATACATCTCACTGCCAATCCTGTCAGATCATATAGTCAGCCAAGTGCCCAGTTTCAACAATGACGGTGCGAACTTTCTGTACGGGCATCCCTTTAAATAAACATTTATCTTTTCGCACCAGCTTGCCAGTAAACCATCGCGTTATATTGTACATCTCAGTCGGGGTCTTCTCGCGTGACTTACATTTAGGTATATATTCTGGACGGTTATTTTAGTCAGTAATTTTGCATGCATTTCATATTCACATAATGGGCAGATAATTAGCCCGATATTCTTGGCTAGACGAAATGGTCAATTAATGACCTTTTGACGGCTGATAGCCAGCATTTTCAATTTGTACATTTAATAATACATCTGAGGGGGGGAGGGGAGGGTGACCAATAATGTTTTGTGGGGGTAGCCATGGATGTATGTTAATGGCTTGGCCTGTCCACTAAGTTCTTTTAATAGACCGATCCACACTCCGGCACTAAGCCCCGCCCACGCTAAGCCCCGCCCACGCTTGAGGCCTTCTTCGGAGTACGAAATTGACCATCACAGCTGACGGAAGAAATAAGTGAAAATTATTCAGTTTTAAAACTGACAAGACAATGACATGTTGCTTTGTTTATCGGACTCGCTTGGCGGACATAACACACGTTTTTTCGCCATATGATTGGATAAAGGCATCAGTGACGTCAAGGAGACATTGATTGATTGAATGAATGATTTAGTTGACATTAGGGTCAGGTTTCGCCATCTAAACAGGCACAAGGTTTGTTTCTTTTGTTTTACCCATAGGATCATTAAGAAAAATAGCGAATAAAATAATACAGTACTTTCTTCAAAACCGAAATTCTTTGTATATCTGCGTTGAAAATAGCAAAAGAATCAATGATTATATCAGCACATCTCTGGCGGCAATGGTGTATGTACCTAAGCTACGTTAAACGGGTGGTGTGTACCAGGACGTGGCTGTGTACCATGGCGTGACTGTGTACCCAGTGTGTGTATGGCTGGGGCACACAACGCGGCGTCAGAGGGTCGGGCTGACCCACTCAATTATCTCACACTCTACAGCCAACATATATAGAGAGGCGTGATGGGCATGCTTATCGGGATAACAATGGTCAAGTATTATATATACCTATATATATACCTACACATTTACTGCCAGAACTTCTTTAAGTACAGGTCCGCCAAACTGGGGCAACAACAGATAGACGGAGGACAGTGGAGGTGAGGGGAGAAGGGAGGGTGAGGGGGGGAGGGGGGGGCACACGGAATAATGGGGCACCGCCCACCCGCCCCTTCGGGTCGTTCATTAGTTTGACGCGGTCTGTCTCCATACTCATCCTTCACTCAACCGGGTACGAGTATGACTTGGTTGAAACTGAACCAACCTATTGGCAAACTATGGCGTTTGGGTTGTAGGCAGGTAGGGAAGTGGGTGGGGTGAAGAGCTTAAGTAAGATGTGTAGCCATGACAGCTGAAACAGTCACGAAGGGGAATGAAGGAGGGGGCGGGGTTGGCTTGGAAACAGGGCAGCCAGGGGCGGAGGAACCAGTTAGCCACCTCCCTTCAATAAATTACTGGCGACCAAAATGCTAATTTGCGAGTAACTGACCCCCCCCCCCCCCCAACGGCCTGACCATCCCCCACCTGACTCCCGATTCCTACAGCTATACTCTCAGTCTTATAATATAAGATATTATATCAAACTATAACTCATATCCGGTAAGATGTAATAACTTACCTCCTTCTCGGCCCGCCCCCCCCCCCCCCGGCCATCTCTTTCATCGCTCCACCCCCCATCTCAACCTCTCTGTACCTCCACCCCTCACCCCATCCAACTCTCTCTTTCGGTCATACTAAAAAAAAAACTCGAGTGCCGCCGCTTGCCTCCAACACGGTTAGGTGTGTGTACCGGAGTATTTTAACCACGCCCTGTATTCACCGCAGCTTCACTCGCAGCGAGGTCGCGAGGCCTTTCCAGGCGTCTGTCAGTTAAGGGCAAACTTCACTCCGCGTCACGTCGCTGTCCTCTTGTAAATGCGGCCAGTCCAAACAAGACACGGAGTGTATATCTTACCTACCTATACCTACCCAGCTCTGCCACAAAACATACAATTACATAGGCATTACCCGCAACACACAATGACAACATGTAGCCATTTCATCGCTCCTGCCCCGATCGCGCCGGCCTAATCCTTGAAGACCGAGTTAGTGACGATTGGGGACACACCCGCAAACTCTTTAACGTCAAACAAAGGGTACAGGTCAGTCCACCCACGCCCCCGAGCCGCCCTTTCCGCACCCCACACGCCCCAGCCTCGATCGTACGCCCCCCCTCCTCTCTCTCTCTCTCAGCTGCTGGATCCAATGCGACTTAAATTTAATTTCGCACCATATTTTATTGTGACAGAAAGAATGAAATACGCTTCCTCAACTTGTTCTATGTATTATTTGTTATCCTTATAAATATGTAGGATATCCTGTAGGATAAGTGTTATTTTATTCGTGTGCTTATTTATTGATTAAATGGTCTCAATGTTATAATATTTGCATTGACTCGCTCAACACACTTCTCGAGGGCAGGACGATATGTTTATTTTACACTAAAAAAAGTTTTTTTCTTTTTTTTGCCACTCGATCTATAAGCACTTTCTTTCGCTAACATTTTTTTCGACGCTATTTGTCTGGCTTTCTTCACGTCAAGTACATAATACATCCCACGGAGGGCGGATTGAAAACCGTGTGGCAGGCGATACAAATATATACTAAATATATGCTTTCAACATATAATCCATTGCAACAGATGAAAATGTCAAAAAGAAAAAAAAAAATTGGAGTCAAAGTAAACATTTTGCACAAGAACGAAAAAGAATTCTCACATTGAAAATATTTCTTCCCTGGAAAATAGTTACAGATATATACTGGACTTGACATTCTCGTTTACTGCTGTCTATGGCTACTCTGGTGGAAATGTAGTTCGCCAAAACCCACTTCACTTCAACCATAGAGGCACGTTTCCGGTGCCATCGGCCGACGAGTTTTCTTGGACCGGATGTGCGCCATCTTGGATTTAGCCTACTGCGATGTGGCGTCCGTATAAAGGGGCGCATGCGCACTAGGACTTCCGTCACTAGACGATAGTCAGCGTGAAGTTTCAGATGTTGAGTTGTGAAGTTGGAGATTCTAAGGTATAAGGTCCAATCTCCAGTGTCGATTTTTCAAAATTCTCATTGTCGAATGCCGATTTTTACGACATTCCGTGTCGCCTTTTTGGCTAAGTTCAGTGTCGGTTTTTTTAAATATGCCTGTGTCGCGTACTTATCGCCATTTACCGTATCCAGACCCCTGTATATGCTACCGAAAGACTAAAACTAGGACTATTGACTAGCCTCAGCTAGTAATGCGTATATCGGTAGAATGGCTCTTTGTATGTTCCATTCAACTCGTTTGTATGAAACGTTTCTTGAACGCATGGACCTCTGACGGTTCAACGCCAGAGATTTATTGAGAATAAAGCGAGCAGGAACATATTTCGCTATTTAAAAACATCTATTTCCGCAGTCACTTATGGGGAAACTCTTTATATTAAGTATACACGAGGTCGTGTGCCCCGGGGGGGGGGGGGGGGGCACTATTATTATATAAATCTGGTGGAGGGGTCCCGCGGGAGCCTTGATGCCTGAGAGAGCGGATCATTTGTAATGAAAAATATACCCCTACGGAATGGATATTTTAAACCTTGCGACCCAGGAGGGGGGGCTCAGCAAATGTGCGTTTATAGAGGGGAGAGAAAACGCCCCTTCCGAGCGGATTTTGGCGGTGCGTACCCCCCCCCCCCCCCCCTCCCCCCCGTGTGCTAGTGTCGTTCCACAAGACTCCACGGGCGGTCCCCATTCAAAGGGACTTCGGAGTTTGACCTAAACAGTATATAGCAATGTATATTGCCCACCGGACTGGACTATAACTGTGTGAACCCTTCCATTAACCAGTCACGCGGACGTCTGTGCGAGAGGCCACACTGTTCCAACTCAAGATAAGATAAGATAAGATAAGATAAAGTTTTATTTAACGTCGGTATATAAAAGTCAACAATAAACATTAGCACAAGTGCAATTGACCGACAGGGTGTGATAGTGTCGACTAACACAACCACATTGCTTAAAACGAACTTTTATAAATGGCGAAGGACTTAAAGTACGTGACAGGTTAATATGAACAACACGACAAATAAAAAACATGGAGGTAGCCATCCTTCGCCATTGACTATTATTACCCTTGCCTAGGACTCATTACTACGTTTCGAGCACGAAGATGCACAAGCATCTTTGAAGTATCTTCAGTTTTCGGTATCTAAGCTTAAGTTCTAGGTATTACGGTACCTATGCAAAACTTTTACATGTCTATATCTTCCAGTTACCTTCGCGTACGATTTACCTTCCCTTGGCAGTGAGCTGCAACTGAAGTTATTTGGCTTATCTGCCTAGGCTTCCTATGTAATATGTGTAGTGGGTGATTTGTCGTATAATGGTTTGGTTTAATTTGCTGAGCGCTGATTGACTGTTTACAGAGTTGCTGTCCTATTTAGGGGGGGGGGGGGGGGTACCACTTCTGAATCACGAATCCCCAAGAATTACGGAGAGCAATATCGAATCTCTAAGATTAGGACATTGTAAAGCTGGGCGCGAAAAAAAATGCCTTAATGATGATATCGCGAATATCGAGGAATTCGCAGACTGCTATAACGGATCGCGGTACATAGGGAAAGGGTCTTCGCGGTGAACCAGGAATTGTACGGATAACGATCCCCGAAAATTGCCAACAGCTAATCGCGAATCTTCAAGAAGTCCTGTATGCCAATCGCGGAGGTCGAAAAGGTAGCCCCTCCCCACCCCACCCGCTATTTAATGCGCGTTTACTCGTTGTACCCTGGCCTCCTTAATTCCTGTTGCGCCCATTGACGGGTTTGTCGCATTCAACCCACTGTGCTCTCTGGCTATACAAGTGCTGTGAAGTAATGGCGTATGTGCTGCACTCCAGGTTTGTCCAAATAACAGATTTGTCCCACTACATATTTTATTAGAACCCAATGTACAGTGTATTTTTCACGGGCGGTCCTGTCCCATCTAGTAGTTTGACATCCACTTATGTCGCCTGTGCGTCCATTGACATTTTGAAAGGATTCATTATTTTTTTGCGCTGTTTCCGATTCGAATACGAGACGCATAATGTTCGCGGCACGTCGGGGGTAGCATTGAATACGTGATATTTAAAGCTGCTCATACAGCAATTTTTCACTTGCATTATGATTTTCAGAATATTTTTGAAAAACATTCTGGACACATTGTCTGTGTAAATGTTAGCTCTATGAGAAACAGATATGTCATCACATATTAAAAGGTACGAAACTGCCGTAATGTGAAAATTAACAACATGTCTGGGGTTTATATTGCATACAGTATATGTGTATTTTTATGGTAAGAATATAAATACATTGCACATCATTTCCAGTCAAAACATTTTTTTAGGTTTCTCAAGAATCGCTGCATGAGTAACGTTAACATGCTGACTGTTATGTTCCTTCCTAATGTACGCCATCTTGGGCGACTTACGCGTCAACTTTAGTGAATGTGTTCGGACTAGAAATCGCCCAAACGTCTTCTTGTGCGACAATTATCGACCCATTTCCGATACTGCAGACAGACCAAGGTAGCCTACATTTATGCCCGGTTTTCCATGGTTTGTGGGAGAGATCTGCGCCATGTTGCATTCAGTGAAGTTCGCGTTGTGGAGAACACGAAGTGGCGGACATGCGCACTACAGCTTCCGGCTTTAGACATATCAACATCCGGTGTTGTCCCTTGAGTTGCATAACCAAACTGAACATTTTGTTCTTACGTATTCGGACAGATCCGGCCTTGCGACACACCGGGAGCGCACACCGTTATGTGGGTTTATATTGCTATGTTAGTGTTACTATTTCAACAAAATGTAAACGAGCGAACCGACAGGACCGCTTGAACAAATATTTCGATTAGTGTTAGCATAACTAATTAATACGATGGATGATTTTTATTTAAGTGCCTACCATGGGGGAGACCACTTTATAGCCTAAGTAAAGGTTGCTGGCATTAGTAAATAACGAAAACATTTCTCCGTCGGGAAGTAAACGCACAATCTTACGACGAGAAGAAGGCCTCCGCGCTAACCACTGCACCACCCGGTCTTCATACAGGCTTCATACAGGCTTCATCATACTGGCTTCACACAGGCTTCACACAGGCTTCATACAGGCTTCATACTGGCTTCACACAGGCTTCATACAGGGTTCATACAGGCTTCATACAGGCTTCATACAGGCTTCATACAGGTTTCATTCATACTTCATACAGGCTTCATACAGGCTTCACACAGGCTTCATACAGGCTTCATACAGGCTTCACACAGGCTTCATACAGGCTTCACACAGGCTTCATACAGGCTTCATACAAGCTTCATACAGGCTTCATACTGGCTTCACACAGGCTTCATACAGGCTTCATACAAGCTTCATACAGGCTTCATACAGGTTTCATTCATACTTCATACAGGCTTCACACAGGCTTCATACAGGCTTCACACAGGCTTCATACAGGCTTCACACAGGCTTCATACAGGCTTCATACAGGTTTCATTCATACTTCATACAGGCTTCACACAGGCTTCATACAGGCTTCATACAGGCTTCATACAGGCTTCATACTGGCTTCACACAGGCTTCATACAGGCTTCATACAAGCTTCATACAGGCTTCATACTGGCTTCACACAGGCTTCATACAGGCTTCACACAGGCTTCATACAGGCTTCATACAGGCTTCATACAGACTTCATACATGCTTTATACAGGCTTCATACAGGCTTCATACAGGCTTCATACTGGCTTTAAACAGGCTTCATACAGGCTTCACACAGGCTTCAGACAGGCTTCATACAGGCTTCATACAGGCTTCATACAGGCTTCATACATGCTTCATACAGGCTTCATACAGGCTTCATACTGGCTTCATACAGGCTTCATTCAGGTTTCATACCGGCGTTATACAGGTTTCATACAGGCTTCATACAGATTTCATACAGGCTTCATACTGTGAAACCTTTCCCCTCCAAATGTTTGCGTTCCTGCTCGTCCTTACAGCTTCATACAGGCTTCATATTGGCTTCATACAGGTTTCAAATAGACTGACGGTGTTTAAATGGGATAGCATCTGAACTCGTGAAACCTTTCCCCTCCAAGTGTTTGCGTTACCGCTCGTCCAATGTTTATTTTGTTGTTGAAATAGTGACTTTAAATGATTGTCTACGTAGATAGGTTCATCATCTGTATTTCTGGTTTATTTCAGAGAAGGAAGACGATTCGTCCCGATCGTGAGAGAACGACCGACGATTGAAGGCCCAACGTTGAATATATCTATCTACGCGACTTATAAACCGACTCTGACGACAAATGCTTCATTTGTGAAGTCGTGAACCTGAGGTCGTGTCGGAATACGGGTTCAGGCAATGGTTTTAACCTTCCATCCTTGGGGGATGTGATGTAAAGTGCATGTTAGCTACACGGATCTTTGACGCGTTCGACTGGTAACTTTCGCCGTTCTTCGGCGCCCAGAAATATATGACTCTATGCCAGTGATCACAACTCCTGGACCAAATTCTTTTTCGTATTTAGGCGGCATCTACAGCGGGGGTTAATACAGAGGTATTGCCCTGGGATAGCACGCACCGCGTCCACCGTGAGGTGAGGTGGTGCAGTATAGGCAGCATCGCGCCTGGATGGCCCTACATCCATGATGGATCGGAAGAATGCGTGCTACCGCTGTGGAGAAAACTTCTCACCGGGCCACTCCGACCACTGTCCGGCCAAGAATGCGCTGTGCTGGCAGTGCGGCAGACCCAACCACTTCGCCCGGCGTTGTCTGAAACCCGGGGTGGTGGCATCCAGAAGGAGTACCGCCCTACGGACTGCGGGGGGGTTGCGGAGGGTTGGGAGGTTGGAGCGGCGACCGGTCGGGGTGTCGAGCCGGCGCCAGGCAACAGCCGGTACTGATGGTGGCGTGGATTCCCGCCGCGGTGGCGCACGGAAGAGACGTTCGTCCGGGTCTCCGCCGTCTCCCCGCAAGATAGGCTCCAGACCCCCGGGGACGGCAAACCAGCCTCCACCACGGCTGCCGTCGATCCCACCCCACACTTTAGCGTCTTTCTTCCCGGCCCCGGGGTCTCTACCCCTCGGAGGGATGCCCCGGCCCGTGGACGGCGGACTCCTGGGGATACCACCCGCGTTGGCGCACCTCCTCATGCCGCCGTCGGCGCTGGTGTCCCCAGGCAGGGCTGGGGGTCTGCCCTTCCCCCACTTGCCGTCCCCGCCTCCGCCGCACCTCGGGGACTCCCCCTCCCAGGCGCTGAGGGCGGCCGCCGCAGGCGGGATGCCCCAACTCCCGCCCGCTTTGGCCGCCCTCGTCGGCCTGGGCCCGGCTCTGCCCGCGCCTCCCCGCCGCACGAGCCCCCCGCAGCCGCGCCGCGCGACACCACCGCCTCCGCGCCACGCAACACCACCGCCACCGCGCCGCGCGACGCCACCGCCGCAGCGCCGCGCGACATCCCCGCCTTCACTGCGCCGCGCAACACCCCCGCAGCCGCGCCGCGTAACACCACCGCCGCAGCGCCGCGCGACATCCCCGCCTCCACTGCGCCGCGCGACACCACCGCCTCCACTGCGCCGCGCAACAGCCCCGCAGCCGCGCCGCGCTACACCCCCGCTGGGTAGCGGTGAGGGCGCGGCGGGCGGCCGGGGCGCCTCCCAGTCACTGCTACCGCCAGGATACACCGACAGACCCGAGAAGATCCGATACGAGCAGTACCACCGGGCGCCCAGGGACGAGGCGGAAGTGGAGCCGCGTCAGGGACACGTCACGGAGAGGGATGACATCAACGACTCCAGTTACCTACATGAACAGGAACGCCGCGATTCGCGCCACGATTCGCGCCACGAACCGCGCAACGATTCGCGCCACGATTCGAGCCGCGATTATCGCGCCAGAGAATACGATAACTATTACCAGGATACCGCGCGTGACCTTGACCCCGAAGCGGCCGAGCTGGACCGCCGCCGTCGTCATGACTACAAGAGAGAGACCACCGAGTACCAAGGGCAAGGTCGATACTCGCGTGATCGTGGTGACGACCGGGATACAGGTGAAGGTCGCGCCGAGGTGAAGGATTACCAGGGTTCAGGCCGCGCGGCCGGTGTCTCGGCGAGCCAAGCTCAGCTGGATTACGACGCGGCGTACGGCCACCAATCTAGTTCCGCCGACGCTCGCCAGGTGGAATCCGAATACGAGCGCTATTACCGCCGCGCGCAGCAATCTCAACGCTACGCCAGCGACGCCTACCGAGACGCCCCGGAGGAGAAAACCAGGAACGGGGTGTATCACCCGACGGGGTCGCGGGACCATGACGACGGCGGGGGCTACAGGGGGGAGGCGGGGCGCGGGGAGGGTCGGGACGAGGGCCACCGGGCGGGCGGGGGTCGGGAGGAGGAGAGAGGGCGTCGGCTGGAGTCACCCGAGCGCAGGAGGGGAAGGGAGGCGAACGACGCGGGCGGCCGTGATGGAGAGAGGGACGGCGAGCTGGTGGGTGAGGGGAGGGCCCGGCGGTCGCCTGTCGACCAGTCGCCAGAGGACTATCACCAGTACTCCCCTCCCAAGCCCCGCCCCCGCCCCGCACACCACGAGTCATCACGGGCCAGGTGGGCCCCGGAGGCGGCCAACGCCAGGCTCAGCAACTTCGAAGACCAATACGTGAGCTATTAGAAATCGAGAGGCGTTGATGTACCGACACAATGAAAAACAACATTACTCTGATGACACCGATTATCATATGGAGTAATAGCGATAATAATAATCAGCGAATGAAAAACAATTGTGTGACACATGCGATGCGTGACAGTTGTGTGGAGGAGGGCGTGGGTGAGGGTGGCAATGGAAAAATAATATTTTATATTTGTTTCTTGGATCAGACACTTGAACTTGAGTACATGTTGTTGTTCTTAGTGACTCAGCGAAGGCACAAAATAATATCTTCGGTTTGTTGAGCTCACGTATGGTTCCCATTGAATGACAAGCGAATACTGCAAATTCAAGATCTCGAACATGCTCAATATTTGTCCTCCAAGCGTGAAGTTAGTTCACACACCAGTTAATGGCACACGCTCGGTACACATGTTTGCTGGTATTCGATCATACCAAATCAGTGATTAAGGCGATAACCACCATGATATGAAGGTATTACATGTAGTAAGATACAGTGTACGGAGGGAGTATCATGGAACAGCCACGGACCAGAATGTGAGCATAGGGCGGGGCATCATACTTGTCGGGCATTACACCTCCGATTTACCATATATCTCCATATGCCTCTATAGAGTTGCTGCAACGAATGCTTTGTACATCATTCAAGTTGAATTCTTCTATGTATAGAAGAATTTAACTTGAATGATGTATACCCTAGTGATCATCGCTACCACCCCCCCCCCGCTTCCCTCCTATAGGCCAATGTCTGCCCTATTCCTCCGTGTGGCCAACAGAGGGTTGTTGCGCGCATTATATGGACGACTGAATGGTTTTGCATTGTTATAGTGATTGATCCGTAAATGTGTTTTGCCTGTGTTATAATAACCAGTAAATGGTTCTTGTTTGTGTTATGATGACGAGTGAATGGTTTTTGCTTGTGTTATGATGACGAGTGAATGGTTTTTGCTTGTGTTATGATGACGAGTGAATGGTTTTTGCTTGTGTTATGATGACGAGTGAATGGTTTTTGCTTGTGTTATGATGACGAGTGAATGGTTTTTGCTTGTGTTTTTATGATGACGAGTGAATGGTATTTGCTTGTGTTATGATGACGAGTGAATGGTTTTGGCTTGTGTTATGATGACGAGTGAATGGTTTTTGCTGGGTTTTGATGACGAGTGAATGGTTTTTGCTTGTGTTATGATGACGAGCGAATGGTTTTTGCTTGTGTTATGATGACGAGTGAATGGTTCTTGTTTGTGTTATGATGACGAGTGAATGATTTTTGCCTGTGTTATGATGACCAGAGAATATTTTTTACTTGTGTTATGATGACGAGCGAATGGTTTTTGCTTGTGTTATGATGACGAGTGAATGGTTTTTGCTTGTGTTATGATGACGAGTGAATGGTTTTTGCTTGTGTTATGATGACGAGTGAATGGTTTTTGCTTGTGTTATGATGACGAGTGAATGGTTTTTGCTTGTGTTATGATGACGAGTGAATAGTTTTTGCTTGTGTTATGATGACCAGTGGCTGGTTTTTGTTTGTATTATAATGACCAGTGAATGATTTTTGCATGTGTTAAAACTACCATTGAATATTTTGTATATTGTTATAATGATCAGCGAATGTTTTTGCCAGTGTTATAATGGACATTGTTATTGCATGTTTAAATGAACAAAGCACGTTTGTGCATGTGTCAAAATGAGCACTGCATGGGCTTTAATGGCGAGTGAAAGATATGGACATTTGTTACAGTCATTTATGGATGAGGTGTGACGTGCGATAACCTGGCAAGATAAATGGGGTCTTCATCTGTCATAAAAGACCGTTTTTTGTCTTCTGCTTTTCGTAACTTAGAAGCGGTAGTGATGTGCGTTATGATGACTTGGGAGTGACAGTTACAACATACACATACCAAGTGTACAACAAGTGGTCCTATATCTAGATTTGAAACAAACAGTGGAGTGAAAACATGAACGATGTCAGTAATCCAATGTGGTGACTACGCTTGCGCAGTTGAAGCGGAAGTGACGTAAGCGTCAGCCATCTTGTCTTGTACTTTATAGTCTATTTGGTTATATGAGTTTCAGCAATCCATGTGTCATTTGTTCATTTGCATAGCCAGGATGCTGTCACGTGACCATGTCGATGTCGCATGGCTTGACCTTGACCTGGACTAACCTACGATAACAACAACTTGTGCTTTCGTACACGCAATGCTTTCTGCTTTTAGGTGTCATTAATGTTTTCCATGGTCGTGATTGAGGAAATCTGGATTTTGTTAACCGTTTGTTTGTGCTTTAGGACAAGATGGACAGCGGCTTGAACACAGTTATGGGATATTTTGCGTGTCATGTATACAAATTACTGTCATTGGCAATTTATATTTCTGAAAAGTAAAATCTGGAAGTAAGAGAGGAAACAGGTTCAGCCCAAGCAGAGGCGGGGCGGATGAGGGGTGGTGGGGTCGCATGGTGTATCAGGGTGCCTTCGGTTTATTCAGACGACCTTCTACAGTGGTTACGAATGGTCTAGGTGAAACAGGAAGGCGCTCAACCGCCCGTGCATGACTTACCCCTCTGTTGTCTACTCAGGTGAACCAAGACACTCAAACCTGTCCAGACCAGAGTTGCATTGTCAAAGTCATACCGTACTGAATCAAAGAAAAGTGGCAATTTTCGGACTGCAATTACACCGTGTAGCGAATCTGTAATTTAGTAAAGTATTCTTGTCTTATTAATACCGCTTTTAAATGCCGTCAATGTTTGTGGATGATGCATGGCCTTAGATTAGAAGGCAGACAGTGGTGTGTGTGTGTGTCAGTGTCATGTCCTGTCGCGTGAATGAAAACCAGAGGTGCGTGGAACACACGTGCAGGAAATAGGAGGCGTGTCTTACTAGTAATGCTAGTGTACCTACATCGACCAACCTGCACACGTATGTTATGATGCAGGTCATCTCAATGCGTCTAGATAGACCCTACGAGTTGTCATCAAGCGTCACATACCACACTGGCTCTGGCACTGGCTCTTGCACTGGCACTGGCACTGGCACTTATATTGGACAGGTCCAGGGTACAAATTTGCATAAAATATTAGGTTGCTCATTTGGCTCCGACATATTCGTCTTGAGGCGCCAGTCACATGTAATTTGATCCCATGTTTTCATGTTACTCAGCCCTCGCCATGACGAACTAGCGACATGCGGCCTTTTCCGCTTAATTTTAACGACAGTTTACTGTAATTATGACATATATGTTATTGGCTTTTAATGAAGACTAAAATTACCGCCAAAATCTTTCGCGTGGTTCGAACGAAGGCGAGTCAGTCAAATATTTAATTCAGTGTGACTGGTCCAGTTGTTTTCTCAAAAAAGAAAAGGGAAAAGAGAATGTTTTTCGTTTGAAGGAATACATAATCATGCCCGATTCTGGATCTAAGAAGCCAGAAACCAAACATTTATTTCGCTTGATTAATTTAATGTGCATCATGGACCACCCGTTGTGGTGAATTAGTGACGTAGGCAGCACCATTGAAAGGAGAGGCCTGTGTGTACTTTGAGTGCCATTAATAGCCATTCGAGCATCTCATTCATAAGGGTCGTTATAACCATTGGTCGAGGTAGTTTACTGTAGAATGTCTAAAGTTGTACTACATGTACTGGTAGTGTAGAGTGGCGTTTAGTAGACGGACGTGCAAGATAGCCTCGTATTGCATAATGTATTGCAGTGTGTATATGAACTGTATCATGTATGGCTTTGTGGAATCAAAATATATATCATCGATCTTTTGGAAATCTTGGTTATCTTGTTAATTATTTCAAGCGTATTTATTTTTATTGTTGTCTTGTGCAAGGCGTTTTATAGTGCTTTCGAATATATCATTTTTTTTTTGCCTCTTGGTAGCAAAAACTGGTCTATTTAAGGGGCTAAGAAAGCACCCAAAATCGAACTCATAAGCAGTGTGACGTCATGACGCTTGTGAGTATGACGTCATTGCACCCATGCATGTGACTCACGTTATTGCGCCCATGAGAGTGACGTCATTCCGAAGACAATACAACTCATTATTCCCAAGACACCTGGGTTTGTCACTGGGCATTGCGAGGACAATAATTCGACAATCCTTATTATAGTTTACCGGTGGTCTATTACACGTACATAGTTTAGTCCGTAATAGTGGTCCGTCTCACCCTCCGCTTACTCCCTTCCCTCCGCCCCCCGTCCCGTCCAACTCTTAACAACTCCTGAACAGTGCATTGGGTATTGAGATATAATAATATAATGGTATCCCAAGCCACCCATCTAGACGACAAGATAAACCCAGTTGGCCACTGGTAATCAGACGGACACGTCCATACAGTGGTAGTTTCTGGCCCGCTCCGAGGCAGCCAATACCCAGAGCACTCCCACTAATCGTTGGTATCTTCCATCCACCAAGCCTCGGAGACGGGGGGGGGGGCGTGATGGGGGGAGGGGTCCGTCCACCAAGCCTCGGAGACGGAGAGGGGGGCGTGATGGGAGGAGGGGTCTGTCCACCAAGCCTCGGAGACGAGGGGGTGGGGCGTGATGGGGGGAGGGGTCCGCCCACTAAGCCTCGGAGACGGGGGGGGGGGGTGGCGTGATGGAGGGAGGGGTCCGTCCACCAAGCCTCGGAGACGGAGAGGGGGGCGTGATGGGAGGAGGGGTCTGTCCACCAAGCCTCAGAGACGGGGGGGGGGTGGCGTGATGGGAGGAGGGGTCCGTCTACCAAGCCTCAGAGACTGAGAGGGGGGCGTGATGGGAGGAGGGGTCTGTCCACCAAGCCTCGGAGACGGGGGGGGGGGGTGGCGTGATGGAGGGAGGGGTCCGTCCACCAAGCCTCAGAGACGGAGAGGGGGGCGTGATGGGAGGAGGGGTCTGTCCACCAAGCCTCGGAGATAGGGGGGGGGCGTGATGGGGGGAGGGGTCCGTCCACTAAGCCTCGGAGACGAGGGGGGGGTGGCGTGATGGGAGGAAGGGTCCGTCCACTAAGCCTCAGAGACGGGGGGGGTGGCGTGATGGGGGGAGGGGTCCGTCCACCAAGCCTCAGAGACGGGGGGGGGTGGCGTGATGGAAGGAGGGGTCCGTCCACCAAGCCTCGGAGACGGGGGGGGGATGATGGGGAGAGGGGTCTGTGGGTGATATTACAGAGATATAGTAACAGAGACATTCAAGGACGAATTATAGTGATTGACACACTTTCTTCCTTCCCCCTCCCCCTCGTCCCTCCTCCTTTCCACTCTCCCCTCCCATCACCCATCACCCACCCCTACCCCTACCCCGACAGAATCCACCTTTGTAGTACTGATATTAAAGCTACAATTACAGCAAATTTGACTTTCGTGACTTCAGAGGGGGGCGCCTCTGTTGTTGGCACAGCCGGAAACGGTAAATCCCAAGCACTAACGACGCAATGCAAAGGTGAGCAATCACTATGAAGTCCAGTAGAGCATTAGACGCTTGATGGCAGGGTTGTACGTTCAAGCCATAGAGATGGCACGATATAGCCTTACAGGCTGAAAGTGCCGTTAAGCCCAAATCAAATCAAATCAAGCCATATAGAGGTGTTCATAAACGACACGTAGCTTAGGCACCAGCACCAAATCCCTGTGATCGTGTTCATGGGCAAGAAATCACCTTCGATGTAATTTTGGCCACATGATTCAGATTTAGCGCTCCTGATTTATCATTCTTCATTCAGAAAATCCACCCCTTGGGTGACTATTTAGATATTTTGAACCCGATAATCGCTAGACAAGTCTTCCACTTTGGGCTAAGTCTATTGGGGTAGTCTACGTCTATTGGGGTAGTCTAAAGTAGTCTGTTTACCGAGCCATAATCTTACGGCAACACAAGCCATTGAATTGAATTTCCCATCCTTGTTGATTTATTTAACAATTTATTTGACAAATCGCACGCTGTCAACGTGCAATAAAGCAATTAGATCTTCGAATTCCAACTTAAAATGCAGCATCATTCTAACTCGTCAATCCCCAGCATCTAACCCAGGCTGTAACTAGAGGGTGGACAAGGCAGGAACGTGCCCCCCCCCCCCCCCTCCACCGACCCCAGCCTCGTAGTGATTATATCGAGGGAAAGGCTTTTGGCAATAAGTACCCCATGCCTAATAAACAAACAATGTGCCACACACCTTCCATCGATTTCCACCAATTTTAAATTCTCAGTGACGAGTTTTCACGACGTTCTGTGCGCTTTATGGCAAAGTTTAGTGTGTTTTTTTTCTGAGATGCCCATATCATGTCGAATGTCGATTTATCAAATATGCCTGTGTCTAACGGTTATGAATCTACCATACGTATTTTCAGCATCCAGTCAGGCCAGCTAAAAGCTTGAGGTGATCATTTTTTGAGGTGTATCATTTGATACACCCTACATGGATTCATGAAACGATTCGGGAAGTTACCAAGAAATTAAAGTTAAAATTCTTTAAAAAATTGAATTTGTGGCACAACGATACTTGTGGCTGCGCAGATTACCTTATTAAACTTGTGGCCTCCGCCATAGATTACAACTGCACAGACACACTTCTTTCCCTCCCTGTTCAACAAGGAGGGCCGGTACAAAAACCTTCCCCCCTGGACTGAAATGATCATAGTTACACCGGTGTCATCGCGATCAACCCAATGCGTATTACGTATTATCCACCCATTTATGCACGTAAATAGACTATACACACACATTCGTGGTGGCGACATCATGATTTTCACATCTTCTTTCCTCTAAATTAACCTCAAATTTCACCCCATTCCAAACCCCAATTGGTGCAGTCTCAGGCGCCAGAGCGGTTCTCTATTAAAAACATTACATGCAATAAGTTAGTATAAACTAAACCTTCCCCCGGGCGTAAAACCCTCACCCAGACCTACCTGCATCCCATATATATATATATATAAAATCCCAGTATTTTGTGCAGTCACGGCGTTCAATCCCAGCCCTACATATGGCACGAGCTTCGAGCACGACATTGCATGGATTTCCTGCAAGGTCAGGCCACAATTTTCCGTGAGGGCATATTCATACATCATGGCTATCGTTGCGGGCAGGAGAATCGTCTATTATTTAATGCACATCGTTGCATTGCTAATGATAACGACTCACTCTCACGGTCTGCATATCTATCTACCAGGCGACACAGAAGGATGATAACGCTGCCAATGCAGCGACCGCCAACTCGGTTCTCATTCCTTCTTATAATGCTATGCTATAATATTAACAAATATCACCGAACACGCGAATTTCACTCACGGCGTATCCGCTGTCGCCCGAATTATGGCTTTCCCCGGCTGCGCATCCGCAGAGAGGTTCACCCCGTCACATGTCTCCGCCCGGTCAGACATTTTGGGCGGCCGGTCGTCCGATCTTCGGGCCTAAAAACGACGGCATGTCAATGACTTTGTCCTCCTCTCCTCCCCTCCTCCCCTCCCTGGTTGCTGTATTCCGTTATTGAGAGAGCACCGGGCGGACAAATGTAGCTGGCTGTGAGACGAATGGTGGACTCCTCCGTGCCTTCCTGACTGACCCAAAGATGCCTTAAAGTCACCTTGATCTCGCCTCGTCCAGGATCGATGTGATATCATATCACATAATATGCTGTGGTGTGATATGTCGTTGACGCGGACCTATAGCCCCGTCGGCTTGTAGCTGGGGGGATGCTATAGGACGGCGGCATCGTGCCAGACAGGGAGGGAATGTTAGGTTGTCTGTCTGTGTGTCTCTGCGCGTCTAGCTGAGTCTGACTGGTGCCGGTGCCTCTCTCTGGTGGCTGGCGACCCCCGGTGGCTCCGTCCTTGCCATGCCTGGCGACGCTCGCAGCAGCAGCGGCAGCAGCAGCCTCCAGCAGGGGATGGGGGGCGGGGATGAGGAGAGGGAGAAGGAAGAGACACAAGGGCTGTGGGGTGTGGAGAGTCGGATGTGGAGGATGAAGAGGGGGAAGGGGAGAGGGAGGGGCATGGGGGGTAGGGGGTGGGAGGCGGATGCGGATGCGATGTAAGAGGAGGATGTGAAGGAGGGAAGGAGGAGGAGGGGGGGTGGGGGCGAGGAGGAGGGTGAGGGGGAAGAGGGGAAGGAGGCTTAGGCTGCCACACAACACGCATCTACTAGTCCTTCGTTCCTTTCACCCATATTCTTATATCGAC